>WEIU01022162.1:170843-292537 GCA_013389925.1 Aegithalos caudatus
AAAGTCCGGGTGCTGCCGCCGGGGGCGGCAGGGTCTGGTACAGGCGCCGCGGGGCTTCGTATTCCCGAGTCCGTCTTCCCGGAGCGCCACGCGGGGGAAGGCAGCATTTCCCATAAACAACTATCAGCATATTTGCTTGTTTTCATGTTCTTGATTTTACCTTAATTCTCTAGAGGTCAGGCCACGCGATGGCATACAATAGTGGGGTGTTACCCACCCGAGGCTGGATGAAGGTGAGGCACTTATGGCCTTATATAAGTCCAAAATGTTGGCCGAGTGGATGCACGACTTGTGTGCGCTTACGCTGCCTGAGCCTCGGAGGATGTGGTAAGGACACGGTGGGTTTGTGTTGTTCGTCTTGCCGTGCAAAATCAGGTCAAATGCATCTGGTGTATCAGGGCTCAGGCGAGGTCAGGTTCTCCAGTGTCTGTGCGTGAAGTGATGAGATTTCTCACCTTTGCTTTCAGCATCACCAAATATAGTCACACTGAGGAACTTCAGCATCCAGATGGGATGATGAATTCTCTGAATCAACCTCAGGATGTTACTGTCTCAACTCATAAAGCTCTTGGTGTGTGTTTGGACTAGGACTTAGACTATGTATGTGGAAATCTGAGCTATGCTGTGAACAAGACACTTTTCTTTGTCATTTGAGTTTGGGAAACATTGCTTTATTCAAAAGAAACAAACAAACAAACCCCACACACACATACAAAAAGCCCCAGACCTATCAATAACAACCTTTTCAAATTTAATGAAACTCAGAAACTGCTGTGTATCTTCCCCAGAAGTTACCTCTTGGTAACTTGCTACAGTTCTGGAATGCCCATTTATTCTTCTTTGTTAGTAGGATATGTTCTCATTTTCATTAGTCCCTAATAACTATCTTCCTTTACATGAAGTAAAGACCAAAATTGACCAGTTGTGTAACAAAATCTTTTTTATTAACACTATGTCTCCATCAACTAATCATTCCACCTATAAGGCACGGGTGAGTGTGTTTTATTTGAGGAAGGACAACTGACCTAATTGAGGCTACTTCCTTCACTGATTCACCTCAGAAAAGGGGAAGATATTAAGAATTGCCCTCATACCATTTAGTTCCTGTCTCTCTCCCAGCTACTGTGAGGCTGCATTAAGAAATACATTACCAAGTTGAGTTGGGAAGTTCTGGGCAGAGCAGTTTGTGTGCACAGAGCAGTGTGATGGATGCAGACTGAACTCCACACATGATGCAGAGTCTGATGTATGTGTGCAGAGCAGCTGTGTGGTCTGTGTGTGTCTGGCTTCAAATCCCCTCTGTGCTCCTTGCTTTTCAGGCTTGGAGCTTGTGGGCTTACAAGCCGTGAGACTGCCCAGCAGTATTGATTTTAATCACATAGCCATAAGCTTATTTTCCCAGAAGAACCCTATTGCTGAGTAGGAATGTTGTCCTTTGGGGACCTTTTCTGGAAGAGGGCTTGAAGAATTTGTTGTGTTTAGATTAGAAAAATGAATGTTAAAAGGAGATTTGATTTTGTCTCAAAAGAAGAGTAAATGGCATGGATGTAGAATTGCTGTTTAAATGGAAGACAAATGTGTGTAAAATGAGCATTAATGAATTTAGACTGTGAATTAGAAAATTGGCAATTTTCAGAACAATGAAGCCATGGGACAGTTTCCCTGTGCGGAGCACAGGAAGCCCATCCATTTAGAAAGCAGAGCCTGATGAGTTTATAAAAGTGCTTATGTGATGTAGTTGCCTGGGATAGCAGGAGAGTAAGCTCCAGAAGCTTTCCAATTCTGTGTTTCTTTTATTGCTTATTCCATATTTTCATACATGTTTAGTCCATGTATACTTTAATGTACAGTTTACTGCATAACATTATCCTTTATTGAATTAAAAAAAAAACTCATTTCCTGTAGAGCATTTCAGGAGTGCTAAAATCCTGCTGACCATTAACGATGTTTCCTTTCTTACCACTATGAAATTGTTGGCATTATTTTGTCTTGTGTGCAGGAAATTAAAAGTATCAACACTTCTGGTTACCTATAAGAAGCAGTTTTAAGATCCTAATTTCCCAATTTTTACCGTGGTAAATACTGTATCAAAGACCTTCATTCCCAGGGTGGTAAATGCTTTATGCTACTTTGCATGTACAGAGAGTCCACCTCCCACTGACTTCAGATGCACCTACTCACATTCAGCATCTTAGCAGCTCACACCACAAATTACTCAATTGGGGTGTGGGAGAAAAATGAGGAATATATATAATGCAAATTCCTCAGACTTACATGTGAACTTTACAACAGAGTTAGAAGACAGTTTTCTAGAGCCTCTGTTATTTGCTATAAGAATTGTCCTGCTTTTTCTCAGCAGAGCCAGCCCCCTCCATCACATGCTTTCTTTCCATTTCTACAGCAAAGGAGATTGAGATGGTACAGCAGGAGCTTCCTTCCTACTGTCTGTACAACAGGTACGTGCAGGTCAAAGTGGCACCTCATAAAGCAAACGTAGCGCTGTGAATGAAGGTAAACACACAAACAGAGAACCCCCCAAAACAGACTTCTGTCATGGGGCTTACCCAGACTACCACTGAACAACAGTATGAGTGAGTTCTTTGGATATACAGCATGCTCCTGAGCTATCCAAATAGTCCTGTCATGGGTAGCAGTAGAAAAACTTGCTCCTTTTGTGTCCTGCCTTGAGTGGGATGGAAATTCTTTACAACTAGGCTCGTTCACTTAATGGCAAGAGAACATATTTCATGTTTATTAAGGAGGCCTGGTTTTCTGATAATTAAGGACTTTTTATTTTTGCTCCCATATTCCTGTAATCTTTTCCTTATTATCAGCCCCCTAATTTACACTGCTATCCCATCTCATCCCTTTCTGATACCTGCCTTCTGCTCAGCTCCTGCCTGTACACTTGTTCTCCTGCTGTCATTCTTTCTGTATCTATACCCTCTGCACTTCTTTTGTTGTTCCAACTTTTACTAAAACTTCTGGGCAGAGAAGAAGACTTGCTTAGGAGGCCTAGACATTTAGCAGTCTTATATGAGAGCTGGAATCTTAAGGAAATTCTGCAGGCAAATTTTAAGATGTCAGCTGAGGGTATTAAAATCGAGCTTTCTCTGTATGTTTTCCATGTTTGGTTAGTTTTCCATGAAACCAACGTAAGACTAAACTTTCATCTGGCCAACTTCTTGAAAAGATTAAAGGCACCACTCTGGTGGTTGCAGGCATTGGAATTCTTTGATAATCAAATTGTAATGAAGTGTGTCATCCTGAACAAAACTGGAATTCCCTCTGACTTTCTCTGTGAGAAATAGCTAAACAGTTCTAGCTAAAACATGAAAAATATTCTAAGTGTGTTCATATAGACTTGATGTGTATTTAAGCCTTTGGAGATGAACTAAGCCAGTGGTTATGGATCTTCTAGATAAAACTTTCATTTACTTAAATTTATCTTGCACTTAGGAAGGAATGGATAAAATCTCTTGTTACCCTTGTTTGGTTTTTTTTTTGCTCATATCTTAAAGGTGCTCCATGGTGGCATGAGTGCTCTTACATTAAAAATAGAAAGTCATCCATGTAAGAGGCTAAAGCATCATCACAGTCTAGTTTTGTGACAAATAAATGTGAGTCAGTGGGATCAAGCTCTTTAAACATTAGCCTGATTCCATATTGTGTCTGTACTGTGCTGTGAGGAAGCCACAGGACTTTTAAAATTTTTGGAAATACTGGCATGGCTTGCTCATTACTTGTAGAAACTAATTGCTCCAGAGGACAAGCCTCTGAAGATGCTGATGAATGTGTAACTAATGGTGGGTGCTGCTTTATGCAAATAGTTTTCTTCTGCTGGGAGAAGAGGGATCAAGGAATACTTGGGCTAGGAAGGCAACTGTCAGTGTGGGAGGGTGGTACTGAACCTCAGTTTTGCTGAGTGCCATTTGTCTGGTTTAAGTGGCTTCAAGATAAGTGTATCTCCATGCTGAGAGTAGTTTGGCTGTTGCTTTAAAGGATGGTATTGATTAATATTGCTATCTGCTGCAAAGTAAGTGCTGTAGTCTGATGTGCTAAGGCAGCTACTGATCATGATTGATAGGAGTGCCTCAGCCTTTGTCTGGCACTGTTTCTTCCCTCCTACCATTTCAGTAACTGATATTAGATTCCACACCTCTTTTTGGGAGGTGTCGTTTATGTAACCTTACTGGACATGATGGGGTTTCTCTGCATCCTTTCCTTCTGTGGTATGTGGTACTGGAGAACGCAATAGGCTCTGGGGGACAGAGTCAAGCCTGTCACCTCACCTGGGTGAGCCATCTCCCTTCCTCAGAGAGCTTTCCTTTCCTCCTGAGGGCCTGGGAGGGAGGGAGGATGCTGGCTAAACAGAACCATTCCCTTTTTTGTGCTGGTGGCATTAAAATTCAGGTTTGTTTTGGTCCTAAGCAGGTCCAGTGAATCTCTTATGAAGTAGATCCAAAGCCCTGGGACCTCACTGTGCTGCAACTGCTAAGAGACACGTGTGGTGGAGTCCCATATGGAATTCCTCTCCAGGAATACCCTGCACTGGTCTAACTGGTCTTAAACGTTTTGCAGAATTCCTTTGGGCTTCTCTTTTATTTTCACTGGCTCTGTCTTACAAGTGTGACTTACAAATGGGAGGACAGGAGCCAGCTGGAGTTCATGGTATCCCTCAAAGTTGAGGTGTGTGCTTTTTTGTGGAAATGAAGCAAATAGCCTTTTAATGGCTTTTGTTCAGTTACATACAACTTGCTCTGCTAAACGTTGATAAAAGATCCCCTTTTGCATGAACAAACATGACTGGAAAAAGTCACTCAATTGTCAAGTAAATTTTATCCTCCTATCTGGAGGGAACAGGAGGGCCCCTAGAATTAAGACAAATGTAGCTAATGTCCTTTTAATGGTGATTTGATTATTCTTTCATTACAAGTAACTAGTTCCCTTTTCTAATTATATGTCTTGCTTTTATCTAAGAAAAATTATCCAATTTATGGGAGTGGACCATTGAAATTGCTCATCCATTAACAGTTTATTTTAGTGCTATGAGATGGATGGTTTCAGAAAATGTCTATATTGCAATAGATTTGTATAGATTTTTGGTTCTTCTGCCATTTTGCAAATGGTTATGACAAATGAGAAAGCAGGTAGTGAGGGTGGATGTGCAAGGCAAAAACCATATGGAGATGTCAGAGAGCACGAGCACTGCACACATTTAGTGTGCCTTTTAAGGAGTGAGAAGTATTGGAAGGGAAAGGGGCACTAGGGAATGAGACCAAAAGACATAAAAGTGCACTGGTACTTGGAAAGCCTTCAGGTTTAATAAAGATTTAGCAAATTCAGGGAGAGCTCTGTCTGTGTTTGACCTCTGCACTTCTTCATTTTTCTCCTTTCCCCTGCAACTGTCATATGAGCATGTTATTCAAATGGGAGAAGGGACATCAATCAACCAAGTGACACAGCAGGGAAAGGAGAGGGGGCATTGGAGCTGTAGTTGGGAGCATGATTTGAAAAGCCTTGGGTCCTGCAGGCAGGTCACTGCAGGCCACTCTTGTTAGTTTTGTGATGGGCTAGGGATGCCAGCAGGCAAAGCTGGTCCAGAGAGGTAATATCTCTTACTGCATCAATTAACAGTTTGAAAAATAGATAAGCATTTGAGCTGAAAGCACTAGTGTAGTTTTTCTGTATGATCTAAGTGTACTTTTTTGTTCTGTGTCATATAATATTAAGAGCTGAAGGTCAAGTGTTCATCTATACAGGTAAACTGACTGGTAAAGGGATTGTGAATAGTTATACCTGTAAAGTATAAGTAAACTGGGGTAATTCCTTACATGGAAACTCCATTTTTAAAGGAAGACACTTTTATCCTGAAATACAGTGCATTCTAGGGGAGCAATAACAACTATGACTATCAGACTATTCCCAGTGTAGAGCAACCATAAGAATAACTGAGGAAAGGGAAAGGACAGAAAAAATAGAGATGGAAAGAAGGCAGTCAAGTGGTTAAATAGAGATACCTGTGGGAAGATGTAATATAACTACCTTCCTTGTCTCAGTTTTACAGACTAAAATTAATTGTGTACTAGCCCAAAGAAATTTGTTCAGAGGTGGGATATTTTGGTTTTGAAGAGTTCATGCTCTTTCATCAGCTCAGTGTGGCAATAGGATGTGCATGTATTGAATTTTTCTATACAATTTCTAATGACAAGGTTTTTGGTTATGAATTTAATGAGAACTCAACACCTTATTTCGTGTACAAAGATCAGAAGTCTGAGGACTATGAAAAACACGTTAGATTTCTTGCTACTCCTGATTATATATCAGGAACACTATTAATCATGATTTATATGTAGAATAAAATAATTCTTCAGTGGCAGAAGAGCATAACATATGCATATAGATGCATATTTTAGGCTGAAATGCCCTTTGACAAGCCAAGAACATGGCCCTATTCATACATCTTTAGTAAGTGAAATAATTTTGGCAGTTAACAGACTGCATCTTTGCTTTACTGAAATATTTTATCACTGTTGTACTTGTCTGCCATCATTATAGGCAAGCTGCTTAATGATGGCCTCTGGTAATGTAAATTGTATTCACTTGATTACTTGCATTAATGTTGTAGGAAGTTTCAGGTACACGGGGTGAGTGTCCATGGAGCTACAAGCAAGGAAAAAAGCTTCAGACTAGGGAAAGAAGTGTCTGAATGTGGGGTTGCCTCCTGCATTGGTGGGTTGAGCTTACCAGTGGGAGGTTTTGTCTTCTGGAAAAATCAAATGAGAGATGCAACCTCCCTTTCCCTATTTTCATGTTCTACTGTGAATGAGAGAGCAGAGCTTTCTGTTGAGGTGAAGAGCTATGCTTACAACATACAGCCCCAAAAAGAGCACAGTAACATGCTGATGTTGGCTGTGTTGGCAGATAAACCCATTTCTGCAACAGGAGAAATGCATTCTAAATAGGGAGATTGAGATGTGGTCCTGATCCATGGATAAGTACATGAAGAGTTTTATAGCCCTAGTTTCATGCGTGAAGTGTTTTGGTTTTCTGATTTTTTTTCCCAGGCAAGTTTCTGTAAACAGAGGGAATGTTTTGGTAACACTACCTATGTTATTCATTCCTTCTCTCAGGAGGGACTTCTCGATGTCCCTCTGGTTTGACCAATGTGATTGAAAAAGTTTGCCTTTGTTTCACCATCAAATTGGTCTGTGTAAAATAGTATATAAGGGAGATGCATCCCTAAATAAAAGAACATTTTTTTAGCCTGATCTCAGGGTCCTGTGTTGTTGTAGTAAAGAAAAAGTCAGAGTTTAGTCTGAAATTGCTAGATGTTCACAGTGTTAAGCATTGATGCTGGGAGGAGTTTTCAGATCTAATTTCCACGTGTTTGAACACTGGAGAATTCCAGATAGAACACACAGGACAGCTGTAGGTAAATCCCAGTATTTATTTCCTTCTGCTTCGTTATGGGGTTCCTCAAATTCTTGTTGTGTAACCTTCAGTAAAGTGTGTTTGAATGCTTAGATGTTATGTAGTTAGCATTGCTCCCCTTCTTAAGAACAGACAATTCTACGAATTGGCCTTATTTCTGTAACTTAAAATACAATGTTTCTATACATCTTTATCTGAGCTTAAAAGCTATGCATGGACCATTAAAATAATAAAATAATTAAGGAGGAAGTTTCGGTGTAAAATGTTATATTAAATGTATCAAAGATTTCTTAGGGTTTTTTTTCTATTGTCACAGGTTACCACCTTTGTTAGCTGTTTCATTCAAATGTTTTCCTGGAGGGATGGTATCTTACTTTCCTGGTGTCCTAGGGTGACTTTACAATGCCTGTTCTGTTTGTGCTGTATATTGAGTTCTGTACCTTTAAACCTGGTTCTGAGAGCAAAGGGGGAGAAAGAAGCACCACAGTTTGTTTTGAGAAAACGGCCCTGAGTCCTCCGCATTCCTGTCCGGCGGTGCTCGTCTGAGGCATGGACAGCGGTGGGGCAGAGATCTCCTCTGCTTTTAGTTAGTTAGTTTTAGCTAGCTGAGCTAAAACTAAGTTCCCTGGCCTGGTTTTTTTCTTCCTTTTTCTTGGGTCTGTTAAAAACCTGTTCTGGACTGAAAAACCTAGAGGAGCACTGAGGGCTCTCACCTGCAGCCCACCGGGGCCTGGACCTCCGGAAGGACTGGGATTGATAAGAGACTGAGTGAGCTGAGCTACACCCACCGCAAGGACTTCCTCAGTTTTTCATCTCTCTTCAGAGTGGCAAGAGGTTTTATTGTTAATAATATAACAATATTGTTGTTTATAATATTGTTATTCATTCTTTATGCTTGTGGGCATTTTGTTTGTTAATTAAATAGTTTTTTCCACTTTTTGCCGAGGACGTACTTTTCCCAGACCGGCTGTGGGGAGGGGCCATTTGGGTTTATTTCTCCAGAGGAACCCCCTTCGGAGGTTTCCTCCCAAATTTGCCCTAAACCAGGACACCTGGGTGTGATATTGGGGGAATACTGCTTGACCACCTTGTTTTATTGTACCCATGCTACTGTCATCACAGCTAGGTAGGAAATTAATGTCCTGCTCTGTCAAACTCTTCAGGAATTCTTATCCTGAGGAAGAAGGTTGCAAAGCTTTTCTCATGGAAAAAAACCCAATTGTCTTGGTTTTGAAAGACAGGTATCTGCCAGCACAAAGCTGGAAGTTCCCTTTGAATAGAGAATGTAAATCCCCTCCCTCAGATTATTATAATTTTGCAATTAGGGGCTTTCAGGAAAAGCTTTGGGAATAGGAATAACAGGCCTTTACTAGGAATATTANCCCTCATCTTCCCTTTACCTAGGTAGGAATGCTTGGGGTACTCCTCACTGGGTGGAGCATCTCACAATGGGATGATGTATTGTCTCATGTCCTTGGTGAGCCTTAATAGCCCATTATCAGAAAATATCAGCCCCAAAACTGGTGCTTGGCCACCTTTTTGTTTTGGTCAAGCACCCATAAGCATCCAGCAATTAGTTCCCTAGCAACCCACAGGAAAAAATTCCACAAGAACAAAGGAAACAAATCCAACCCCCAACACCGATGCTTCTACAATATGATTGAAAGCACCTGCAAGCCATGGGCAGGGATATCTTTCACTAGACCTGGTTGTTTAAAACCCTGTCCCACTTGGCCTTGAACACTTCCATGGATGGGGCATCCACAACTTCTCTAGAGAACGCATACCAATGTTTCAATACCCTCATCATAAATAATGTCTTCCTTATGTCTGATCTAAAATCTCAGTTTAAAACCATTGTCCTGTTGCTCAGGCCCTGGTAAAAAGTCCTTCTCCATCTTTCTTACAAGTGCCCTGTATATACTGAAAGGCTGAAATAAAGTCTCTCTTACAGATAAAGAGAAGCACGTATCCTGGAAATGTCATAAACAAATTCCAAGACTTTGTTAGGATGCTTCACAGAAAGACAGACTTGGATTTCTCTCCAATAGATGTAGTTCCAAGTTACTGGTTTTTTGAGCATAGTAGCCCCAGCATCTCTATGTAGCCTATGGAAAACATTTCCAGGCAATGATTTTTCCCATCTCACTGAGATTCTGCAAGTGTCTGTTTCCAGATCCTTAAACAACTAAATAAAATTAAATAGGCTGAACATAAGCTAAAGTCTACAAACATGAGTACAATTTGATGAATATTCATAATGGCTGAAGATTACCACTAATGGATCAATACAAACATTACATGTTAATTATAAGCAGGTTATGTTCATTCAGAAAGCACATAAATGGTCATCAGGCCTGTATGAAGGGCTCGATTTCATACTGTTCAAAGTGGCATTTGTTAGGGGACTGAATTTTCTACATTTTGTGTCATACTTATATACTTTAATTCAAAGTCATACTTTTTACAGGTGGAGAGGAATATTCCATATTTCTGATGCAATTGTTTTATTGTGACTCTTGGCACACAGCCATTTAATTTGTCTGAAGGAACAGTAGTTGCAGGGTGTAATAAGTAGGGTGATTGTCATCAAGAGTAATTTAGTGTTTGCTTTTACAGAGCACAAACTCCTTTTGATTCACTTTAAAAGGATAAGGCCTGATTTTTGTCTGCTGTTAATCAGAGAAAAATGCTGTCTGTTTTCAATGTGTGTCTTTTCTATTTAACTAATTCCTTGAAGATTTTTATTGTTAGCCCATTGTAGGATTTGTACAATCTCATTTAGTCTGTCCTTATTTTTGAAATTCTTCAGTTATACCTCTGTGGACTCTTTATGTGTCTCATATATCTCTGTGATGGGAGACTTGGTACTGGACACTGCTTGCAAGGTGAGACTGTTGATTTAGACAGTGGTTTAATGCTTTCAGGACTTTTCTCAGTACAATTCTTCCTGATATTCTGTCAGCTTTATAAAATGACTGAACATTGTGCAGATCTTCTTATTTTGCCAACCACATCAATACTTAAATCATTTTGTCCTAGACTATACTTGATAACATGGCATTTCCTCTGTTTCTTGGTGTCCATTCAACCAGCATTTGTTAGGTCTGTATGAAGGCTTTTCACAACCTTGTCTCAGAGTTCTGTTTTGACTATCAGATAACATTGTGTCACTTGTAAACTTGCCCCCCATTCACACTCTTTTCCAGATCATTAGTCAAGACACTGAGCAGTAGCCTACATCTTTAGGCACAAAGTTTATCCTTAGCCTGAGTGAAAAGTAAAACCTGTATTCCCACCTTTTTGCTTGCATCAGTAACAATGGTAGAACTTGAGACATCTGAGAAGGTGGCCAAACAAATCTTGTCCCTGTAGATTTCAGCATTGTTTGAAGTTTGAAGTTTGAACCAGCTTGGATAAAAAAACATGCTGTGAGCAGCTGTGGTGGCATCAGTCTCAGAGTGGTTCCAAGAAACCTGTAGGAGTTGAAGGAGTGGAGCCCACAGATGAGTTTCCTACAGCCTCAGAGCCAAGCCGTTGTTATCTGGGGTCAAACCACCTGGACTGCCCCTGGCAGCTGACACTGTGGGTGGCAGGGAAGAGTGGGCAGGGGAAATGGGTGTGTTGGGTACCCTGCCTGTGCCCCGCAGACTCCACTGCACTGGGATCGATGTAGGCACGCTACATTTTTTCACTCTTCCTTACACAAGCCCTTCTAGAGACTGGAGAGATTTTCATTCCTGGAGAGATGTATTTCTGTACATAGCTTGTCAGTCAACATGCAGGAGGTAGTGTGGAAGTCCACAATCCCTGGAAACTCTGCTTTCTTTGCTATGTTATATTCCCAAAGCTTCAATATAGAAATACTTAGTCCTGGCATCTTTTACATTCCCAAATGATTGCCTGGCTCCAGCTCAGCTGTGGGCTTTGCACTCTTCTCATGTTGCTGAATTATTGATGCTGCTTCCTTACAAAAGAGCTCCTTAATGCCCATGTTGCAGTACAAGAGCCTGATGTGAGACATTCCCTTCTCAGCCCTCAGACACACATTGGCAACTTGCAGAGGGAATGGGCTGGGGTGAGGGAGGAGAGAATGTATGAGCAGATGGGGAAAAATGGGATCAAATATCAAAACACCAGGATAGGAGGCCCAGCCGAGAAATCAGAACAAAAAGACGTGTTTCATTAGTTGGAAGGAGATGGCTATGTCTAGTCCAATTTGGCAAGGAAGATCCACATTAGCTTTTCCACATTTTGCTAAGGCAGCTTCTGAGGGAGTTGTTCCTGTAGGTCTGTCTCCCCTTTCAGGTTTGCCTTTAATTATGAACAGCACAAGTATGATGGGGGAAGGCAGTACAGGGGATGTTGGAAGGCTCTGTGCTTGTTCACTGAAGCATGAGAACAAATTCTGTGCACATTTCAAGGCAGGAGCATGTCCAGTTGTCTACATCTGCCTCAAATCCTGCAATCCTTCCTTACAATTCACTCATGCTGCCTGTGCAAGTGCAGCCTAAACCTAAATGCTAGTCCCTTTGTATCTACCTCCTTCCCTCCACCAAAACAGCTTCAGTACCTCTTGAGCCTGAATTTGTCTTTGTTCAACAAAAACAACCCCCAGTTCCTTAGAATATCCCAGCAAGATCCCAATAAGGCTTTTGGCACATTAACTTTTTTACTCTTGGCTTTAAACTTTGGTTTTTTAGCCCTGTATCACTTTAGCAAGGGATGATTGTACTTAGCTAGAAATATAAGGTGCTCCTAGTTAAAGTATGGCTGATAAGTTATGGGCTTCTAAGTTTTTAGCAGAATTTCTGGTGTTAATCCTAAAAACTTGACTTTATACTCCATGATCTTCGGTTTTAGTCTGTCTGTTTTACTCTTAGTCTACCTGTGCAATACTTTGCTCTTCCTCTGCACTGACACAGCCTTTGAATCTTGTGATTTAGCATGTTTTGAAATGCTAAATCACAAGATTCAAATTTTGAAACAAATTTTGAAACAAATTTTGAAACAAATCTCTTGTTTCATTAGCATGTTTTCATTTTCTTGTGCCAAGGTTGTTAATGAAAGTATTAAATAAGATCAGTTCCAAGCTTGAAGAAGCTTTAATTGGATATGCAGGGTACATTTTGTAGATAAACAAAGGACACAGCACACATCCTCATGGGAGCAAATCAGCCTAATCCTGATGTCTTCTGTAGAGTTATTCTGCTTATTCAGAGGATGCTGCTTCATTTCAGTCTTTTGTCCTGCACACAGATAGCAAATCATAGGATAGTCCCTTATCCTATGGCCTGGGTAGCTTTATAAGAACTATGAAATGTGATTTGGATGACTCATGATTGAATGGACAGCACTGATGTTGAGATGGAAGTAGGACAGAAATACTCTTGCATCGACTTTGTAAGGGAAAAACAAACAAGAAGGTATTGTGCAGATGTGGGAAAGGTAGAGGATACACAAGCCAAAAGCCCTGAATAGACAGATGAGGAACTTGACAGAAATGCTGTGTGCTCTTGAGGCCATCAAGTCAGAAATGCATTTTGTTTCTGGCATGGCCCAAACAGCCACTTGTGAACTACAGATACATCTTTATATAAACCACCAGTCAAGCATACTGCATATTTTCTTGTGTATGGAATACTATTGTCATGATTCATGTGTACCTTTTACCTTATTTTATGTGCAGAATTAATTGCACTTTCTGTGGAAAGGAAATATATTTTCAGGAGTTTTTGTGGTGTTTTGGGGTTTTTTGTTTGTTTGTTGTTGTTATTTTTTTTATTAAATAGTGAGGAGCACATAAACACTAAGCCAAACCACATTACTAAGCATCTGAAAAGCAGTTAGGAGTATTAAAGCCATGGACTTCAGAAAAGTTATCTGCCCCTCCAGGATCCCCCAAAGCTGTTTTGCTATAGGGTATCAGTCCTTTCCCCACACTCTTCTGTCTCTCTTTTCTTTATCACACTGATGATCTGGGGACATGCAAAGGAGAAAACCAAGAAATTACTTTCCAGACATTAACCCAGTGCAGTTGTCCTTTAGTGTTTTCCTCAAGTTTAGGTCTTCTTTCTCACAGACTCTGTCCAGACCTAAACAAATCTGATATTACAAGGATTTCATCTTTCCAAATTTTTTCTTATCCCCTGAGCCTAAAGGCAGATATCTAAAGGCAGTGCTTTTCTTGTAACTCAGGGAGAAATTTATTAAACATGGCATGGATTCCTAGATGTCCAGGGAAAGAGCAGAGGGTAGAAGGCTATTAACTGAGAGGCTTTAGGGGTAATGCATGTCCCCATTAGGAGGTTTGATGGCTGCTTTTGATATGGGGTAGCAAAGTGCATGAGAGGCAAATTAGTAAGTGGCCACATTTAGGGCTGCCCTGAGTTTGAAGGATCTCACTGTCAAACTTGTTGCAAACAGGCAAAACTGGAATTTTTAAAATGAGGATAAGGACAGAGAAGGAAAAATACATCCTATTCTCCAGAACACTGGGCCCAAATAAGGCACAAGCACACTCCCTCCCAGTTTGAGCAGCACCAGAGACTTGTGTCAACAGTCTTCATGCTAAGGGACAGCACTGCTTTTGGTATAAGTTCATTTAATTCCAGCAGGTCAGTGTGAAGTACACTACAAAACTATAGGAAAGCTGCAGAGAATTCCCTACAGCAACTCTCAGAATTGCTTCCCTTTAGCAAGTGTCTGAATAGCCCGACCTCAGTGATTTCCCTCATAATAATGATTTATGGGGGCTCAAAACTGAGGGCACCAATTAAACTGTAAGCCAGCAACACATCTCTAGAAGTTTTCTTCCTCTGTTTACAGTAAGCACTTTTAGAATAAAAGAACTTTACCTTCCAGCTGTTGTGGTTTTCCTTTAGCTGTGAACTTTCTTTGACTGATGTAATAATGCCCTATCACCTGGGCAGTCAGCGCAGTGGGGGAGGATGCAACAAGTTTCATATCAGTAGAAGAATATAGGACATTTTCAGGAGAAGGATGTGCTTCCCGTTATCGTGAAAGGGTTAGGCTCCTCCAAAAAGTTACTGTATCTGCCTGCAAAATGGGTTTAAATCTTTGCCAGTTTGCAGTAAAAAATATGAACTTCAGGAGCAAGCCTAGTCAACACTATTCTAGAAGCTCTTCTACAAGGATCCATGGAGAAGGCAAGGATGACATTCTTCCTTCAGTGGCATTGATCTCTCTCTTGTTTCAGAAGGCCAAAAGGGAGGTGGAAAAACTCGTGACTACTTGAACTTGAGATAGACCTGACTGTGCAGTGTTGCCCTTTCCCTTCCTGTATTAGTGTTTTAGCTGTAGTTCCACTGTTGTGCCAGTCCTTAGGCTGAAGCAGATCTATTGAGTGCACTGGAGCAGGAATTGCCATTCCCAACTGGGCGTTTATTATGTGCCAAGTGTTCATCTCAATGCTGTTAAAGCAACTTTGTGATACACACTGTACAAAACTCCTGTTGCTCTGACACCCATCTGGCTGGAGTCAGGCATGGAAAGGAAAAGACAAAAATCACTCTCCTGGGTCGTCCCTTACAGTAGGAGATCACTCTTTTTTTTCCATTTCACCACATTCTTCACATTCTTTCACAGTCAGGGTTGGGTCTGAAGGAGAACCAACCAGATCACGAGCCTACTGCAAAGCCACCAGCTTGAGGCACAGGGATAAATGTTAGTGAATGTTTACCTGCAGGAGAACAGGGAGTGTGGCTTGTGGAGCATCTTGATCTTTCCACTGAAGGACTGGGAATCCCTTTCTACAAGGAAAGGGAATACTCTCCCTTCAACTCTATTCTCTTTCAGGAATGAGGAGAGGAAAGGTTCCCTTCCCTTGAGAAAGAAGTCAGGGCCAGCAGAGGAATTGGTCCCTGAACTCGACATGATATTGTCCACTTTCCTGAGTGAATTTTACCATTCATGTTTCCCCAAATGTGGACGGACTTTTCCTAGCACATTTCTGGAAGGATGTGACACGTACACTAAAGAGAGTATGCCTTGTTTGTACAGTAATTAGCTCATCCCCTTTCTGCCTTTCACTGCCAAATACATGGGAGAAGCTTAGTTCCTATGATATTGCAGGTATATGTCTGCCAGGATGGATCTGCTCTGAATGATGTTTGCTTTCTTCAAGCATTTGTCCTTTGAATCATTGTCCAAAGCAGACACTTCCTTTGTAATGCCTGGCAAAAGATGGCTTGAGAAAACACTCCAACCTGATTCAAGCCAGCTTCTGAGCTGAAAGGAGGAATATGGCTACAACTGTGCATCCCATTGTTAGAGAAAATAAAGATAGAAGTGTTGCTTTCTTCCTGCTCAAAGAAAGTGAAGTGAAACAGCTGCCTTGCAGCTTTTGGTATCAACCTAATTGAATGGAAAAATTAGGGCCATAAAGTAATCTGGACTTTATAACTGAAATCTGATCTCTGTCAAAGCATTTCAAGGATGTGCATCATGCCAGTAAAGGGCATTATAATTATGGCAACAGAACTTGCACTCTAATTTCTGCTGCCCTTACCAAAAAGTACCCTGACAATTCTCCTGTTGTCATTCTGCATCCTGAGAGATGCTGAACCCCCATTACAGCTTGAAGTCTGATGGTAGAAGTGTGCCTGCCTGACCCAGGTGTGTCAGTGAGTTGTTAAGAAGATGTAAATAATTTAAAGACCATAACCTGGAGTCCTGCGTGTTTTCAACAATTGCCTGGGCAGCAGGCAGTGATGCCCTGCCTACAGTACCTTTGTGAAGCTGCTGTCACTTTGTCATCATGCCTGTACTTGGTGTATCAGGGTCAGTACCCCTGTGGGTATGAGGTTACTGCTGTAGTGAGTCCTGCCCATGCCTCAGTCCCAGCCCTTTCCTGAGGTAAAGAGGCTGTGGAGGACATTAGGCTCTTTCTAAGGAAGAAGCATTTGGAGCAGCATAATGCCGCACTTTCACTTGTGTGAAAGCTTTGCTCACCCACTGTAGCTGTAGATACAGGAGGAAGGCTGTTGGACACAGCCCCTGCTCCCATCATCTTCCACTACCTGGATGTCACTTACTTGCTGCTAGAACATTTCTCTCATAGAGTTTTTCAGGCTTTGTCTGATTCATGAATTAGATCTAATCCCTGCTAATTCTTAATCTAGTGTAATCTAATCAAGCACTGCTTAAGAGCTTGTTGAAACTGAACATTAACATCTAAGTAATATTCCAACACTCTAAATAATTTCATTCCTTTTGCACTTAGTGCAACATCTTGCTTTTGTTTGATGCCACTTCCTTGCCTGTTTTGAGGGGTTTTGTGTATGCCTACACAATATTTAACTTTATAACACATCATTTTACCTGAAATCATTAAGAAACCAGAAGCACTCATTGAGTCTTAAGACTGAAACACTGCTCAGCTCAGTTTAGAAGTTCAGCTTTCCTCCCCCAGGTCTAAGGTTCCTAAATGCTACAACCACCTCAGTTATGAAAAGAAAGGAGATCATATTAGCATATTTCTTGCAGCTTAGAGTATCAATTCTCTGTCAATTAAGTCAAAAGTATCATTAAAGGCTTTGGGAGCTGGATACTTACTCTGATGCACTGGCTGATGTCTGGTAGTAAATCCAAGACAAGCCAAGCCTAGCCAAGCTACAAGAAAAGCACATTTCACTCTCTAGATCATTTTAGCAGGTTATTTCCTAGGGCATAACTTGTTGTTTACAACAAAGGAAATATTACAACTAAAACACAGTCCCCAGGGGGCACTTCCCTGTCTCTGTTAACCGGAGGAAACAAGACACACCTTCCATGTGACCTGAGAAACTGCTTTCTGTCATGCCAAATGGACCTGAGGTAGGCAGGGATGCCAAAACCATCCCTAGGCTGCTGTTTTATAAAACTCTGCAGCAGTTAATGCATGTCAGCTCTGGGAGACAAAGATGTAAAATGCATTGCAGTGCTCTTGAAGATTCCACCAGGACCTTTGTCTAATCGAAAGGTCATGTATTTCTGTGATGTGTCTTGAAATAAAAAAAGTAATCCTTCTTAATGAGTTGAGTTCAGCACTGCATGCTGATAGGGATACACTTCCCTGTTTATAGTGTGGATTGTTTCCCACCACTTGTAAACTAGAGCTCTGCTTCATGGAAATGCTTCATGAGCACTTGCTGGCAGCTGGGGCTGATATCATCTTGTGAGGTGTTCTCAGAAGTCTGTTGGAGCTATTTTCAATGGAACAGAAAGTCTCTCTGTTCCTCTGGATTATAAATTGTGTCTTAAGGTTGATCGTCATATTCAGAGTTGTCTTACTTAAAAAGTCAATATTTTATCAGGTAGCTGTTTGCATCTCAATTTTGAGGACAGCTAATGTCCTCAGAAGTACTGAGCACTCATGATTCCTAGGCTTCTGGAAGCTTCTGAGTTTCAATGTATGTATTTTACTATAATATCCTATATTTGTTATGCAAACCGTGAAATATTTTTAAGATAAAAATAAAGGGTCCTTTGTTAGCAGTAGGTCAAGTTAAGTAGCAGTGTTTTTACAACATACATTTTATTAAGAACTTTTGATATATGCTAAACAATGGGAAACAAAGGAGTATCTTCCATCTCTTCCATGATCATCACCACACTATCAGGCTTGTGAGTTTACTACAAGGGAATTCTACCTTGACTTCAGGAGGCTGCAGGATCCCACTGCTTGCATCAAGGCTCTGAGCAAGATCCTCAGGCCAGACCAGGCCAGGCCAGGCCACAGAACTCTCACCTAAAGAAAACATTTTAAATGTACCAATTAAAATACTCCTACAGAATGATGCTCAGCTGTAATCAGCAGAGGAAAGCAAAACAAGAAAAACTAGGAAAAGCCTGAGAAGGATTCTCCAGAGGTGGTGGTTTAAAATCTGCCCTTATATAACTTGTTGAAGTCACCAAATATGAACCTGGGGCAGCAAACTCATTCAATTTTTTATTCTATAAATAGTTTCCTCTCTCCAGTGGCATGAATCTAAGATTTAATAGTGGTTTGGCAGTTTGCAGAGAAAAACCTGAACAGTGTGCCAGTTTGCTGGGAGGGAGGAGCAGAGGGATGGTGAAACACCCTGCAACTCATTCTCACTGCAGCCAACTGACTTAAGGTTTGGACTTAACCCCTTTGTGGGATTCCACCTTCAACATGTCTGATTTGGAAAACATAGGAAAGCTCAGACCTTGAGGGAGGCACTTCCCCAGCACCCTGCCTGCCTGCCTGCTGCAGCACTGGAGCATCTGCTGCTCTCCTTGCTGTGCTCCAGCACCCCGACAGGAGATTCCTGTGTTTTTATGCACATCAATTTCTGCATAGTTTTTAACGTGGGGGGAAAGCACCAAATACATTTGGGTTTGTTTGGTTTGGTTTTTGGGGGTATTTTAATGATTATCCCTTACAATTTGTTCTCCCAGCCCAGTTCTGTGTTGCTAACTGGAAATGCAGACTTAAAGGAGGCAGTACTGGAACTAAAGAAACCAGGCAGGAAAGAGAAAACAATGGCTTGGATAAAAATCATTCCCCTGGACAGAAATGGATAACCAGACTGAGAGGGATGAAGAGGGATCCCCAGACTCCAGCGCCTGTCTTTGAGAGACTCTTTTGGGAAGGCTGGGGAGAGGGGCCAAGCTGAACTGTGAGTGTAGGAGCCCTGTAGGAAGGGAGGGAGCTGGGGGCTGCGGGGAATCTGGAGACTGAGGGATCTGGCTGCAAGCTCCTACACCCCCGAGGGTGAGCAAATGCAACTTGTTTGGCCCGGGAACAGAGAGGATGCATGTAGGTAAGGGAATGTGCTGGGAGACCTGTGTGTGCCTCAGGCATTATAACTTGGCCACGTGTCACTTCAGTTTTGATTGGGGATGAATAAAAGGGGTTCCTACTAGAGGGAAGCTGCAATTCATAGCATTTGGCTGGTGGAAAGCAAACCTTTTTCTGAGAGAGCCAAAGTAGGTGTGGTTGGTCACAGCTTAGTGTGAGCCTTGGCAACGCCCCCAGGAGGGGACACAAGTCCCTTTGCTCACTGAGCATCCCTACTGAGAGCCCAGGAAAGAGGAGAGTGTCTGTGGCACAGTAGTCATGATGGGACAAAAATCTCATTTGTTGTTTACTTCTGTTAATCTTCAATTCAAAAATAATACAAACACATCAGAGTCATCCCTGCCTCTGCTGTGGATCCTCCACTTGGAGGAGGCCTCAGAGGGAGGTTGTTGGAGGGCAGCTCAAGCTGCAGACCTGCTTTGTGTCACTGACACAGCTGTGCATGAAAAACAAGGACACCCAGAGGTCTGTGCCCCAGCGTGACCCAGAGCTCCTCTGTGCACACTGTGTGTTCTCCTGTGCAACAGAGAGCTCTTTGCAGGACTGATGTTCCTTCCCAGCCCCATCCCAGGTGCAGCTAACCTTTTCTTTCAGGAATGCAATGCCCTCAAACAAGAAAGGGAGGAATAACCTGTCCAGGAGACACCTAAGAGGATGAAATTAGGAGAAAGGAACCTCTCAAGATTCTCCTGTGCTTTTGACCTACTATCTCACCTCTCCTTAATAGTGGCTTCTACTTTAGGGCAAGGCTTTGTAATGGTCATTTGGTGCTCAGGTCTCCATCCATGTTGTGAGCAACTTGTACAATGCCTGTGGAAGTAGGATTCCTTGGCATCCCAGCTGGCCCAGGTTTTGTCCTGCTGCCCGTTGCCTGCCAAGGATGTTCAGTGTGCTTCAAATAATGTATGAGGCTGGGCAGGGAGAAAAGATTTCCAAAGACAGCATCTTGAAATGTCAGGGGGCAGCTCCTGGCCAGGTGTTTCCACCGTACACACAAAGTGGGAACTCTGTTCTTAAATACCTTGAATGAGATGTTTTGAATCCATAAAACTTTTTGAGATTCTTCACCATTTACCTTTTCACATTTTTGTTAATTGTGCAGAGAGGAACATTTAATTTTTAAGAAGGCAAGGAGTATGTATGTTGTTAAATAACAAATGTATTAAATATTTCATTAAGGGAAATGTTTTAATAGGCACTTTGGGTTTCATGTGCTGTTTACTTTTAATAGCTTAGGTGAAAACTGTTTATTGAGGGAAAATGTGATCATATTTTGCCAAGACAAAATGTCTCTCTGCCCAAGTCATTTAATTTACTTGTCCCTGACCCTGATCAGAAGAGTAGTGACACTAGTTCATACGTTTATGCTTATATCAGCAGTCTGATGAAAGACTAGAGCCCACAGGCTTTAAAAATTGAGCATGACACTATTTTTCAGAAGTTGTGCTATTAATATGCTGGTCATTTTTGTTTGCAACTAATTAAAAATTGTCATATGGTCTGTCTCCTGCATGTGAAATGACACCTGGTCCAAACAAAGGCAGTGCTGTACTTCACAAGCACGTGGGGTTAGATCCTCATTTGGAGTAATCTGTGTTTCATATCTTCACCTCATTATGCCTGTATTTGATAGATTTCTATGGCAATTAATGGTGGGCTGTGTTTAGACATTTGCATATGACTTGATGTTATGCTATTTACATACAGAGCATGGTGCATAGGAATACAGTCTGCTCTTTGGAGTCTGATAAAATGCCAGTGAGCTTGTAGGTGTGATGCAATGTACCTGTGATCAGGGACAGCTGAATCAGGGATTGAAAATGAGCTGTCAGGGAAGATGTCATGGAAGAAGGCTCAGCCTACGGTGCCAGCTCATCTAACCTTTGGCTGCAGGGGGAAAAGGGAGGAACACGTTCTCTCTTCTCCCATGGTTTAGTATCTAAATTGACTGCATTAGCACCTGCAAAAATGACAAATAAAAAGCAGTCTGTTTCTGGTATTCATTTTCCTCATAAATCAAATGGTATTTTGGGAGGATTACAGTCCTACAGATTAAGTGGTTTGACATAAAATAATTTTGTTGCAAGTTGTGAAGTGAGAAGAGCAAAAAGAAAATTTCTGTTCTTCTTCTTTACCAAAAATTGTTGTCCTCCTTCTTGGCTATACAGAGAGGATAATTCAGACACAGTGGGCTTGTTTACCTCCTAAAGGGAGCAGCACAAATCAATAGTTCTAGCAGGGTCAGGACTCATCTGCATGGGAAGTCAGACTGCTGTAATTATAGCTGTATTGCTGCAGTTATGAAATATAATCTCTCATGTATCCTCTTATTACAGGATAAAGAGTGACTTCTTTTCAGCTTAGTTTAAACTACCTCTTCTGATGTTAAGAAACATCAACTGTGTTGTAAATGGCCATGGTTCATTTTGGAAGAGAAATACACAGGGAATTAAGTTGCCAGCATGATTAATTAAATTCACACCTTCGTTTATAGTGGTGTAATTCCCCTTTTCTGTGGTTAATGTCAGGTTCAAGGCAGTGTTAATACTTCTTGCAGCCTTTTTAAACTTCTGTTTTGAGCCTGCTGCTAATGAGATGCTCAAGCAGAAAACCTGATTTCTGACATTTTTACAGGAAGGTGCTTTCTGCTGCTGCAACCAGGGCTGGGCAAAGCCAGAAGTCAGTGGTGTAATCCTGTCAATGAGACCTCAAAGCAGTGGAGAGTGTCCCATAAACATTATTGTTCCCACTTTTACATCCTTATTTATTTGTGCTTGTTTAAAAAAAATGAGATCTTGGCCCTACTGATGCTAATGGCAGAAATTGGAGAGGGTTGGAGTGAGAAAGGTTTCTGCCCAGAGACCACAGAGCATTTCTCCAGGAGTTATCTTTGTCTGGTTCCTGGCCCTTCGTCAAGCAATATATTTTTGTCTAAAAGAATGAGTGAATTCTCTAACTATTCCCCCATGAGACTGGTTAGTTTTATCATCTCCAACAGGATGCAACCATATGCACAGAAACTTGCTCAAGTCTCTGCATGAAGGTTGAGCTTGGGCTGGTAATAAGGACTGACTTTTAGCCCCAGGGACATTTCTCCTGGTTGTTTGTCATGACCTGCTACACCTCAGAAACCAGAATGATCCCCCTTCCATTTCTCAATCAGACTGGAAAAAAAGATGCAATATTGTCAAATATTATAGTCAGCAGTTTCGGTGCCAGAAGGGCTGTTCTTAAGCAAATTCCCCTTGGCTGGCAGCATGCTGTGCATGGTGCTGCCATTGGTGTGACCTGCCCTGGGGACAGAGTCCACTGTTGGCTGTTGGCAGAGCCTGGGTATCAGGTAAGTTGATGCCTTCTTATTCTGCTTAAAGGCAAACTGAAATAATATGGGTACTCCTTATGTGATTATTAAATATACACATTCCAGGTTTTATTCCATCAAGAAAATGAAATCCTGTGGTTTTGCTTTAGTATATGTAAACCTTTGAAAACCTAGGCTACAAAGAAGTGCAAAATGTCTCTTAGAGCCATGGAAAACATCATGAATAAAGATGGACCAACAAATAGTTTCTCCCTCACAACTTGATTATATGAAGATTCCACAGCTAAAATCTGAGGTCAGAAATCTGCTTCCTGCATCCTAAGGATCTGGTATGTTTAAAACATTTATAAGATGATGCCCATCACTAGTCAGAAGAGCTGTATTTTTTACCTGTAATTATTTTTTAAGGAAAAGTATGTTAAATTATCCTGTCACTAAGTCCATTTTGACCAGTGCCTTACTATGTGTTAACAAAGTGTTAAAATCTGAATCCTGTTTTCTCCCTAAGAAAGTGCACCAAAATCGTCTTCTGCTTGCTTTGGTGAAGGACAACACATGGTACCTGTGCAGGGATGATCCCAGCCTTGAGACAGTGGATCTCAGCTCAGGGAGGTGCTGACATATGAAGTCAGGGTGGGATCAGGTTTGGGTTTTGTCTCTCTCCTGAAACAGCTTCTTTCACCTGAAGCTGTAGAAGGTGAAGCAAGCTGAATAGTCTTCCTTGCATCACTCTTCAAGAACAGCTCCACATTTCTATGTGATGGCTACAGAGTCAATTCCCATACAGTAAGACACTATTGTAGCTTGCATCCAGACCAGAATGGTTACAGTGATCAGACTTACCCCTCTTTCTCAGCCTCCAGCAATGTTAATATACCATAACTCTGTGAAGAGAGCCCAAAGGTCTTGCTGTGTGAGCTGATCTGTAAACTTGATGAATATTTTTGGTGCAGTATGGGCTCTTTCTTTAGCTGCCATTTTTCAGGGACTAGCTCAACACTGTGCAACCAGCTCTACCTGTCCCTGAGAGTATGTCCCTTTGTGCTCCAAACTCAGGTGAGCTGCTTTGCCCCTGTGTTCACTGTGTGCACGCAGCAGGGAAGGGGAAGATCCACACCTGCAGCAGGAATATGCTGTGTTCTTCCTGGAGAGAAGGAAGAGGATCACAGCTGATGGAAGTTGATCACCTCTGTGTGTTGCTAGGTGGAGGGATGATGTACAGGCAGATACAATAATATGCCTTTCTCTGCAGTTTGTGTCCCGTCCTTTTCTCTTTCGTGCTAGACTTGTTTCCTCAGTACTTTGATTTAATTTTAGTGACCTGATGCGCTTGGCATGCAGAGGTGATACTGCTGCTCTGAGTCACTCCCGTGGGATGAGGTAATGCTCCTGCCGGCTTCCCCACGCGCTGGGCGGCGGCTGCTCTGCCCCATAGGAGTGGTGATCCAGAGACAGCGCAGCTGAGCACGGGGGCTGTGCCTCCTCCCAGTCCTCACTCCTGCGGGAGCTGCTACGTGTTCCTATTCTCCTTTAAATTGATTAACTCCCTTTCTTGAGGCTTTCCTTATGCTTTTTTCTCTGTACATCCTGCAGGCAAATGCCACAGCCCAGCTCTGTTAATGGGGGCATGGATTAGTAAATCAAGGTTTTCTTCTTGTACTGCATGTGAACATCTCCCTGTACTGCAGTTTCTCCCTGCCCTCTCCTAGGGTTTAAGCATCCACCACGCAGTAGGTGCAGGTTCTGGCCAGGGGCAGCTGCGGGTATCACATTGCACAGATTGTCCCTTTTCTCTTGGAGGCCAGCCCATGCTGTGTCTGTTTCCTGTGAGCACTTGCCTCCTTCTGCTTATAGCTGCATCCCTCTGGATTGCTCTGCATCGTTCTGCATCCTTCTGTGTCTCTTTGTGTCCCCCTGCACGTCTGGGTGGCCAGAGCAAGGTGTCAGGCCAGTGAGCAGGCTCCTGCTCCACCTTCTCCTTCCATTGGGAAGCAGTCAAATCTGAGGGAGCGAGGCTTGCTGGAAGCTGTGTCTGCTCTGTTTGCTCAGAGGCCATTCACACTGTGTTCTCTAATATGTATTTTTTAATCATGTTGCTGCTGGCTCAAGTGCCATTTACTTGGAACAGGCAGGTTTTCCTCCAGTGCAGCAGTGTATTTACTGCCCTGCTAGTGCTGGCACAGAGAGGATGCATCTGGGAGCAGGTGGTCTGACAGTCCACCAAAGCATTGATTTTCATTTGTTTTGTAAATGGTCATATCATATAATATCATATCATATCATATCATATCGTATATATAATAAATCATATAATATCATCTTTTAAAAGATATTTTTCTATTATATATTACTCCCAGCCCTCCTCCCCTCTTGCTGGGAGAAATCCTCCCTATCAGGATGGAGCCTCAGCAACAGGAATGTGGGGCAGGGTTGTCACTGGCCTGGGACCACAGTGCACACTGGGGACCGTGTGGCCAATCAGTTCTTATCTGCTCTCCCAAAGCTGACAAAAGCAGGCATAAAGCTATAACAGGAGCACAAACTTGGCATTACCAGATCCTATTAATTCTATATAAAAGCAATTACGTGTTGGTGTCACATCAAGATTTCAGACATACCAGGGCTTTGTCTCTTATTGCACAAATCTGGTGCTGATGGTGGCAGATCTGCAGCCACGAGTTCTCATACAGCTCCCCCAGCACTGATGGCTGCCCATGCTGTTCTGTGATATGAAGGTAAACCAAAAAAGAGGGATGTCACTTTTGGCCTCTTGGGGGACTGAATGAGTTTTTCACTGTAATAGAATAGTTTAGGTTGGAAAAGACCTTTAAATCGGATGTTAATACAGCACTGCCAAGTCCACCACTAAATCATTTCCCAAGTGTCACATCTTTTAAATCCCTTCCAGGATGGAGACTCACCCACTTCCCTGAACACAGTGTTCCAATGCTTGATCACCCTTTCAATGAAGAAATTTTTACTAATATCCAATCTAAATTTCCTCTGGAACAACTTAAGTCCATTTCTCCTTTTAGAATTTCCCATCACTGTGAAGAGTAATTATCTTTGTAAGCACTGCCAATGTTGCATCCCTCATGTTCAGATGTTGTTTACCACCACTGCTTTCAAAGGAGATCAATATGACACCAATCTGTGAGGAGACATGTTCCCAGGGACCTAAGTCTTCCAGCATACAAACAACCCAGGAGTTTTTTGAAGACAGTACATCTTTGAATGAAGCAGGAGGGTGTCCTGGGCTCATGGAAGGTGCAGTGATGAGGGCATGAGTATATATATATCAATACCTGAGTGTATATATGTCAATACCTGAGTATATATATATATCAATACCTGCCCCCTTCTCAAACTATTAAGAAATCACTGCTAGATTTTATCAAATGGCTAAAGAAGCTGACAACACTCAGTAGCCTTTAAACCTCTGATTTAGGTGGAGAAGTGTGCTAGAAAGGCTTTGAAATTCTACATCTAGCTGTATAATAAAACACCCACATCCAGCGGTACTTGTGTGTCTGAAGTCTTCAGATTTCTTATGCATGCTGTGACATTTCCCCTCCATTTAATGGCATTAATCCTACGCTGAGATTGCCTTGGCTTGTTGCTGGGATGCTCTCCTGCCCAGCCTGTTGCTACAGTTGAGAAAATGAATACTTGGTGGTGCACAGAACTTGCCATTTGGGTATTATTTTTGCTACATATTTTTTTCTTAAATTCCAGCACCACTTTTCTCTCTCTCCCTCTCTTTCGTGTGTTACTTTCTGTGTAGTGTAAGCCCATCTGCATTTAGTCAAACGAGTGGGAACTGTGGGCACGCAACAGTACATGATCCCTTCCATTACATAATTAAATTGCCATAATGTATATGACTTAGAAATATGTCTGAACAAGTTGCTATGAATCATACATTTTTCAGCCTGAAACTGCCCTATTTAGCTTTTGTTAATCATTTCACTGCTCCTACGTTTCAAAGTAAAGCTTCCCTTTGCTTCAACTCCAAAGGCAAAAGGATGGGAAGAGTGAAACACATTTCCATCACAGTTATTCTAGTGCAATATGAACATAAGGTAAATTACAGCACGTGCAGTTGAGATCAGAATCTGGCACAGAGTCTCCGTGCCCCATGATAAGAAGTTTCCGCAGTCCTGACCTACTGAACTATCAGTAACAGCAAGCAAGTAGATGGATAATTGTTGTAGTTGAATATCTCACACAAATTTTGGGCACAGATTTGTGGGACAAGTTTTTTTAAAAATTCTAAAAATTTGAATCTGTTGTTTTCTTTCCCTGCCCAAGTTGCTACTTGATCAAAATAATTAAAAAACCCAACAACAACAAACTGTTCTGTGTTTAGTAGGATCCTGCTTTAAGCAAGATATATCTTGTCTTTATCAGAAGCTCTGTCTGATGAGAGAGAGGATCCTGCCAAAAACATGGGAGAGATTTGGCTAGAACTAAATGTAAGAAGTCAGTGGTAAAGGGAAAAAAGACCCATGTCTGCTTATTTACTCTGTGTCAGACTTTGCCTTCACTGGAGTTACTTTAGCTTTCCCTATGCAGCTCGGAGCAGAGCTTGGCTCTGGAGTGCCTGAGCTTTTGCAGTCTGGTTCCAGTAGCCAGGGTAGCTGAATCAGTGTGTCTGGGGAGTAGAAGCGTGAGTGTGACTCAAAAGTGACACATACTCGATTAAGGAAATCCACTTGGTTCAGAGAGCCCTGCCACAGCTCTGGCACCGTCTGGGGAGGCGGTGGTGCTGATGGGCTGATGTCCTTGTCCATCTGGGGAGTTGCCCTGGCCTGGCCCCAGCACCACTCCCGGGCAGTGTCTGGAGCCTGTCACCCGGCAGTAGATCCCTCACTGGGATCACCCACCCTGTGGGTCTCGGTGGGGTCTCACTGGTTCTCCCCACACAAAGCACTATCAACAGGCAGCCCGTGTTTCAGACTGGAGTCTGCTTTTCACATTCCTTCCTTTCTTTCTGCCTTATTTCTGTTGTGTCAACGGCAGCACAGCAGTTGCGAGTCAGGGACATCTTATTACCATGCGGACTTTTATAGTGAGTGAGTAATCGAACCTCTGCAATGTGTTTTGGAGCCAGGCTTGCAAAGTCTCCGGTGTAGCGAAGGGTCTGACTGCCGCGCGAAGGAAACACTGAGCACTCCTGCCCTGCCTGGGGGAAGGCAGCGAGTCCACATATTCTGGGGAGAATTTAATGTTCTGTGTTTTGTAAGGCGTACTGGCGGCACTGCTCTCACGGGTCCAGCCTCTTTTTCCACACTCTAGCACGGAGTCTGCATGGAATGAATAGCCAATGCCGTGCTGTGAGGTTCGGAAGGGGAGGGGAGCCTTTGTCATGCAGGTTAAAGCACTTGCATTCATACGGGCAGAGACTTTCTTGGCACAGTCTGGGATCTTTCTGTATCTTTTCTTCTTTCATTAGAAGATTCACCAATGTTATCCCTATTCCTTGTTAGTATAGGTGTCTAAAATGAGCTTACATTTCATTCAGAGACTATGTTAACTGCACAATGGATTATTCATAAAGATGTATAGAGAGCACAACTAGAAAAATATAGGGGAGGTGACAGAATGGTACCCTTTGCTCTCAGTGGCTATAATGTTTTCCTCTTGCACTGCACAGGTATCCCAGGATTTCCCAAGGCACTAGTTAAATACTCCTGACCTTCAGACTTCTTTACTGGGTAATAAAAATAGAAAATGTTTTTACTTGGTATAGTGAACTCAACCTGTTCATTTTACACCAGTGTGTAAAATGTTACTGTGATAAGGCAGGACTGTACCCACCCTGAGACAGTTAATGGAAGGAAATCCCTGCTGGAAGCTGGCCAGAATATGACCCTTTAGGTTGGTGGCACAAGCAGGAGGACAACCCTGGATTCCTGTCCTTCTTCCCAGTTCCACGATCAGCCCATGTGCCAACTCTGTTGCTCATTCTCCTGCTGCAATATTGAAGGCTTAAACGTTTACTCCGTATATCAGCATCCCCTGGAAATTGTAACACAGTAAAAACACTGGGGGATTGTCTGAGTGATTTGTTATCTGCAGCATTTTCAAGCTATTTGAAAAACACAAGAGTTCTTGATGTAATTTCAATGTACACAAAACCACACAGACAACTATAATAAAATAATACCATGGACCCTATATGAATGATGTTCATATACACCAGCAAAGCCCATGACACCCTGCTTGAACATGAGAATATATTACATGGCTGTCATTGTGGACGTAAAAACAAAGAAAGTTACTAAAAACTAAAGAAAAGTACTGATGCTTATTCTTGGAAAATATGATTGAATTATTTTTATTAATATTTTCTGAGAACTTCTCCAATGGAAATTATGCAAATGCCTGTCAAGGAGTGCTCCATGTGTCCTGGTTCATGAACTTAAAAAACAAAAGCTTCTTTGCTTTGATTCCTAATGCAGACTTTTCACCTGAAAAGGTTTGATACCAGCTTTCTGGATTTTGCTTAAATGCCTCTTTCTTAGAAAATCCACTGATTTCCATCTCATACTAATCACCCTGAGTTACCCCTCATATTAGAGCAAGAAGTACTGATCAAAGAAGTCATGCTTCACCTTTTACAGAGATGAAGAACCACTCAACAATGTCAGGTTCTTTACTGTAGTGCAAAACATTATGTAACTCTCTTTAGAGGAGGACATTTCTGGATTTATCAAGATTCTTACAGTTTCTGAGCAGTTCAGGAAGGGAATAAGTGAAGAGGAACTTCAGAAACTAAGACCTCTAATTTTTTTCACCTGGATATTTTTCAGGTTTTTAGAGCATTTAATTGTCTACTGATAAAGGATTGGAACACAATGTGCAAGTAAGGGCATTTAAAAAATGATGGCATCACTTTAAATGCCACATTCTAAAGTCAGATAGTTACTCTCAAATGGAGCATGACTTCTGTTGGCTCTAAGCAGCCAGGGACCCCTATACTAGAAAACTGGTCCACATCATTGTCAGCTCCAAATCTCTTCTCAGAAAACTGAAGTGAAAATTGTTATCATTCAGAAGGCCTATGTAGTCAACATTTTATTCCTGTTAAATTTTTCTTTAATTATTTCAAAGCATATTTTTCTATTTTTATCACAACTGATCAGCCAAAACAAATCAATTTGTGTGTTAAATTGAAGAACTTCTCATTGAATTGAATTAGTTTTTAGCCAGACTCTCATTTTTAACTCCCAATACAGCTAGAACACCTGACTTGTAGATAATAGATCCTTTTGCTTAATATGCACGGGTGTCCTGGAATACAGGAGAATAATGATATGGAGGGATTTATCTATGTTCAAGTAACAGCTCTTTTACTGTGTGTTCGTGTTGGCATTTTTTTAAGTAATAGAAGGAAAAGTGAGCCAAGGGAACATTACTTTATATTAAAGGTGAGGAGTCTAATCCAAATGTCAGGAAATGCAGAGCATTTTCCTCTGCACTTGGTGAGCTTTGGACCAAATTCCAGGCTTGCAAAATGCAGCATTTTGTGATGTCAGTCTCAACCCCACCACCTGATTTGGGGCTGGAGCTTCTACCCAGATCAGCAACTCAAACTCTGCTGCCAACAGTCTCTCTCTGGATGGGGATCATGGTCCTGTTTGCCTTTCCCAGCTGTGTCTGGGAACTGCTGGGTGGGGTTGGGAGACCTCTGGTAAGAGTGGGCACCTTTCCCTGGTGGGACAGGTGCCTGCAGTGTGATGGTGCAGAGGGCTGGGGTAGGCAGGGGAGCCTGCTGGTCCTCCAGGGATGCCTCCGTAAGGACATGGGCATCCTTGGCAGGAATCATCACACAGCAGGTCTGAGAGTGAAAAAAGGGACAGCCATGCCATCTCACATGGTTTCAAGGCACGTTTTTTCACACAGGTTTTTTTAATCATGTAATTTGTTTACTTGTAACTGATTTGCTAACAGTCCCAAACATGAGTTCTGTGCTCCTGAAAGACAGCCCTGGTGACTGCTTCTACTTCAGGGAATGATCAGCAAACCCTTCTCCATGCAGCGCTGGCAGCCTGCCTCCTCTCTGGCCAGCAGGATCACTGTCTCTCAAGTGTGAGACTGAGTTACTTGGAAAGAGTGTAGGACTCCTCAGAGTCTCCTCTCTCCCCAGCTTTATTGCACAGGTGGTGGTCTGGAAAGATTAACATTGATTGAGGGTGCTGGGATTGCTATGGCTGCTCTGTAGGCTCTGAGGCTTGTCTGCACTATGCTGGGATGTTGAGGTCCTTGCTATGCACTCTGCTGCCCTTTCTAAGGTGAACCTTGTTACCTAAAAAAGGAAACTTATTAAACCTAAAGCTGACCAAGACTTCCACTCCCCAGATGTGAAATTTCTCCTATGGCACTCCCAGTCTATGATGGGTTGTCTCCCAGGCTGCACACTTAATAGCAAGCATTAGATGCACAGCTTTCACCAAACTTTGAAGAGAATAACCTAAAAAAGACCTATGAATAGTTGTGAACCAGTGCAGGAAGGCCAGATGTGGGTACAAGTGGCCTTGCCTCTGCTCAGACACAGACTTCTGGTGAAGTGCAACCATGAGCAAAGATAGGTCTTCAGGCTGCAACTCTGGGAGTCTCTTGAGGGTGAATGATGGAGTAAATCCCCAGAGGGACCCTTACATGTGGTCTGACTTCTAGACAGAACTCATAAAACATTAATAAATTATCTGTGCTGACTTTCTGAAGGGCTATGGTTTCCTCTACAGTGGTGCAAAGCCCTTCCCTCTGCATCTTGCCCCATTGGTTCCCATGCTCCAGTTGGGGCTGTGGGCTCATGGCTCTCTTTTAGCATTTCAGTCATTTTATCTGCTCAATGAGCATGTGATGTCTGCCTCTCCTATCCAAACCCATGAAATGTGTGTGAGGATGGAGAGCTGGGCTGAGAGGCTGGACAGCTGGTCTGTTAGCAGGGAGCCCTCCAAAACCTACCCTGGAGGAGGTGGCTCTGCCCCACGATGGCCAAGGAAGGCAGGACACATGTGAGCCTGCACAGTGATGCTCAAAGGGCTGCATTCCCCTGGTGCTTGTGTTTCAGCACAACTGAGGTAATGCAAGCTGTGATTAAACCTTGTGTTCAACATTGCAAAATAATGTCCTTGTACAAAACCAAAAGCAAAGACAACCTTTCTTGAAACTCTCTAGTTGTAATTATATTTGGAACAGCAGAAAGGGACGAAAAATCATATTGTTTCCATTAATGGATGTCCTCTGTTGAAGGACATTATCACAACAGAGATTTGGCAGTGGAGGTGAGCTGAAGCTGAAAGAGCAGATGCTCAGGTGGTGTAAAATGGCTTTAATTTAGTGGAAGTCAGTGGATTTTCATTGCTTTACCCTTTACAACCTGATTCATAAACCCCAACACCTTGTGTCCTGTTTCTGACTTTTTCTCTTTTTTCACTTTTTCTCTTAAACAACACTTCTAGGGTGTTGTAAAAGAACTTTCACTAAATTTTAGAAAGAGAAAATTAAAACCTTGTGAAATAACAGATTTAATGCTCTGGCTTATTCTAATTCAGTCCTTGGGCAGTTTGCTTTGAGAAAACGCTATGACAAAATCTGGGGGAGAGGATTTCAAATAAAAATTCAGTTGAATCACATACCCAGACCTTTCTTACATTAATACAACTCCTCCGTATTTGTTTTTAGAAGTAATTATATGATACAAACTCTTTACATTTGCCAGTATCTCAAAGTCAGCCCTGAGATAAAGGCTTACCTAATGTGTTGGGTTTTTTCCCAGACCATGTCTGTCACATCCCATCAGCTCCCTGAGGTGCTTCCTGGCCCCTTCCCTGCCTGGTTCAGCTGTGGTTAGTGGCTGAGAGGAGAGGAAGTGGGAGCCTCCAAGCGTGGTGGTGCCATGCCTTGCTCCCTGTGGCCATGATATCTTCTGCCTTGGTCTTATCCTGGAGTTTGAGCTCCTGTAGGTTATTCCCTTCTGCCTTGTGTTTGGTTGAGGTTACGTGTTTTTAACTCAGTATCTCAGGTGAGGTTGGACAGGCTGGGACAGCCCTCAGCCCTGCTGGTGTGGGGGGTGGGAGATCCCATCACACAGAGCAGCCCAGCCCCTCTCACACTCCATGTTTCCACCCCAAGCACAGCTCTGCTGCCAGCTTGCTTGTGTCACCACCTTGCCCCCAGATGATCCTCACCTTCAGTGAAACTGGGCTGAGTGAGGTGCCAAGCCATTACTTAAAAATGTGCATGGCAGCACTTTGAAAAAATGTAAGAGAAAGAGATTAATAGATTTCATAGCCCATTTTTCCAGGAATCTAATAAACAAAGATAGACATGAGGGGCTCAGCATACTTTGCACAGTTTGGAGAGAATGAAATAACACAAATAATATTTTCCCTAGTGCAAATAGCCAGTCTTGGACCAGATGGCTCCCAGAGCTCCTGTCCAGGCTCCTCCCTTCTGTGAACCTGTGGTGGGAATCTGGTGCCACTGGGAGCAGGGATGCAATCACTACCACCAGGTACCCTGTGCTTGCAGAGGGCTTGCTGTCCCATCAGGATGTGTGGCTGTGCTGAGAAGGGGCACAGCCTCTGCAGCACATCTCACACAGAGACTTTTATTTCCCCTTCCCCTCCCCCTGGCTGGAGATGTGTGGGACTGCTTTTGTCATTGCAATCACCACAACATCATCTTCCAGGAGGGGAAAGAGGAGCAAGTCTTGCTCTTGCCACCCCTGCCCAAGTGGGTTTGCTGCTGGTAAGCCTTGGGAGCTGACGCAGAGTGAAATTGTCAGCAGCTCTTATAAAAATTCTATACAGCAAAGATCAAAAAGGAATTAAACCCATCAGTGGATGAAATGGTAGGGCTGGAGCAAACTGAATTTGAACACTGTTAGATTTGGTTCAATGGTATTTTTAATTGAAGACTAAGTAAATAAATAAATAACATGACTTCAGGCAATTTCTGGCCAATAGAAAAAAAATAAAACAACAAAACTTGGTTCTTTGCCATGGAAAACCATCTGTCTTATACCTAGCAGGGGTTTGCACCTAAGTGCCTTTTTTTTTTTTTTTTTTTTTTTTTTTTTTTTTGTAGTATGAGTTATTCCTTACCCTGGATTTCCTCTCTCTCTGCCTCCTGTGAGGCTGAACCAGTCGCATATGTCAGGTTTCAGCAGGCAGCAGGCTGCCTGCCCAGGTACTGAATTTAATGAAAATTCTAGTTTTTCCCATCCAAGCAAACCAGTTACCATCCTCTGTGTGTGCAGGAAAAGCTTGATAGTGTCTCAGGCCAAGAGCTGTCTCATCAGTGACAGACCCCTGGCAAAGGGCTGTCAGGGACAGCGGTGTGTTTGTGAGTATCCTGCCCTGCCTGGATCCTGAGGATTTACTGTGCTTGTTGTCATCTTTATGAATGTCCCCTTCATTTCTATTTCCTACNTAAGAAACACCATAGCCCTCTAATTTTTTTTCTGTTTATTCTCTTCTCCAGTCTTTCATGAAAGGGTTTCTTCCTCAGGAATTTAAGAGGTGAGGTTCAAAATTTGTAGTATTGTGTTGATTGATTTTAGCATGCAAGGTTTGCATTATTATTATTCATCTTCCTTTGGTTTTTAAGATACAAGACTAAGAGTTGTTTTATTAAAGGAGATGTCCTTGGCACCATGATAGCCTTTACCACAAGAGCCACAGTCCAGCCATAATCTTGTCTAGTCATAATCCAGTCCAGCCATAGCAAAACTCAGCCAGCTACCTCATAAAATTTCAGTTCAAAGGTCAGAAAGACTCACAAGAAACAAATTTAGGATACGAGAAGAGCGAGGTAGAGAAGGAGAATGAAACTAAGTAATAAAATTTTGCTAAGTTCAATAATATTTTCTACTTTCTACCTGGCCTTCAGGTGGGGCAAGGATGCTGTGGTACCAGCAGAAGGGATGTCTGGAGAGCCATGTCCAAGCTCTGGTTGGTCAGGGTCACATAGGACTGTGTCCTGTTGGATTCTGAGTATCTCCAAGGGTGGAACCTTCACAATCTGTTGCTGTGTTCAACCACTCTTACAATGAGAGGAGCCTTTTAATTATGTTTAAACATATTTTCCTGTTTTGGTCTGTGCCTAATGCCTCTGGTCCTGTCCCTGGGTGCCCAGATAAGAGCCTGGCTGTGTGCTCTTTGCCCCCTTCCCATCAGGTAGTTAAACACATTGGTACAATCCTGCTGAGCCCTCTGTTCTCCAGGTGAACAGTCCTCTCAGCTGCTGCTCACCTGATGGATGTCAAATAATAAAATAGCCATTGCTCAGCAGAGTAATTTTTGAAAGGAATTAGTTCATTGCCAAGGCTGTTTTATGGTTAAATTGAACTTTGGCATGGGAGTAAGTCAAAAGGTATCTGTGTAATAACAGCTGCACTGGGATACACAGCTTCACACAGATACTTCATGGGTTTGTTGACTGTACATCTGTACACAAATAACCAAAGCACTAATAATGTGTGCAAAGGAATGGAGACCCTTTGGAAACTTGTATAATTTTGATGGAGCATAGAATGGAGAATATTTTTCTCTGACCATGTGCTTCATCAGACTAGTCCATTTTAGTAATCCTTGAATAGACTTTGATCTTCTATGTATATACTTGATATTCAAATTATTTTGCCAGTGGTTAACTAAATACATTTCCCCCTAGAATTTGCTTATATTCCCAAGATAATCCATTGTTCATGCTGCAGGAAAAGTCACCCAGCTCATAAAATGTGATTGTTGCTTTCTGTGCATCTGACTGACAGTTCTTTCATGCATTTCAGTTTGGCCAAGCACACATTTCCTGAAAGCCATACAATTAATATCTGTCTCCAGAAGTATTTATGATGCTTTTTTGATGGATGCATTAACAAAAAGTTATTTAGTAGAAACATTAGTTTAAAGTGAACAAAATTCTTAGTGTGTCATCTAAGCATCAAAAGGTGGAAATGGGATATGATCCATGCAATATATACCTGTCAAGGCTATAAGAGCTCCCTTTTGTTGCAAAACAAAGCATCAGTGACTGTATTAGATCTCAGCTGAGACTTACCAGAGCAGTCCCGGAGCTCTTTCACATCTGTGTTTTCTGTTGAACAGCACCACAGCTCTTGCACCTGGCTCACCAGCCTGCTCAAAAGTCATTCTTGGCAGTGGCCAATTGTAGCAACACAGATACAGTGATATCCAAATTAATTCCAGTATTTTTTTCCAGAACAAAAGGTAGATATGTTTGTATCTAGTAAGGCTATTTAGATTTAAAGACTAGCCTTGAGGCATTTAGGTACATACATGTAAAAAGGAGAAGACTTATTCCTGAAAAAAATCACTGTTACAATACAAAAGAGTGGCACTATAACGTAGTCTTCTCCAAAAGACAAAAGGTAGTGTTTCTCCATCGTTAAGGTTGGGAAGGAGAAAAGGACTTCATTAGATGACCTTATTATATGATTATATGAATCAGTAATCCAGCATCTTTGTGGGCAAAGGTGTCTCTTCTGTGGAAATATGTAAATGTCTCTGTTTCCACTTTTGTAATAGAAAGAAGTATTGAAGTGACTTGAGTTTTCCTCTTTAAAACAAGAATATGGTTACTCCATGTCAATTAAAAACTTTAATAGCCAAATATAATTTGGCTATTAAAAGCCTAGTACAAAAATATTGCATTAAGATTTGTGTATTCATCTAGCACCCAGTACAGAGTGCTGCAGGTGTGTTGTTGGGAGCCTGAGGTGCCACACCATAGAAACAATGCTTGCTCATCAGACTGCTAATGTTGCTTTGCACTCTTTAAATAAACTGCATTGAATTAACAGCTCCTTGGTAGAGCCACTTATTTTAGGGCTGTTTTTTCTTCTGTTGCAATTATATCACTGTAGTTTAACTGGCTAAACACTTTGAGACACAGGCCAGGCTTCAGAGGTGTTGCAAATTTAAGTGATGATTGATAGATAGTTTGATGAAGTCAAATGATCATCCATTACTACTATGAATAAAACAAGAATATTTCTTCATATTTGGCTTAGTGCAGTACCTAAGCAAAGGCTCAGGATTATGTCTTGGGGACTGAATTATTCTGGAAAGAACCAGTGAAGTTCCTTCCTCATTTTTCACTCTGTCACGCTTCTACTGAGCTGGTTGAGAACCTAACAATGTCCTTGTGTTAGTTTGAACTTTCCAGCTCCCATTGGCACCACTTTATATAGCACAAAGCAATTTGTTTTCATTACAAAGGACATTAAGGTGATGTAGCTGAAATTGTTCTGTGCCCTAAATCTATATAATTTGTTGCTCTTGAGCTATGCAGCTTAGCTTCCATTAGCACAGACTGACATCAACAAACCATTTCATCTTCCAGGCCTGTCACATCAAGTTTTTTTTACAGCACTGTTATAACTTCATTTCAGAAACTGACTGTGACAAAGAAGGGCCTGCATTAGACTCAGTGTCAATAGCAATGTGATTTGCTTCTCAGAAACTTCATTAGCTAAAAAAAAAAAATTAGAAAGTGACATGTGTACAGCATTGGCAGTTCAAAAACCCTGAGAAATGAAGAGCTCTGACAAAGCAGTGCATGCCCCAGCAGCAGCACCCTTGGCTGCTACCAATTCCTCAGTGGTGCCATGAGCACTGCTGCTCCCACTCCCTGTCTGCTCTTACCAGCTGTCAGGAGAGCATTTGTTTGCAGACTGGTGTTCTTTAGAGCTGTATTAATGGATAAAAAATTTTGGAGAGGTACCAAGATCCTACTGGTCTTCATAATATCCAACAGATTAATCTGTTTGATGAAGAAAACAGGTTTCTGAGTTGTTTATTTGTCATTTCTTTATCCATATAATGCTTTATTAATATTGTATATTGACAATTTCTAATCAGAATGCCAATGTGATGCTCAGAAAGAAACCTTGCAAAACTCTATTATGTCTTTGCAGTTATAAATCAAACACATAATCTCCTCAAAGAATTAAATATTCTCTTTGGCAGGTCTTATCTTCCATAATTACATTTCTACTCTTGTCCTTCAGCAGATTTTTACTTTTTTTGTCTAATACACCAACTCGCTGTCCTTCAGTTGCTGAGAGGTGCTAACCTTCTATTTTTGAATTGCTGCTACAACAGCCCTGTCCTTGGCTTCCCAGCCTGCTCAGGAAGACAAGGTTTATCAGACAGATAGCACCAGCAGGTAGCAATATACAGCTGGTTTACAGCTGGATATAAATCTGATCATAACAGACCTAATTTGGCTGGCCTGGCTTGTTCTAGAAGCCCCATGGGGAACAAAGACCTCAGGGTCCCCACCTAAGCCTTGGATGCAGACACACTACTGGCCAGAGGTCTGGGTGGTGCAGAGATTTCCAACCAATAGGCTTCCCAAGCCTGGGAAATTCAAACTTGCCATAAAAAGGAGCTTGGAACAATAAAGGGGTTACTGGCTGTTGCCCAGGACTCAGAAGAGGTCTGTGTTGTGTGTTTTTCTCCACCCACAGACCCCGTGATACACCATTAAAGTGGACATCCTGTCTTTCCTTGTCATCTGCCCTGCCACCTATGGCCTTTTCTTCTAGATACTTAGTTTTCTATATAAATTTCCTGCATTATATAATACTGGATTTTGATGCCACAGAAGGCATAAAATAGGGCAGGGTAAATACCTAATTGATGTCTTCCTTACTTTGTTCAGTGACATTTAAAGGGCATTTCATCTGTGCCCATGTAGAGCCACAGTGCTGGCACAAGCACCTATGGGACAGGGGAATATCCTTGGAGATACTGCACAGCTCCTCACCAGCACAGCAGACCAGACCCTGCTCACACTAGTTTTACTGTCAGTACAGTCAAGCCAAATCAACATTTTTCAAACTTGTTGAAAATACCTCTTATTTTATCTCCTTCACCTACTAGCATTCCTCTGAGCTCAGCTTCCCCCCCAGATCAGGAGACAAATTTGACATGTTTCTGTTCAGAGCTGCATTAAGCTGATCAATTTAAAATTAACAACCTTACTTAATACATAGCTTGCATTCACACACTGCAGATGCTCAAAAATCATGTCTAACACCTGCTCATCCATTCTCAGATGAGGCAGCAGTATTTTGGAAAAAGAAATGTCTCTCATTTCTGTGTGAAGTGTCTGTACTGACAACTACCTTAATCTTCTAGCAGATGCTCAGCACACCCACAGAGAGGATGAAATGTTTGTACCTGCAGAAAGTACAGGCTGCCTGTATTTTTTCCCAGACTCTGAGAAGTTCAGAGGTTCACTGCCTTTCCTGTGTAGAGATTTGTGTTGTGCACCCTGCAGAAGAAGCCTGGCAAGTGGAAGGGTTGGCTGAGACTCAGCCTAGGAGCTGGGTCTTGTAGCTCACTTTTGCACCAATCTGGGTATCATGATGTACAGGAAGCCTATAAAAAGGTCTTGCACAGCAGCCCTCAGTAAAGGTTTTACTGGTTATCTCTAAGTGCACAGGATGGCATGGGGCAATTTGGCCAAAAGTAAGAAAGAATACAGAGGAGAAAGCTGCAAAGTTCTTTAAAAGTTCAAGTAAAAGCTGAAATACCAAAAAAAAGACCTATTTTTTCCCAGTGTATAAGAAACAAATCTTGTCTTTTTATTATCTTCACAATTAATAATCTATACCATGCTTTCTTGTATTATTTTGTTAGATTAATCCTCCCCTTTATTAAGCACACTACAAACATCAAACTTTTTTTTTGTTAAGATCCCTGCCAGCCAGAAAGCATGAGGACCAAATCTACACTGCTGAGAGTGGATGGTTGGATGGTCAGCAAGTTGTCTCTGCCCATGTCCAGAAAGAGAGATAAAAACTGTTGCAGATCAAGAGATGTGAAGACAAACAAGAATATAATAATTTTTCACCGTTGCCATAGAAATTCTCTTTTTCAAGAAACACTTCCTTTTTCTGTGACCTGGGGTAGAACACCCTGGTGTCATTTAGTCCCCTGTGAGCTTGCCTTACATTTCTACTAGGTTTCACTGCTGCATTCTCACACCTCTGATGGGACTGCAGAATGATATTTAGAACTGTTAGGAAGCTAGTGCCCATAAAACATAAGGTGACTGATAGTGGATGCTTAGAAATGTGCACAAAAGTCAGAGAGCTGTAAGAGAACTTCCCCAGGAGGCTCTGCCAAGAAACTCCTAAGGCAAGTATGATACCTTTTTGATTAATAATACTTGATATTTTCTGTCTTCCATCAACTATTTTCATTCACTGTTTGAACACATACAGTTGTGACGTCCACCAATGTCATGTTTCAGTAAGCTCTCCAGTTTAACAACATACTGTATGCACCTCTTATTTTTGAATCTGCCCCTAGAAAATTTTAGGTGAGGTTTCCTATATTATTATTATTATTAGTAGTAGTAGTAGTAGTAGTAGTATGAGAAGTTGAATCATTATTCCCTCTTAATCTACCCTATGTGCCTTGAGGTTTTATAAACCCTAACATATATTCCTCATGGTTTTCTATCCTTAGGTTGAAGATTTCTTATCTCTGTCAAGTTCTCTGTATCACCCTTGCTTCACGTCTTTGTGCTTTTTCTGCTGCTACTATTTTGCTTTGGGAAGAGATGCCAGTGCTCACTGCAGAGAGGTATGGTAAGATGCAGGCAATACAATCCTTGCAATTTTTTTTGGTTTTTCTTGCAAATTGTTTCCTGTAATTTCCTAAGAGTAGTATTAAAATTAGCCTTTTCAAATTGATCCTGAGCTTTGAGTAGATGGCTTAACAAAGTTCTCTAAGATCTCTCTCCTGAGTGGTACCAAGCCAGTCAGAGCCCATCACTGTGTGCATGGAGTTAAAGTTATCTTTCCACTATGCATTATTCCACATTTATCAATATCACATCTCATCTGGCTTTTTATCATCCAGCCATTTATTGCAAGATTGTACTACAATTCTATACAGTCAGCTTTCATTTTTATTGCTTTGAATCTCTTCATGTCATCATTAATCTTTGTTCCTCACTCTTTCAAAACATTTATGAAGTAGTTATCATATGATCCATATGGTTCATATGACCTAAACTCTGGAAGAGATTCCTGTGGGATTCTCTGGTAATCACCCTTGTCCAAAAACACTACCTGCCTATCCCTACCTTTTTTATTTCCTGTCTTTTGATGGTGATTTGCTCAAGCAAGGCCCTTCCTTCTCAGGAGGCTTAGGAGGAGACAAGCTTGCAGACTTACTTAGAGTTAGTAAGCATGAGACAGAATGCACCTTGCCTGCTCTGCACAGGACTCAGCTGGGTCAGCAACATGGGGTGTTACTCGTGCCTTACACTGGCTCTGCTCCCTGTAGCAGAAGATTCCTAGGGAATGAGAGAGAAAAGTGTATGAAAGACTTGGAATTTAACCATCTGAACAAAAAGGGCTGACCATGAGGTGTTTGCATGTGCTTGTTTGGGCTCTTCTGGCTGCATTCTTGAAAACCTGTCCTAATCTAATGGCACCTGACAGAAGATTTGAATGTACATGAAACTCCTGCAGGCTGGTTCCTGAATATGTGTTTGACCAACAAAGGGCCAGATGCCTGGAAATTCCTGGGACACTCCTGTCCCCAGTGCATAGAACATACCTTTGCAATAAGAAGGGAAAAATTTCATCAGGATGGGTTGAAGGCATTGCTGGTTTATGGGTCTGTTGTGGAGAGTTTGGAAAAGCTTCCAGAAGAGCAAAGGAAAGAGCCAGTGCTGCCTGTGCCCATGCCTTGCTGCCATGAACCAGTGATGATGTGAGGCAGCACCAACTCAGTACCAGCAGCACTTAAACCATCAAGGCTCCTGTTTTTAACTCTTTATGGCTGTTTGGGACTGAGTGAAGAGCATGCATGCCCCCAGGACCACTCATCCCCAAAGCCTGAGTGTTGGCACAATCCCCCTTGGGACATTCTAGTGACAGCAGAAAGAAGAGCAAGTTTACACCATGCTTTCCTTTGAAGCCAAAACTGAAGAGGTTAAGTCCTTTAATTTTTTCTTGATGTGTCTAATTTCCTTTACACAGGCTGGCACACACTGTAGTGCCTTTATGCCCTCTTGAGAATGTGGAGAAGCTGTCTCATGCAAATACTTCTTGTTAATAAATGTAATACCTCACCTTCAGTGAATACTGAATAGTTCAGAGGTCTTTGAATAGGTAATTCTGTTATGTGGTGATAATGAATCACACTTGCTTATGAAATCCTATTTGTCTGTACAACATTTTAAGTAAGCTCCACCCAGCATCCCACTCTGATATAATAAATTTTATAATGAGAAAAAAAAATCATTGCTGAGAAAAAGTGGTTGTGGTGTTTTTTCCTGTAAAGATAATAATATTATTTTAAATAATATAATAATACAAAAAAAAAAAAAAAAAAAACCACAAGAGTTGCATTCAGTAATAATCTGTAGAACTTTTGCTCCTGTGGTGAGTATTGGGTTATTTCTTAGGTACCCTGAGGCTGTTGTACAACAGGTGACATAATTCCTCTGCTCTGGGTGATCTGGTGGCCTGTGCCATTGTGTGTGCCTTGCTGGATCCAAGGTCTGTCTGCTCCAGAGCTCACCTGTGCCTGAAGGCAAGCACAGACAAAGCTACAGGGGATGCTACAGAAATAATTTTCCTTCTGTAGAACTGGTCAAAGGAATTTAAGAATACAAACTCTTAACCAGAAAGTCTCACAAGAAGCTCATCAGAAAGAGAAGGGTTGCACTTTTAATTATACTCTGTCATGAAATGGGAACTTGAGGCAATGTGGTAGGGTGATACCCAGTCCCCATTTGGAAAATTCTGCCAGCAATCTTAAGGAATACAAAACTCACTCATTAAAAAACCAGAACACTGTAAAGCATAAATGCTGATCTACCTGACCAGGACTCAAGAGAGCTGTGCAGGCATTTCAGATCCACACTCCACTCTTCAGTGGGTCTGGTGTTTACAAGTGCAAACAGTGGAGGTGCTCCGAGGTGAAGCTGGTTTCCCGAAGCCTGGAGAGACAGCCCAGTGCAGACCAGCTCTCTTGGGCACATTGGATTTTAGAGGCCACCAAACATCACTATAGGGCCACAATTCCCTGCACCCACAATATTTAACCCTCCATTTCACTTTCCTCTTCTCCACAAGATCCTGGGTCCCTCCTCATTCCTTACCTCTGCTATCTGTAATGCCTTAAGACTCCCACAATGTAACACCTCCCCTAGGGATGCAACGTCTCCAACTTGACTCTGAATTTGCACCCGTGGAGCCCTCCATGGCCCCGGCCCCACCATTGCAAGGGCCACCCTCCATCACTCCTCAGCCAAGACCACCTCCAGCTTCCCACTCAGCTGCCCTTGGGCCGTGCAGAACCAAGGGGAGGCAGCTTGGCTGCTCCCAGCAGTACAAGGGTGCCACTCTGCCAGCACAATGCTGTGCACATCCTCACTGGCCAAGAGCTGACCTGGGCTCCCCACAGCCCCAGGGGCTCCTTGGCTGCTCCTCGTGGCCTCTGGAGCAGCCACGCAGCTCCCCCGCCCCTCAGCAGCTGCGGGCACAGGGGAGTCTCCTCACAGACCATATGTTCCATGGATTCTGTCCTGCTTTCTCTCCCTGGTGCTGCATGGTCACTACCTGGGAGAGGGCTGGGCACAGCCAGGAGTTTGTATTGGATACCAATAGTCCTTCTCTCGGGGGTAGAGAAAAAAATCAATTTTTAAGAATTCCTGTGGATGTATTACCTTGAAGGGGGGATGCTAAGAAATTAATTTCATAATCTAATGCTGACAAATCCAAAAGCTTTCCAGTAGAAAATAGCCCTGATGAGACAGTATAAATTTATACTTCTCTCCACTCTTGGCTTGTTGTACAGAAGAGTTCCAAAAAATAAGGTATTTTTTCTGATCCTGTTAATGTAGCCTACTAATTCTGCAGCAGGAAGCCTATGACACCAAGACTAAAATAAACCTGGATTTTAGGGGGGGGAATGCATCAAGTGATAGATGCTATTTAATGAACAAAGCATGTTATTTTCAGGTAAATATCTGCAGTAATATAAGAGGAAGGAACTGATCCTTGAGCAGACCTGTCTCTGCTGCTGCTGCAGCCTTTCCTAAGTCAGTAGTAGCTCCTTAGCATGGAGGATTTGGAAACTGTTTTAGAAATGGTGCTTAGCTGATATCAAGATATTTACATCTCTGAAACCAGGGATCTCAGTGTAAGTGCTGACAGACAGCACCTATGGGCTCTCACTTGGACTTTAGAAGGTGTGCTATGCTGTCAGGCAAGAGCAGTGATCTTTGACCAAACTAAAAAAAAGAAATGTAGGAAAATAAAAAGCTTTCATTTGAAGCAGAGTCAGTAAGAAAGCCAAACCTGCAGTTCAAACCCTCCAAAGGATAACTTTATAAAAATATTTTTTATCAAACATCTTACAGCAGAAAAAAATTGGATTTGGTAGCTGAGTTTGCTTTAAGCAAACTAAATTTCCTGCTGTAGGACTGTTCATGTTCCCTGGCATTCAGTACATTATTCAGAGGAGGTAGCTTTGCCTGACGACAGTGTTTCAGTGTCGAGGTAGCAAGATGCCAAGCATACATAATGCTTTGAAGCTGCAGAAGCAGGGCTGTGCAGAAATGTGCTCCTCAGGCTAAGAGGTGTTTGGTTCCAAATGGTGGCAAACATGCAGGGTTGATTGCACTCACCTTGACACCTTGGCACACCTGGTAACCATGAAGGTTTGTGTCAGTGAGTGGCTGAACTGTTTTTCTGTTCTGGGAACACCACAGACACCATGCCATGCAGCAGCCCCAGGGGAGGAGCTGGGGATGAGCCCTCTCTGGCATGGAGTGGCTCCCTCATGAGCTGGTCCAAGCAGATGAAGTGAATTGCCACCTCAGAAGTTTCACCTGTCATTTCTTAGGGCAAGGTGGCTACTCCCTCTCTAACACAAGCATTCAGTTAATGCAGGCTTTTAAGTGCAGCCCTAGATTTTCATATCCTGTCTTGGAAACTACCTTGGGAGTATGTAAAAGGTCCCAGATTTTCATTTCTTTATGACAAGGTGGTTTTGTTTTGTTTTGTTTTGTTTTTATTTTAAAGAGCAAGGAGGTCTTTGTGCATGAAAAATTTGCTCAGCAACTACCTATACCAGCCACTTCTGAGGAAGTTATGTTCTGTGTAAAGCCACAGGGCAAGTGGGCATGAATTATCCTACAGCTGCCTTGTTTTTCTGAAAGCAAATGTATTAACTCATGGTCAACACTGTGTGATATGCTGGCAATGATTTTACACCAAGTGCTACTTTGCATCTCCCTCTGACCTTGGCATAACTGACTGCTGGACATGGGTTTCTATTTTACATGGCTCATTGATTTATGCAGGAAAGCAGTTTTGGTGTTCTTCCACAGCTTTTGATGAATATCTCACGCCACTGGATCTCTGGCTATTCCCTGCACTGAAGAGGTATCCAAGCAGTTTGTTCTGCTTCATAAGCTCTAATAGTTCAAATATGATGCTACGGATTTGATTTTAACCAGAACAAGTTCCAAAAGAAAACAGAGCTGGAAGAAATCTTGGGATGCTTTCTGGTCCACCTTCCTCCTCCAAAACAGAACCATCTCTGCCTGACAAAACATGGTAATTATTTCAAGACAAAAGATCATTTGGGGCCGGCTGTACTCAATAACCAGACCTGGTCTGGATATGCGTCACCCTGTGTATTTTGTGAGTATAGATGAAGCATTTGTGTGTCACTGTAGTATAGTACAGATATGGTCATGAAGTAAACTTTTAAATGCTTACTCAAGAAGCACTGTTCCAGTCTGAGCTGTTGTCCTGTGGGTGAGAAGGGTGGAGGCATTCTGCAAGTGCTGTTTGATGCCCAGTGTGGCTGGCTGCTGGTTTGGTGACTTGTGAGATACAGTTCTGCCTCCCCCTCCCTCTTCCTAAGGCACAGGGGTCACTTTACTGTTGTATTTAGAGAAGGGTGTCCTATAGTGTTTAAGATATTCCAGACAGCACTTTAAAACTATTTATGCAAACATTATTTCCTGGGCCAGTGGTGTTGACATGCGAATATAAATGTCCCATGGGTGTCTCTGAAAGTTGTCACTGAAATGCTGATGCTCAGACATGGTGTGACCCTTGCATCTAGGAGGTGCCAGCAGCATCTGCTGTAATGGCACCAGAACCACGAGTTTACACTGTTAGGCAGGGTCTGTGTCAAATGGAGGCTGGAAACAAGATCAATTTCCAGCTCTGCTGTGTCTATCTCACCTTGGCTCCCATTTACATTCTGTCCTTGTCCCTTCCCTTGTAAGATGAGAGTAATAATGCAAGCCAGCTATTAAAGGCTGGTGCCAGGGGTAAGCAAATGAAATATATAAAATATCAAATGTAAAGGCACAAGGAAAAACTCCCTACAAATGCTGTCAATTTGTCTCTGCATTGCTCAGATAACAGTGGTACAAGTGGTGTTTGGTTCTCAGAGATATTCTCATGTAAGTTAAAGCAAATTCCCCAAATTGGACATGGATTTACTTTCCATTTATGTACTTGTCTGGTTAGTGGCCCATCAATGTTCAGCTGAGTAGCACAAGAGCACCCTGCAGATAACCATCCTACACCAGAGATCAGCTTGTTTTCGAAGAGATTTCAGACTGAAATCCGAGACAAATCACATGATTGACACTCCATGGTTTAAAGAGTCAAACTAATGCCTTATGATTCATCTATGATTTATAAGTAAGCACTTGTCCTGATACAATGATGGGATCATTTGACGAGTCATGTGTGATTTAACGTGTCTGCAAAGTTCGGGCGTGTGTCACTCAACAAAACTTCCTACTCAGCCCATGGCTTCACTGCCTCAAGCCATACCCTCAGGCAGGTTCCTCAAACTCCTGCTGAACAGCAGCAGAGGGGCCATGGAGGCTCCCTTCTCCCCTGCAACCTGTCCTTTCTGAAGTCTAGATGGGTCTGATGCAAAGGGTAGAGTCACAGTGACATGTTTTCCAGGGTTTTGTTGTCGCAATTTCTCTTCTTCAACAAACAATTGCTATGGCAACCTTACTGCTGCTCAAGTCTTCTCATTTCCTATTTATTCTAAAACACAGCTACAAACTGTGACTGCTCCAAACACTTACATATTAAAGCCATTAAAATCTTCAGATGAGAAGGAGTGGGCAGGGAAACGTGATCAGCCCAGAGAATAATATGACCCTTCAAGACTTCATCTCTATGCAGATTTTGTATGTGAATTTTAGTCAGGAAACTGTAGTTTTCATTGATGTCATGGTTTCTGATCAAATAGGGAAGGCTTTTCTGGTCACAGTCAGCTCAGACCTGATGGTGCAGCTCAGGGAGGAAGGATGCTGAGCATTTGGCTTTCCTCTTGGATGCTACAGTGTGTCCTGGGCTGGAGGAGATAGATCTGCTAAAATAAAAATTTTGTCAAAAGGCAGTTTTGTAAACTTCTGCAAGATATGAATGTTCATGTGTCATCTGAGGGGATGCACAAGAGGAAGGCAAAGAGACAAAAAAAAAGGCCCCCAAAACCAGGACAAGCCAAAAATCCAGGACAGACCATCACTTCATCTCCCATTCCCATCAGGTTTTTCCCCCACTCACCCCCACCCCTGGAAACCCAACTACTCAGCTCTAGTGAGACAGTTTCACCCTCCCTTTATTTTTTAAAGACTTACAGTGATTACTAAGATTCATGTTTTTTGTTTTCTGCAGCATTTTTTAAAGACTGATTTATTTGGGAATTTGAAGCAAAGATTCACCACAAGGATCTTCTGCTAAAGGTCCTTGGAGCTTCTGAATGGGACCTGTTGTAGGGTACCCATTCCCATCAGGCTGTGTGACCTGATGTCTGCTTGCTTCCTAAATCACTGGGATTCATTTTCTACATGAAAGAACAGTTTCTTGTTGTAGAGAGAGTAACTACAGTGTTGCTGAGAGAAAGGTTTGTGTCTCATTTGTGCTCAGAGTGTTTCTGCCCTACTTCATCTCCTGGTACAATCAAAGTGAAGGCACTGAAAGGGACATCTCAGAACAACTTCTGAGCTGATGTTAACTGAAAACTCATCCCTTCCAGTTTGGGCTGCCTACAAATGTCTAGATCTAAAATCTATTCCTGGGCCTGCTACACGGCATGAATTTGGGGAAAGTAACTTGAATTGTCTGTGCCTGACTGTCCAAGTATGCCAAGTGAGGATAAGAGGAATTACTTGTTGGGGTTTACAAGATTCGGTGTAATCATGCTTTGAGATTTGATTAACGGGTTAGAGTTCAAGCATTTATTGTTTTCTTTGGCCCGGGTCTCTCCTTATAAACAGTCACAGTGGTCATGCTGTAAAGCTGTCTGTGAGGTTTGGTGCAAACCCTTAGAAGGAAACCAGAAGCCGTGGAAGGAAAATGCAGACAACTGCCTGGGGCGGGAAGAGGCTTTCCTGTTGAGGTGAGTCAGTTCCAGCGGAGAAGGGCTGCAGTGTCCAAAAATAACAGTGCAGAAAACAGGCACAAACCACTGCCCTGTCATTGTCCACTTGAGGAAGATGTTTGGTTTCATCTGCAAATTTTTCCTCTTTGTTAAGCAAGCAGGTTTCTCATCTGCACTGAATGCTACCAGGTCTGTGTCTGCATTCTTGGAGTCCATGTTAACCTGGCCTTTGGAAAATACCCTGGCCACATTCTTCTCTTGTTCCAGAGGCACTTCGAAGAGACCCCAAGGAGGAATTTATGTCCAATTTATATTCTGTTTCCTTATATATTTCAAAGGATGAGGTTGATTTATATGCATTAGTGTTCATATTCTTGTAGCTCTTACTAACCACTCTCTTGTGTTCAGGCTGATTATTCCAAGCTCAGGATATTCTGCACTGTGTTACTGTTTGGATAATGCTGGTGACAAGCTTCTGTTCTTCAGTGTTCCTGCAGTGGTATTGCTGCTGAAGAGCTTCTTCATTCTCTGTGACTCTGTAAGTGGTGCTGGCCATAACAGAAATACTATCCTGAATACTTAACCCCTAGCATGTTTAAAGCAAAATCTAAACTATTTGGTGTGCTTTTTAACTAGAGAAAAGATTGCTTCAATATATAGACTATTTATGTAGAACAGGATAACAAGATCTTCACATTCAAAAGTAGGCAAGTAAATTACCTTGTATGAAATGAAGTCTAGTAATACCCATGACTGCCACTTACATGGAACAGAAGTGAGACAGAAATTATCTCCCCTGCAGAGAACAGGCCCTGGCATTTTATATACTTTTGTCTGTCTCAGGAAGGGAGAGAGGAAGCAAGAAAGTCTTCAGAGAAGGAAAAAAATTGCCTGTCTTGCCTGCAAGAGGCCTAAAGCCCTCATGCATCTGCTGGTCTGCAGGGAGCTGGCTGGCCAGCCTCCCTCCAGCCTCCTCCCAGGGACCAGGGTACATGCCAGCCTCCTTCAGCATCTTCCCAGGACCCAGGAGGAACTCCCAGAGAATAACAGCTTCATGTGCCACAACAGTGTGGTACAGCTCATATAAATGTCAGAATTCATGAGCCAGGGCCATGACATTTTTTGCTGGACTTGAACCTGGTATGTCCCATATACTATAGTAAAGGAAGGCATGAGGGGCAGGAAGAGCTTCTGTTTCAGCTGGCTATGAATAGTTACACTGAGAAGAAAACAGAGCCTACTCCAAGTATTCTCAATGTTCCTCCTGATCCTGGCTCATGTCAGAGTGATACACCAGGAGCATTACTGTACTACTCAGCATCTCTCTGGTCATCTATTTTCAGTAACAAGACAGATTTTCTACATCAGGACCAAATTTAAAGAAATTCCACTTGCTTTTGTTCTTAAAACACTGATTGAAATAAGTCCTTTTTCTCCTTTACCATATAGTGCTCGTTAGTACTGTTAGTAGGAGCATGGCACAGACACCTCATTTATCAGACCAACAGCCTGTTCAGCCCAACCTGCTGCTTTTGCATTGTGTAGTTGCTTATGGGCAGCTATTGATCATCTAATGCCTCATCACAGGGATTGCCCAGACTATAGCAAATGCCCATTTAGAGAAAGACTCTATCAGATGATGCTGCCATCATCATAAGTGTAAATGTGCTTCATAACATATCCAAATTTTAGAAGCAGTTAAGAAAAACATACACTAAACATTTCCAAGCATTTGTTGAGCGAAATCTGTGTGTTTTGGGCTTTGCTGCAGATTATTCTATTAGCACTCCATTTGAATAACATATTTATCAACTGAGCACAGCTACTAATGACTTCAATGGAAACAAGTGTCAGTTTTGATATTGCTAAGAGTTTAATGTTAAAACACAAGCTCTACCTGACCAAAAAGATAAGTGTGTCTCTCTTCCCAGGACCTCTTTGTGGACTGCATTATCTGTAGGCTTGTTTTCTTGACACTGATTTAAGTTTTATTATGATTATCTTCTCTACACTTTGAGAGGGCCTGACAGGAAGCTTTTCTCATTTAAAGACAGGAAAAAATAAAACTAATGTATTACTACTAACTTAGTTAGATGCACAGGTTATTAATACACTTCTCCAGGCTTTTATAAGCTAATAATAATAATAAATGAAAATATAGTAAACCTAGGTAAAAAAGGACATTGTTCATGAAAAAAGCTATGTCAATGTGGGTCCACATTAATGAACAAAGAGGTGTATTTGTTGGAACTGGAAGATGCAGGGCACTGGCATAATGACCCAGCCACTCATTCCAGTGCTACTGGTCTGAACCCAGTTTGTGGTGCATGCCTCAAGATGTGGTTCCTCAGGGCAGCCCAGTGGCTGGTGGGGGGGGTGTTTCAATGCCAAACCAATTTCAGAGGAGACTCACTTTTGTTAGCATAGAGGAACACTGCATGGAAAGGGCTGTGAGCACCCCATGGGCAGAGCAGACCCTGACAGGGGGTGTAAGGGGGCAGGTGAGATGCTGAGAATGGGCAGGGACTTCACTGCCACTCACCATCTCCCTCCCACCCTCTCACAGTCAAATTCAATCCCATCTTCAAACTCATTGGTGTTTTTTGTTGCTCTGATTCCTCAGGGAGCCTTTTCAGACCCTGCCTGCTCTAACAGGCCAGAATTACTATTTTATTTTCAGACTTAAGCCATTCCTGAGCACAGTAGCCCGTTTGCTCTGGCAGGTCAACTGGTGACACCAGCTGTGCCATCCTTATCCCTAATGATTACTGCCCTAATGATTGGAGATCACTACCATCCCCACTTTTCCCCAGTTTACTAAACTAAAGTAAACTTGTTTTCTTCACGTTGGCCTAGCTTTCCCTCCCAGTCATCCCCAAATCCTGGTCCACTTTGGTTTGCCATAGGACAGTCTGTCCTTACACTGTGCAGCACTGCCACTTTGCAAATGTCACTGTGTCCCTTCTTCCTTTCATGCCAAGGTAATTCCTTTATATATTAAATAAATTTGGCTCTTAAACAGTAAAATTGAAGAAGCACCATCACTTGAACTGGGAAGTTTTGTAGTCAGAGCAGAGATGGAGTCAGTACTCATGCTGTGAATCCAAATAACCTCATTGATTTCAGGAGGTTTATACTGATTTAAACCTGTGACATTTCATCAAATTTACACCTTGCATTTTTAAGGACAAACCTAAATTGGGATCTTCATGCAAAAATTATCTGGATGTCTGTGGATATTAAGGTAGCCTCCATCCATAAGCTCTCAGGACCCCTGACGTCATAGTCCGGAGTGCACAATTACTGCTCAGACAGCAAACAGGGAATCCAGCAGATCAGTCACAGAACTTTCTGTGGCAAAACTCAAGGTAATCTGCTGAGGCTGAGGACACAAAGCTCTTGGCTTTTACTGTGAGGTTAAAGCCAACTGTTCACAAACTACTGAAGTGAAATGAGGAAAATTAAAAAGAACCTGTCCATAAAGTGACAGTAAATGCTAGCCTATGATATTGCCCAGGAAGTTTGAAAGCCTGTATTGGGAAGTTTGTCTGGACTGTTATTCTAGTGATACTAAATTGGGAGCAGCTGTTGACTCCCTCAAAGGTAAACAGGCCCTGCAGAGACCTTGAAAAATTAGAGGGCTGGACAATGACCAACCGTATGAAGAGTAACAGACACAAGTGCTGGATTCTATAACTGGAATAGGGCAACTCTGGATGTACAGACTGGGGAATGAGGTGTTGGAGAGCAGTGCCATGGAAAGGGACCTGGGGGTCCTGGCTGATGGCAAGTTGAACATGAGGCAACAGTGCCCTGGCAGCCAGGAGGGCCAACCCTGTCCTGGGGACATCAGGGACAGCATGGCCAGCCAGGCAAGGGAGGGGATTGTCCTGCTCTGCTCTGAGCTGGGGCAGCCTCACCTCCAGTGCTGGGGCAGTTTTGGTTGCCACAGCATAAGGAAGACATTAAACTATTAAATGTGTCCAGAGGAAGGCAACAAAGGTGGTGAAGGGCCCAGCCTGACAAAGCTCAAGCATCTTTTGGACAATGCTCGCATGCACATGAGAGCTTAATTCCTGTGCAGGGCCAGGAGCTGGACTCAGTGATCCTTATGGGTCTCTTTCAGCTCAGGATATTCTGAGCCTGTTATACTTTGAAAGAGCTTTGCACTTTAAAATCCCTGTAAACTAAACTAAAAAAAAACAACTAACCCACCAACCAAACACCCCCCCCCCCAAAAAAAAAAAAAAAAAAAACAAACCAAACAACAAAACAAATTTAAAAAAAAAAAAAAACCCAAAAAACAACAACAACAAAAAAACCCCCACAAACAAACCACAAAAAACCCCAACTATTCCATAATCAAAAAAATTTAAGGTACAGAGTGGAAAGGTCAAGTAAAGACCCTGCTGTGCTGCTTCTCCAAAGAAACCAATTAAGCATTCTGTAAAATCACTTATAGCCTGGGCTCACTTTCCATATTTTAGTGATTAATTTCCTAATGTGAGCAAATGTGGGATTTTCTGGGCATGTCACAACAGCACAAGCCTTTCCCAGGAATACCTGGCAAATAAGTCTGAAATGGGTGAGGCCACATTCTGAGGCAAAAATTCTGGGTGAGGATGGTTTGCAGAGTGGACATCCCCATTTGGGTATGCCTGCCTTAAAACCTCACTCATGCACAGACAGCTGTGATCTGTCGTGATATTCCTGGGCACTATCAGTTCTACATGCTTTTCCTAGCTTTGATATCCTGAAAAATAAATGCAGCTGGAAAGGGAGGACACCCACTCTGATGAAGAGGCCATGATGCAAACTTGTGTCATATGAGACAACCAAGAATCACAGCAAGGTTGATTTTGGTGAACACAAGACAACCCTTGGGGACCTAATGTCCTCCAGGAGGTGGCTGCACTGCTTACTTTGCACGCCTGTCTCATGATGCCAGCCCATGCCTGGGGCATGGGAGTGTGTGCACACCTGTGATGGAGCTGATGGGGTCAGAGCAGGCTGAGTTCTGCTCTGATGTGGCCCATTGTTCATCTCAGTCGTGGTAAACATCTTCCCGTGACTTTCATAGTCCAGCTGCATCGTGGTGTTGCTAGCAGAAGACAGAATAGGCCTTTCACATTGAAAAAGAAAGAAAGAAAGTGCTGTGAAACGGTGTCTCAAAGGCCATTAAACAACTTTATCTAAACTTGCCATTTTGGATTATTGCTGGGTGGTTTATTGCTGCATTTAACCCAGACACCTCTCACAGATTTCTGGTGAGCATCAGAGAGCCTTCCTACCCTCCAGCAGATCCACACTCCCACCCAAATTGGTGTCACCTGCAAAGTGACTGAGGGTGCTCTTGATCCCCTTGTTCAGATCATTGAAGATATAGAGCAGGACTGGCCTCAACACAAGCTTGGAACAGCACTTGCAACCAGCCACCAACTGGAGTCACTGCATCCATCACCACCCTCTGGGCCTGGCCATCCAGCCAGTGTTTTACCTAGGGAAGAGCACACCAGTCCAAGCCATGAGCAGCCAGTTTCTCCAGGAGAATGCTGTGGGAAACAGTGTCCAAGGCTTTAATAATGTCGAGGTAAACCACATCCACAGTGCTTCCCTCATCCATTAAGCTCTCTCTGAAGCTTCTTAAAGAGGATTTAATTTTCTTTCCCTAAAGAAGCTCTAATTTTGCGTAGGTTTTCTCCCCACTTGTCAGGAGAGCACAGGCCACCAACTATCTCAGACAGGGAATAATGGCTAAAACCATCACTCCAAATTGCACATTTGAAAAAGGGGTTTTGGAAACGTGTTATCCTGATATTGTGTAACCATAAGACACAGGGTACTGCATATGTGGGATTGGTCACACTGGAAATTTAGCAGATATGTTATTATGAGCCTGGTGTATTATCTGGAGAGAGTGGGAGAAGAACTAAATACTTAGAGTTGTATCTCAAAAGCAGAGAAAGAATAAAGGCACACCGCCATGGCATGAACAATTCTGATATTAGACTTGGCTGAACTACTTATTATAAAATGTATTCAGTATGCATTCACTTCCCTTCTGGCCAGCACATAGCCCATGAATCAGCTCTAATTTTCCCTAATTTTATTCAGCAACCCTTGTTTAGCAGATTGAATGAAAGACAAATTTTTAGCCTCCTGGCTTTCCAGAGTGTTTGTCTCAATTGCATCTGATACAGGGCCATTCCCCAGCACAGCAGCATATTTACCTGCAATTTAGAATCTCTCCCCAGCAGTTTTACAGCTGAAGCAAGAAGATGAACCCTTAATAAGCAGAAAATGTTATTCTGCTGAAATCAGGGAAACACCAGGACTTGCAAATGTGACATTAATACCTAGCAATTGTTTGAAACAGCTATGAGCAGTTTTTCTGAAAATCCCTTAAACCCTCTCTACATAAGAACTACTCTATGGGAGTAGTGTACATGAAATGCATAGATTATTCATGCTGATTATTTACTTGCAAAGCCTTGACAGCAGCCAGGAAGGGAGCTAGAAGTGCTCTGCCTCTCTCCAAGCCAAGAATGTGGATTTTCTTGCTGTTCATCCTCAGTTCTCCCACTTTATCTCATGACTCAGCTGCCTGATGCAAGGGTTTGCAATTACAGCTTGGCTGATTAGCTCCTCAAATTGCGTGGTGTGGTTTCTAGACTTTGCATGCAATTTTCACAAATATATGGATTTTATAAATTCACTTTCAAGAAGCTCTTTGTTGTCCTATTTTGTGAAGTTTTTCTGCTGATAAACCCTAATGACTTGAATATTTAAGCCATCTGGAAGACAAGGCTAAAGACCCAGGGATAGGACAGGCAAAATCTCAGCGCTCCTCTTCAAAAACCCCTCGGTTGTTTGTTTAGCCCAGGTGAGAACCTCGGGGCAGAAAAGATGCCTCAAGCAAGCGACCTCCAGGTGCCTGTGAGCCTGAGACACCATCGATGCAGCCCCTGGGTTTCCATCAGCTGGGCTCAGAGACAGCTTGCAGGTAGGCACTGCCTCCTGTCAGGGGTTAGAAAAAGCTGTAACTAAAGAGCAGAGGAAAGTTCCTTTTCTTTGTGCCTGCAACCAAAATAATCTCTCCTGGAGCAGTGGGCTCAGCTGGAGGAAGGGCCCCGGGGCTGACACAGGCTCTGCTTCCTGTTTTTCTCTTTGCAGAGTAAATGGGCTTCTAAGGTCTCCAGAGACATGACTGAACGAGAGCCTCAGACTGAGCATCCTTGAACTTTTGGCAAGTTTGGATTCAGTTTGGGATGCAATAATTTCTTCTCAGATGTATTTTTAATACGATTTCTCCTCAGAAAGCTCAGCTTTATCCTTCTGCCCCGCTCAAGGCCTGCAGGAGCGCTGCTGTCCCTGTCAGCCACCATGCCTGTTCACAGGGAGGGTGAATCCCAGCCTGCCGAGCAGATGGGCAGCTTTTCTTTGCCATCGTGTGTTACATGAATTACAAAAGCATGCCTGTGCAAGGGAAGGTCTGTCATTGGCAAATGCTGGTTACACTCTGGAGGTAAGACTGTAACATCCGTAACACATCCTAGCATTCAAAAAAAAGTAATTTCCCCTAAAAGTCTTGGTTTTATTAGATTTCCTTTAGGTCTTCTCTTTATTCTTAGATGTTTGATTTAGGGGACACTATCTTTATGAATGTAAAAGTCAAAATTAGTGGTCCAGTCTGAGACATAAAATGGAACTAAACCATTGGTGGCCATGAAGACAGCTGTTTCCAGCAAAGGCCAGGGAAGAGCAGTGGTGTGACAGGGAGCAGGTGGCTGCTTTGGTGCTCCCAAAAAGCTCCAAAGAAACCATAGTGCTAATTAGATTTTCAGAATGGACTAACTGTATCTCTTGTTTGTTGCCCACCTTAGACTCTCGCCAGCAAAAGTAGAGGGATTCCTAGGCCTGCTCCTGTTTCCTACTTCATTAAAGTCTTCTGCTGGAAGTGCTCCTGCCCATGTCCCAGGGCAGGGAACCAGTCCACATCCTCCAGCCTTCAGGTCATCTCTTCCCACACATTCTTTAACCACTTACTGACTTGTGACACCCTGAACATGGTCTTGCCTCTCCTGGGTGGCACTGCTGCTCCAGCACAGCTCTGCTGTCCCAGTTTGGGAGTCTGGATCACGAATAGTTCTGCACTCAGTCCAGTGTGAGTTGTGTTGAATTGCCTTGTGTTATTTTTGTTATATAGTGGCACATTGATCCAGCAAAACACCTTTTTGGTGCCCTTGGTAGGAAAGTCTTTGAGAAGTCAGCAAAAGCTAAAAAATCCCTCTGGAAGAATTCAGTGAGGCAGCTCAAATATCTTCCATCATTATGTTGGTACTTTCCCACAACATGATGTGTTTTTTCATGTAATGATGCTAGTACTGCCCTTCTGCAGACTTTTGGAATAAGCTGATTTGAGTAACCTTGCTGTGTTCTGAGGAAGATGGGGAAAAGTTGGGCAGGTTTTGATGTTGGTACTGACCTTTGTAGAAAATGGTGCCAGGAAGTGCTCAGAACAACTCTCTCCTGGTGCTAAAGGCTCCAAAGTGTGGGCTTGGTGCTGGAGTCTTAAAGGGAGGACGAGGAAGTGAGCAGCAGGGGGCACAGAAGGGGAGGCTGATGACATGCCATGTCTATTTGCTGCCATCTCTTATGGCAAGCAGCAGTCTTTCAGCATGCCACATATTTCACATGGTAGGATGAAAAAAATGAGCTCACTGTCTGGTAGCAGTGATGAATAGGTGATGCTAGGTAGACACAGGCTGTACTGTGTCCATAACAACATTATCACCTTTCTTGGGTGAAATTTCTCCAGTGTCTGTAATGGTTCTGGATTTGAGGGTGGCATTTCAGCAGCTGTGATGTTATGTTAAAGCAGACTCTGTGTCTGAAAGCTCCCAAGACCACACTTACTCTTGCTTATGCCTATTTCATTGTAAATAGCACTTTCAGGAAAAACACTTTTGAAATAATATATTCCAGGCACCACAACATGTAAAGGAAGTGACACAGCAGGCTGCACAATAAATAGGAAAGCAGATAAATCCAGGGTCAGATTTATGAAGCAACTGTTTTCAAAAGTCTAAAAGTAGTGAAAAGCATACACTAATCAAAACAGTGATGTCTTATTTTGTATTGTGCAGTCTGCTATGCAGAAGCTGGACAGGTAAAAAACAGGTTAAACCATTTTGGGGCACTGCCACAGTATGGGGTGGCATGGCCCTCCATACCTTCTGCAATAGCCTTAATTCCTCCAGGGGTTGCTGGTCCACAGGGCTGCTGGGGTCCTGTTGCAGGTGCACCTTTGAGGATGCACACAAGCACATCAAAGGCAAACAGATTGCTGAGGGTCAAACACTGGGGCTAGGGTAGATGCACATGTAATGGAGTTGGGCACCTACATAGGATTTTTTCAAGAAGGCCACAGTGCTGCAGGTCACATGGGAAGCCCTGACAGTCTTATTTCAACTGCTGTGATTCCTAACTATAATTTTTTTGCCTCTAAGTGCTCCTTGCTACTCTGCATTGATGATAATTATTTATCTTGCAAAGGCTATGCAAGGGTTGATTAGCCCAAATGTGCAATTTGTTTGGAAAATAGGGAATGTTTCTTCATATAGGAGCTAGATACCATTAGCTCTAGTAACTGAAAGAAGATACCAATTTCTTCCAACTAATCAAAATAAACAGGATATTGTTTCTTTGACTACTGATATAGCTCAAAATCATAAAGGGATTAAATTATGTATGTCTCAGAATGCCATCCCTAAGTCCTTCTCAGCAGGGCTGCTCTGGATCTGTTCATCCCCCAGCCTGGATTCCTACCAGGGGTTGCCCCCATCCAGGTGCAGCACCTTGCACTAGGTCATATTAATCCTCATGAGATTCCTATGGGCCCAATTCTTAAACTTGTCCAGGTCACTCTGGATGGCATCCCATCCCTCAGGTGTGTCAACAGCAACATTCATCTCTGTGCCATCTGCAAACCTGCTGAGGATGCACTCAAGCTCTTCATCTACGTTTGTAATGCAGATATTAAATAACCCTGGTGTCAGTATGGGCCCCTGAGGACACCAATGGTCACTGATGTCCATCAGGTCTCTGAGCTGTTGACCAGAATCCCCTGGATGTGTCTGTCCAACCACTTTCTTACCTACCCGACTGTCTATCCACTGAATCCATTTCTGTCCATCCATACAGGGATGTTTGGGGGACCTTGTCAAAGCCTTTTGATCCATGTAAAATCCAGGCTGGTCATGTGTTACTGCTACTGGAACTGCACAGCTGTGTGGTATGACCCTACCCCCAACCCTACTCCAGACCAGGAGTGCATAGATTTACAAAGGGCTGCAAATAGTTGTGAAAATTAGGATCTGCTGCTTCCACAGCACCTGATCTTCCTAAAGCCATTGACAGGATGGACTCACATCACTTATCTAGTCCCTAATAAAACAGTCCTGATGAGAGAAGTAGTTGAAAATGTGGGCTTACCTCTTCCCCATCCACTACTGTTATGAGTGTGACAAGCACCTCATTCCCATGGAATTTTTTCCCATCTGTTAAAACCCACTTCAGGGGAAATCCAGGACATGGACCTATGTGCTCATCCCATAAGGATGACTGCAGGGAGATGGAGGAATCAGATCCTGAACCCTCTTGCATGGAGGCAGAAATACCCACTTCACACTCTTATTTAAATGTTGAATCACCAAATGCATCCTCTCTCAGTTCCTTCCTCTCTTTGGGTGATTTTCAGACAGAGGACATACTAAGCTGTAAACAACGTTTTTTTTTTCAGCATCGTCTCACTCCATAAATGGTTATTCTGTCTTCACTGTGGCAGGTTTTATTGTGTGATTAGGCTGACAATGTGCTAGTGCTATGCCCTAGACCTTCCACATTCCTTAGACAGAATTTACACATCAAGAAAAAAAGAAAACAACCACAAACTGAGGAAGCACTTTCTGTACTAGAAATTTTGACCCATCTCCATGTCTTATTTTGCAAGGTCACTCTCTGAACATTGCAGGCTTGGTCAGCTGCTGTTCCAGCATCTCCTGAGCCATTTATTGTATTCTGAACATAATTTGTTTCCCCCCACCCCTGCAGCCCCAGGTGATGAAAGCAAAGGAGGGCTGTCACTGGAGCAAGGTGAATGTGATATGCAGCCCCCCAAAACAAGACAGGGCATAATGTGAACACAGGCACAGTGGATTTGCATCTCTCACCACTGGCAGTGGTTCAAGGGCAGAGGTACGTGGGGATCTCGCTGTGAACTGGTCCATGTTTGTGTTCCACTTTGCATCCACAAGTTTTTCCAGATATTGCAGAAGCTGAGGGTTCCACCACCCACCCAATACATAAAATACAGATATAATTTATTGAAGCCTAGTGATTCCCCTTTTGATATGTTATCCTAGTATTTGAGTGCACTGAGGGAAGCATGTCCATGCTTGGAGGATGACTGCTATTCAGTGCACTGATGTGGTGAATGCAATTCCTCATGTAGGCAAGCCCAGGTTGTCCTTCTATGGCTGGGCAAGGTTTGGCCGTCCCTGGGAGTCACTGGAAAACCTTGGCTGTGGAAGAGCTGTTTATACCTACCTTGTCTCAGCAAAAGATGAGGTTTGGGTAGGAGGAGGGCCAACACAAAATAACTAACAGTAGAACTTCTTGAAACAGTGAGAAAGAGACTTTTTCTCCCATCTTTTGCCATACCAAGGTTAGTTAGAAAAGCCCTATGCTGCCTTGCAGTTTCTCTTATGGGCAAACTTTCTGCGTGGCCTCCCTGCTTTTTCTGCTGTGGTTGTCATCTGCTGGGTGGTTTTTTACAGTTACAGGTTTGGGGGATTACAGCCTGTGGGGCATCCAATGACCACAGGCTCCAGCAAGTCTCAGGGAAGCAGAGACCCTTGCCTTTAGCCCACACTGATGGAGGATTGGCCTAATTTACCATTGAGAAGACTGATACAAACATTTCTCTCCCCAGCAGCCTGCACCTGCTGGTGTGGGAAGCATCTAATTTATGATGGTGGCCTTGTTGGGCTATTTTTTTAGCAATGCTAATTGACAGTTTCCTGCTTCCGATTCCCCTTTCACAATTTCCAAGGGGAAGGGAAAAGCAGAGAAAGCACCAGGGAGACCCATAAAAATATTCAGATCTGGAAATCACAGAGATATGTGCTCTGGGATGTAACTGGTGCTGGGTAGAGAGTGTGTGTGAGTGTGTTTTCAGTCAGGTAGAAAAGAGCTGAGGAGAACTATGGGGGTTTAGTGCAGAGGAAAGTGGGGGTTATCTTTGTTCTCATTAAAATGATAAAGCTGCACCTCCTTTCTTGGAGACAATCTTGTAATCTGGGGTGGTTGCTCAAACCCTGGGTGCTATAATGAAATTTCTGGTTAACTGTATTGGGAATCTCTCATGATGTTGCCAACAAGCCCTTAATACAGGACTTTCCCCCAGCTTTCTCCAGTGTGGGCATCAACCTGTCTGTGCCTGAGAAAGGATGTAGCACATCTTCCTCCAACACTGTACCCAGCTGAGGGGATCAGTGCCTGGGCAGACAAAACAGGAATCCACAGATGAAGGTTGACTTTACATCTTATGATTGGTTAGGTTTGACTTATCCATGACTTAGGCATAACACTAGGATGCAAGGACATCTAATAGGAGACAACTTATTGACTCTTATTGATGCTTACACACCTTGGACAACCATATTTCAGTTTATTTTTATATTTACCCACATATATGCACTCAAGGGATTCATATCACTGTATCATCCCAGCTTTTGGAATGGAGATACCACCTCAACAACCAGGGACAAGGGTAGGCTGTGGGTATGTAGGGTGCTCCCCCAGACCCCCACCTCATGGACAGAGCGTTCTTCATGCACCCACCCTCTGCACCAGCACAGAGGGCAAAACCTCCCTGCTGTCCTCACACTGCTGTGCCAAAAAGGACATGTCCCGTAGCAGTGACAGCAGCCAAGCATGGTGTGAAGGTTTTTCTATGCCTAAAAATGAAAGAAGTTTCTGAGGTGGAAGGGAGGTGCCGAGTCTTTCCAAGGAGAAGTCAGCACAAAACAACAGCTCAGAGATGGATAAAAATCCCAAGCCTTCCTCAGCTAAAGCCAGATTTGAGCTTCCTTACATGTGAAGTGAAAAAAGATAAATACAGTGTTGCAAATAAGCTAGAAAAAGAGAAAGGCATAACATTTTAGCTTGACAGCTACTTCTACTTCTGCAAAAATATATAGAAAATTTTGTTAACCTCAAATGCAAGAAATTTTTATTCAAAATATTATTGGTTAGTAAGCCCATTTAATATGTGAGACATGGCCATTTTATACATGCAGTCCATACTTTCAGGTGGTTTTGTCCCCAAAATGTGAGTGTGTGTGCACAGCTATGGCTCTGCAGGTGTTAAATACCATCATTGAGAGGGGAAGGTTCCATGAAATTGCAGGTCTCACTAATGTAGCAATGGGTCCAAGTCAGCAGAAAGGGCAGCCAAATGCCTCTGTGTAAAAAACAGCTGCAGACAAGGACCTAATGAAAGCATTAGTCTACGTGGCCTGAGCAGAGATAAATCAGGTGGGTTAACCAGAGCTCCTCTGATTACAAAAGCAGACATGAAGCTGAGGAGCTTGGGGGCAAGCAGAGCACTGGGGCTCCTTGCAGTGCTCCCTTGTGCTCAGAGGGGTGAAAGGAAAATGCCTGTTTTCAGGTTGGGAGAATAGATCCAATTTACACAGGCTGCTCAGCTGTCCCAGTAGTCTCCTTCCAGCCAGAGGAGTGGCAGAGGATGAACCACAGTGCCTGTGTGGGGCAGGGCAGGCTGCAAGCTGGGAGAGTGGGATCCACTGCCCAGGCAGGGGAGGAATAAATAACACTGGCTACAGCACTGGGCTGCAGCCAGCAAATCTCTGGAGCCTGCTGAGCCCTAAACCAGTCCAAAGACACACTGATTGCACAGACAACCCTGTCCACCTGCTGGCTTCTTCCTTCTCCTCCTCATCCTCCTCTGCTCTGTCATTTAGGATTCTGGTCTCTATCTCCATTGTTACTGGTCAAAAAAAATTTGACCAACATCAGCTATATGTAAAAAAAAATACTAAAAAGGGAATTCCACTGTTTGGCTGGAAAAGGAGAGCTTATCCACTGGGGCTGGGACAATCTGCACCTTTTCAGTGATAGAGACCATAGGGGTTTTGCATAAGTCCAGGATGGAGGACTTAAAACCACCCAGTTGCAGATTGAGTTTGTTTGTGCCTTTTACCATTTCTCTCTGAATCTAGCAAAACTGCCCTCCAGGTAACTAGGTAACTAATGCACCAGAGATTATAAAGTGCTGTGTTTAAAACATTCCAAAATTAGCTTTCCTGCAGTCCAGATGGTGCAGTGTGAATGCTTAATGGCATGGTATAAGGACTTTATTGGCACTCGTGAGGGATGATCTGAACAGCTGACTTTGTGCCTCTTCCCTCTGTGTGTAATGCAGCTCTTGAAGCCCATGCCAAAAACCACATCCCACCACTTTGTATTTCATGCCTGCGTGTGTGTACATACAATTGCTAAATGACAGTAGATAATATTGAACGAAAATCTCAGCAAGCTACACTTTACATTTGTTATCTTGAATATTCAGTTAACTCTATGTCTCCCTCCCTTCTGCTTGTTAAGTGTTTCAATCTCCTGCAAGTCCAGGTCCAATGCTGGGGTAAAGCAGTGTGGTGGTTGTGCTGTGGGGTCTGGTCCTTGCTGTGCTTCCCATTTCCCAAGGGATTTTCAGACTGAAATTCTGAGACTGATGAGCCTTAGGGTGGGCTGCTAAGCTTGGAACAGAAACCCTGGCTGGAACCAGGGCTCAAGCTCCAACAGATCCTTCTACATCCACACAAAGCTTCTTCCCATCCACCAGAATAATCAAAGCTTGCTACAACAAAGCAGCTTCTTCCCAGGGTTACTGAAGTACTGGCATATCATCAATATTCACATTTCTCATTTTTTTAACATTAGTATACCTTTTCTCATTTTATTTTCCAAATGATGTCACAGATGACCAAGACAAGGCACAGCAGTACTGGGAAGGCAGTGGAGTTGCCCAGCATGTGCTAAGAGTATGGTGCCAGCAGATTTAGCTCTGCCCTGGCCAGCAGCTGGCACAACAGAATCCTGGTCATCTACAGCTCTCTGAACACTTCCATGAGAGATACATTGATGAATAATGAGTGACTGCCTGGGAAATGGCTTGCAACACTGCTGCAAGGAATATTTCTGGGATGAAGTCTTCATGAGGCCACTGAAGAATAAAATAGCCGACCCTCTCTTAGCTGTCCTCATCAGCAGCGAGGTTGCAGCAAGACAAGGTGGAGCATCTTCTTCATCCTCTGCATCTTCTTAAAGGAGAAGAAAGAGAGCAGCAAGCAGCCTGGCACAGAGCAGAGTATGGCTTCTTAAAAGTGGGCATTGTTCTCAGGAGCTGCAAGCAAGCAAGCACAAAGGTGTGTAAAGCAGAAATGCTGGACGTCAGCCATTTCCAGTGGATATGGAGCTGGATTTCTGCATCTCTGGTGGAAGGAGAAGCTCAGAACTGAGCTGGACTCACAAGTGCTTTGAGGCCATGTGGTTGTGCCTGCAGCAGTGTAGCAGATGTGATTCAGCATGGCTGGTGATGGGTGACACAGAGCCCAACTGCTGCAGATTTATATCACTGGCAACAGAGGGAATATCACCACTTATGTGACGCCCACAAAGTGTTATCTATTTTCTTTATACTTATTGTAGGGTTTTTCAGCATGCCACATTATGCTGACATTTATGCAGAGATTAAATTAAATCTATTTGATCAAATAGCTCCTCAAGGTCATCTATAAAACATGGACTCGAATAGGTTTAATTGGAGAGGAGAAACAGCCCTGCAGTGCTCAGCCTCCTTGGGGTTTCCATACAAAAAGCAGAAGCCTTGATGAAGTTTCCAGTCCTGCTCAGCCACAAAGGTGGATATTTTCATGTGTACATGACCCCCTCATGCTGCAGAAGCTGTTTGCCCCTTCCCTGTGCATAAGGACAGAGAGGGAGGCTCAGGGAGCCATACCAAAAAGTACAGCTTCAGCTTTGTTTTCAGTCCTGTTACAGGGTATCCATGGAAACGAGGATGACTTTCCAATCCTTTTCTGGGGAAGGCACGGCATTCACTGCAATACAGTCTCTTCAACTAAAATTTTGCAAAATAGCTGCACAGGGTGACTTTTTTTATCCAAAAATCTTGCAGTACATCTGCTTGGAGGGAGCAAGCCCCTCTGAACCCTCCCACAAAACCTGGCATTTCTCAGCAGGTCTCTGGATCCTGCCTTCCAGCTGGATTTCATGGGAGAGGAGGGCAGCCAGCATCCCCTGCTAACACCAAACCCCTTCCCAAAGTGCCTGGGGATGGAGGGAGGTGTTGGTCAAGGGGTGGTCAGGGGTGAGTGGAGGCCCTGGGGCAAGGGGGTGCTCAGGGAAGGCAACCAGACAAAATACTCACCTGGCTTCAGGAGCAGGGCTGGTCTGGGGACATCAGGGCTAAAGACAGTGTCACATAATCACATGAGTGGATATGTGATGCCAGGGGTCTGGCAGGGAAATCTTGTTCTGCCTAGAGGTAGAAAATCTCTGGAAGTTTTGAAGGCTTAAGGAGAAAATACTTTTTTAAAAAACCCACCAAATTTAGGAAATTCAAGTAATTTCCGTAGTTATGCTTCTTATCAGAATGATTGGGTTTTTAATTCTTTAAGGGCAAAATTATGATTTATGCAGTTAGCTCAATAAGGGAGTTGATGGATACATTTACAAAACCGAGTTTCAATTTTTTATTTTCAAACGATGAGAGACATGACCACGGTATGCTGAGGTACTTGCTTGTACATGTGTTGTCTACTGATATATGTCTAACTTAAGGAAAATAAAATAGTGAAAAATTAAAAGGAGCCATCTAGCTGTTTTCAAGCAAGAAAGAAGGCTTTATCCTACCACAAGACATGAACATCAACAGATTTAAGAGAATAGAGCAAAAGCTTGAAAAATTAACATTTTCTCCCTCTCTCTCCATAGTCTCTGTGAGGCAGCTGACACAACAGCAGCCAAGACCATCATTAAATTAGGTATTGAAGCTGAGTCTGTAAGCATTTTAACTGCTTGATACCATGCAGTTTTGAAATAAAAGACCTTCATTTGAAATATTTTAGTTATTGAAAGCATTTTGAAGAGCTGATAATGGCAGAAGTCATGTCATGTTAAACATTTCTCTAATCTTTGCTGTTCACTCTGAGCAAAATTAATTTACAAGAATGTTTCTTCTACATTTCTTCTCCAAGTATACAGTTTTCCATATAAGAAAAAGATTAATTAAACAGGATTTTTTTTCTCCCAAGTCCTGCATTTTCCTAGTCTCCTGTAGCTCAGTTGGCTCCTGATCCTCCCACATTAGAGTCCCTAGACTAGATTTTCCTGTTGATCAGGGGAATGGGGTCTTGTAACCAGACAGATCGTAACCAGACAGATTTTCAAAGCCATTAGTCATTTTGCTCTTAGTCTTTAGTAAGAAAAGGGATTCATGCATCCAAACAACTTGCAGAGATTTGGCCCCATTGTTGTTCTGTGCCTGTGTGCCACTACTGAATAAAGGAGAAGGATTTGTTTTGGATTGTTTGCTTCCTTAACAACTTGTTGCTCTGGTTTCCTATGGAAATCTGTCACTCTACCTGCAGGTCATCCTAGTCCAGCTGCCACACCTGGTGAACACCTTCTCCAGTACCCAGTTCCTGGGCTCTGGTGGGCAGTGGGGACACAGGACAGACAGGGGATATTTCTAGACATGTTCTGGCTCTGTGGGCTGGGGCTTGATGGCCCAGACCTCACCTTGTGAGAGAAGGATGGGGTGGAAAGGCCAGCAGGCTTCGTGACCCCAAGGCAGGATGTGACCCACTGGGTCTGAGTGCCTGAGCCTCTGCCATCCCCCTTTGCAGCACTGCTGCCAGAGCAAAGGGATTGTATTGCAATCCCTCCCATTGGGAATGTGCTTTTCTGTGAGGAATCATGCTCATTAGCCAGGCAGAAATAAAGATGCTTAAAAAGAGATCACGTTCTTGGGCTCCTGTGAAATCACATCTGATGGCAAGTTTCTACGTGGGTCTTTTTACTCTGAGGCGCTGCTTAATTAAACTTGAACCCCCCTGCTCCCCAGCCAGGCCCCAAAAACAGCTGGCTGGGGGGACTCTGCCCTACTGCAGCCCTGTGCCAGCCCCACTCCCAGCTCCAGCAGCACAGCTGGGACACCCCGGTGCTCACTGGCATCTGTCTCTGCCCAGCCCCTCAGTCACAGCACGGGAGGGGCACGGGGAGGGGGGAGAGGCACCATTTCTGATGCTCTTTTTCACCAGGGCCATCCCCAGTACACAACATTACACCACAAACCCAGCTGTAAAGTTTTGCCCCACACTAGAGAAGATTATTTTCCTTCTCTGCAGGTCATTTTGGTGGACCTGGTGGTTCAGAACAACAAAGCAAAGCACCAAAACCACTAAAATCCCCACTCCTCTGCAAAGCAGACTATCTTCTGCAGGCTTTCTTCTTCACAAAACTCCCTTCCTTCCATCTGATGTGGGATTCAGAAGCCAGACAGCAGTACAAAAAGGCTAGACTTGATGTTTGTTTGGTGGCTGCACAGAGCCCATAGAAACGTGTCTGGGGATTTTTTTTCCTCCTATTCAAAGCTTTACCTCCTGGTGAGTCATCAGAGGGCTGGCTGAGGGAGTGTATCATGCATAATTATTTGGAAAAGCAATCTGACATGCTAACTACTGTCACAAAACGTGCAATTTGTGATATACAGAAGGGCAAAACACAACATAAATGCTTTAGAAGATTCCTTGCCTCATTTAATTCTCTCATGGCAGATTTAACCAAAAGGCCAGGACGATACAGGACTCAACAGGCACTTCCAGAGCTCAGTCCTTGGTGCTTTCTAAGCACCTAAGGTGCCCTGGTGCAGTGACTGGGAGGAGGCAATTGCTTCAGTCCTCTCAGCAGAAAGCACCAGGAGGTGTGAAATGACAGCCACAGAGATCTGGGATCAAAGGTGCTCTGTGTCCCTCAATAACCCAGCAGGTGAATGCAGAAGCTGCCTTCCTCTCTCCTGAGGAGCTGCAGGAAGGCAGAAGTGGAAGATGTACAGGTTCACTCACATTTCCCTTTTTCTGGAGTATCTCAGTGGCGCAAAGCAAATATTCCTTTGGTTTTCTCTGGCCAGGAGACTCGTCCCTGCCAGGGCAACATGGCAGGACAGCTTCCTACTCTGGTAGTTCCAGTGCTCTAATGAGGGCTAATTCAGCAGGGAATAATTGGCATTTTGATTTTGAAAGGCAGAAGGAAAATAAAGGCAGGCAGTAACACAAAAATATAAAAATGAAATAAAATGTCAGCCTTTTAGATGGCCTTAGCTGGCCATGTCAACCATTCTCTGTTGCCTCTTCTCCCCACACAGGGATCCAGCTCTTTTATGGTACAGCATCATTGGGGCTGTGTGTCCTCACACACTTTACCTTCTCCAGTGGGAGTGTGGTCTGATGCAAATTTGCCTGTTCCTCCCTCCTCTGATTTATACAGCTTATGAAGACTTCCCCATCCTGAACCCAGATGTGCCTTTCCCTCCCTTCCACCCAGGGAAAGTCTCTGCTTGTCTGTAAACCAAACGTAGGACTGGTGTCAGACTGAAAACCAAGAAGGAGGAAGGGTAAAGAAAAGTGGAAGCTGCAGCTCTGGTGCAACATCGGGTGGGAAGCTGATGGATGGCCCGGGGCACCATGGAGCTCGGTGCAGTTTATGAAGGTTTTGCATTTCAGGGACTTTGCTGATGAATGTCAAGATGCAAATGAAAAGAGTTGCTTCCAGGACAAGAGAATTTGCTAATAAAAATGCCCATTTTTCTAAAACTGCTGGAAGCCTTAAGTGTCCTGAGGAGAGAAGGTGTTAATGGAATGGTGGGGTGTCTCCCTATCCCCCATGGTTTGTTTGCAGTGCCCCTCCAAGTGAGGGCAGCTCTCTCCTGGATGCAGAGGTGGGAAGGGCTGTGAGTCACCATTTGCCTTTCAGACAGAAAACTGGTTGTCAACAGCTTCACGTTTAAAAGAAGAAAAAGCAAAAGTCCACTTGTGACAAAAGTTGGTTGCCAGTGGGTTGTGGTGGAGGATGGATGTGGAAGAACAGGGATGCACAGGCAGAAGTTTTGACAGCATTTGATGGGGAGTGGATGGAGAACACACAGAGCATCATTTCTCCCAGATCTCATCACTGAAACAGGAGGGAGACTTTTTCCCAAGCCTCCCAAGGCATTACGATCCCTGCACACCAATTCCATGTTACTTGCTGCAGTGCAACACATGGCTAAAGTGCTGCCAGACACCCCATGAGTGCTTCATGCATCAGCAAACTGCAAAGGCTCTCCCCAGAGCCCAGGGTCCCGAATGGGGCAGCCCCCACCTTTGTGAGGAACCTCATGGCATGCAGAGGAATACTGTGCAGAGCAACCCAGCTCCAGACAGGAGAGTCCTGCACATCCCCAGCCAGAAAACATTAGTGGGGTTTGCTTCCCTCATTACCACACAGAGTTTACATTGCTTGTTAAGGCAGGTCTGGTTAAAGAAAGCATTTTTGCCTTTTACTCAGTGTTTTCATAAATAGCTTCAAGTGGCCATTTAGCAGTTTGTGCTGCTCTACATTCAGTGGGAAACAGCTCAGTCCATAGGGTAGGGTCCTCCTACAGCCCATCATCCATGGGAGGAGGTCAAAGCCCCTGCCCTCGTGCTGCAGCAGTGACATGCACCAGCCAGCATTGCTCTGGGGCTTTTGGGGTGCCCACAGTGTGGCTTGCCAGCCTGCCTTGTACTAGATGGCAGTAGTGTGAGAAGTTGTGCTCTCAGCTCTGAGCTCCTCAAAAACTCACCCAATGGCATCTCCAGCCAAATTAAAGGGCAACTCAACCTGCCACCAGTTGCTGGCTGCAAATTGGCAAGGCCTACTGGGACAAAAAGGCTGTAGCCTAAAGCCACTTAAAAGGAATTATGGTGTCTGGTTATTTACTGTAATAACAACAGAAGAGTGGGAGTGGGTGCTGCACCACCAGCAGTGCAAGCTCTGCCAGTGTTCGTCTGTCAGAGCCCACCTGGATGGTAGCAGCACAATGCAGAGTAAAATCCCAATCCTTTGGGCTCCCTGAGCCTTGGGAAGCAAAGCAAACCCCTGCAAGTGCAGAGCAGAGCCCACACGGTGATGAGCAGCTGTGAATGAGGAGAGAGCTGAGCAAGCTCTGAGCACAGCTGGGCTGACAGACACGGCTGCTGCCAGCTTGCCAGGCTGGAGCAAACAGGTGCAGGGAGAACCCACAGGAATAGCAGGGCACTGGCAGGGGGGAGGGTATCACCAGTGCCCTGAGATAGACGATTGAGTGGAGATTTCCCTCAGTCTCAGTCTGTGAAAAACCACTCCCCATCCATACCTTTGCAGCCCTTGGTAACCAAGCAGCAGTAGGGATCGTGCTCTTCTTATGATGAAGGGTTCAAGGACAAGCTCCAGGTTGGCTCCTGCCAGTGCTTCCCAGCAAACTATGTCCTGTAATTTGATGGGCATAGGAGTAATGATTGTACTGTAATGAGGGGCATAGGAGTTTTGATTGACAGAAAATATAGTAGATCAGCTGTCATCTTCAGAAATGAGAAGAAAAATATAGAAGCAAGGCATTTTTTTCTGTTTTATCTTCTTTTACGTTTGACATCCTTGCTTGTATCAGAGGCAGTGTGGCCAGCAAGGCCAGGGCAGTGATTGTCCCCCTGTACCCAGCACTGGTGAGGCTGCACCTTGGGTGCTGTGTCCAGTTCTGTGCCCCTCACTTCAAAAGGACACAGATGCTGGAGTGAGTGCAGAGAGGAGCAACAGAGCTGGTGCAGGGTCTAGAAAAGGAGGAGCAGCTGTGGGAACTGGGGTTGTTTAGCCTGGAGAAAAGAAGCATCAAGGGAGACCTTATTATTCTCTACAGTTCCCTGAAAGGAGGTTGTGGCCAGGTGGAGGTCAATCTGTTCTTACAAATAGCAAGAGACCAGGTGAGGAAATGGCCTTAAGTTGTGCCAGAGTTTGGATATTAGGAAAACTTTCTTCACTGAAAGAGTTGCAAAGCATTGGAACAGAATGTTCAGGGCAGCAGTGGAGTCACCATCCCTGAAAGTGTTGAAAAAGTGTATGGATATGGCACTTGAGGACAGTTTAGTGGTAAACATGGTGGTGGTGCTGGGTTAATGGTTGGACTTGGAGGTCTTTTTCAATCTGAAAAATTCTATGCTTCTGTGATTTTGGTTTATATTTCTCTTTCTACAGAGGTGGTGTTCAGATGCATGTGCTGATATAAGACAGGCAGCTGTTGCACATGCACTGGGCTGTCTGAACCCCCTACCTGCATTCTGTGCATCCCTCTCAGTCTGTCTTCATCATTTTTGCTACCATGAGCTTTTTTTTACTTTCTTCTCCACTCATTCAAGGACCTTTCTCCCCTTGAACTTTTGAAGGTGACTAGACTATTCTGTGAATCTTGAAAAACCAATAGAGATCCCTTCCACTCGATAGAGACCACTTCCAGTCAAAGAGAGCCAGGTATCAGAGGAGTTCCTGTCAGAGAGGACCCACATTCAGCTTTCCCCTGGCACCCAGATGGCTGCCTGGGGGCTGCTGGCTGACCTGCCCTACTCAGGAGTGTCTTCAGCTCTTGCTCTGCACAACCCATGTAGCTGGGCATGGGAGTGGGTTCTGCAGGAGTGGGCAGGACCCTACCACTCACCAAAAGTCTCCAACAGAGCTGTGCTAGCTCATGCCACTTGTGAGTCATCTGGGAATCACTGATGTGAAGGGAATGGCCCAAGGTGCTCCTCTCCCAAGCACTAGTCATGGGGTGGATGCTGAGTCAGAGGCAACATTTAAGGATCAGAGCTCATGTCTTGCCTCACAACAATACCTGCTGAAGGCAGCAATCAAGAGGGTACTGACATGCAAATAAGGGAATCACAGAGACAGCACCTGCACTGATGCCAGGGGGCTCTGCCATGATGTGTGAGGGAAAGGTGTCTAGGTGACACAAACAAAAACATCCTCCCTGTCAGTAACACAGGCCTGAGTTTAGATCACAGAGATGCTGCTCTGCTTCATTGAATTGGTTGAACAATTAACCTAAGTTTTCGTTTTCAAGACCACATAGGTCCCATAAGAACTGAAATATTGACAAAGAGCTAAAACCATACGTGAGGTTTAAATATAACCTCTTGGTAGCTGTTAAGAAAATCAAGGAAATAAATAAATTGAAAAGGTGTGTGTAAATGAATAAATTTTTAGAAGACTTAAAACCAAAATGGTCTGTGAGCAAAATTAACCTGGAGTGTCTGATCCTGGACTGAGGAGCTTATGAGGAAAACAAATGTTTTGGTCTGAACAAAGTAAACTCAGTTACAAGCTGGAGCAGAACAATTCCTTCTGTACAGCTCTCAGCCCTGTGCCTGTGCTGTGAGCATCCCTTTGGTTAACCAAGCATCAGCTGAGTGTTCCTAGTGGGATCTGCTCCCCAGCACTGCCAATGCTCTGTGTTCAGTAGGATGTTCCCCACACTTGCTGTTATTCCCTAAATCTCCAGCAGTGGGCTGGTATGAGGGGGTCATAGCCCAGGGTCCCCAGAGCTGCTACTCCTGAGCTCCCAGAGAAAAGACCAACACACCAAAGCACCCCAAACTGCAGGAGCAAGTCCTTACAGCTAGACCCAGTTTTCCTGAGTTCTAACCCAGTTCCAGTGTTTCCAGAATCAGTTCTTCTTCCCTGGCTGGGGGTACTGCTCCTAGACATCCAGCTCTTGTCATGTCAGATAATGCCTCCCCTGCAGATTTCTGGCCAGCCAAGGCTCCCCACTGTGACTTTTTCAGCTGCCTTATTCTGCAGAGACACGAAATAGCTGCTTCATGCTGAACATGTGAGCTCCTGTCTGCACTCCCAACAGTTACCCAACAGTTTAGTCACTTGCTTGGGGACAAGAAATAGTTTTAATGATGTTGCCCTTGATTCTTAAAATGTGCTTGCCTTTCTGCAGATTTTTTCTTCTGCCACAGGGCTCTCATAAGCAGGAGTTTGTTGTGAGCTTCCCAACACACCTCTCGCAGCCTGGCAGCACTCTATTTGCTGAAGGGGAGGGACACATGGACACATATTAGGAACACATGGGAAACAGCCAGAGGGGCAGTGGATGGTAATTTTCTACATCCCCCCCAAATCAGTGCTCACCTCTGTGTTTACAAGAAGAAAATAAGGTTTGGGGCTTTAAATGTATCTCAAGGTAGAGTTTGGGTTCAAATCTGAAAGTGGTTTACTAAACTCTCAGCATCTAGAGTGCTGTTATAGTTGGTGGTTGCTAGAAGTGTTGGGAGGTTGCACAGCATTCCCACCAGCTCCAAGTGGAAAATGGAAAAAACGTGTCTTGGCAGTAGGTAAGAACCAGTGTGAAAGAGCTGGTGTGGGCTGGAGGGATGCATCACACGGGCCTTCCCTAATGTGGATTTTTGGTGTTAGATTTGAGGACTGGCTCTGGCTGCTTTCTGTTGGCATGGAAAGGCCTTTAAGCAAATCAAGAACTGTATTTCCTATTATATGGTGCTGAGAAAAAAAATCTGTCTCAAAATTACATCCCCACCTCAAATTTTTAGGGTGGGTGCTACAGAGGCAAGAAATTCAGAAGGTTTTCTTAATTCTGCCAGGGGCTCTAGACCAGATTGGAGCACTTTATTTCCTTTTGGCACGGAGGAGGCACTGACCCTGATGCAGCTTTGCAGAGATGCTTGAGCTCTAGAACTGAAAAGCGTTATTTTGCCTCTATTTTGACTTTTTATTGTATTCATTTTCAGTACTCCTGTAATTATTTTGCTTTGCTTGTTTTGTTTTCAAACAAAGAAACATCTCTTCAACCTAAATTTAGTTTCCCCATGTTTGTGAGCAATTTGTAATTAGGAAACAATATCTCTGTGGGGGATGGGGGGAGGACCCTGGTAGTACAGTGGTTTATGTGTTTTTCTCTCAAACAACATGTAAGAAAATACAGTTAAACCTGTGCATTCCTGCCTGTTTCTTTCCTGATGCAAACATGGGTGTTGATATAAGGCTATTGATAGAAACTGTCTCTGAACTGATTCACAGATTTCACCAATGCTCTCTGCAACTGGCTCCTTGCAGTTGCCCCTCCATGGCCCTCTGCATCCTGTACCCTACACCCCTCTTCCACACACTTAGGAGGCATTTGCACGTTTTGCTGGCTGCTACAGTGATATTTAAATCAGAAAATTAAAGCATTGCATATCAACAACATCCTCTTAAATGATGTTCAATCCCTCTTTAATCTCATTCCTGCAACCTCCACAATCCCTGCTTAACTGCAATTTTTAAATTGATCTACACCAGTGCTCAGGTTTTCTCCCTTGCCTTGTCTGCTACAGGTTGGATACACTTCTGTCTCTCCCTCTTCCCTTCTCTCTGCTCTTTCTTGAGGATGTTTCTGGCAGAGTATGTGAGGTTCATTATGAAAGAGAGTGGTTATTATCCAGTGCAGTAGCTTGGAAAGGGCTGGAATTTACATTTTAGCATAGAGGAAGGAGATTTGCTGCCATCTGCACCTGGTGAGAGAAAGAGCTCCACAGCTGGAGGCAGCTGCCAAACTTCTGCCAAGCATTCTGCCTGTGAAATAAAGCAGGCTGCTCAGTTCTGCACCCAGTACAAGTGTTAAGTCTACAAATACATTATCAGGCAAAGTGCTTTTAATCACAGAATCTATTTGGATTGCATGCAGCTGGATCTAGGCATGACAGAAAAGAGCCATATACATGCAGAAAGAGGTTGGTTTTTTTTTTCTCTTTCCATAGTCTAAGCAGTGAGATCCACTGGGTTATTATCCTGGTCTTCATGTGAGTATTAAACACAATTCATATCTGTCACACATGTGCACTGCAGAGCAAAATTAAACCCCTGGAAATTTTACATCAGATACAATTAACCTGCTGTCAGCCCATTACATGAGGCTGCTAATAAAAAATGGGAAAATTAGGGAAAAAATTTACAATGCTGTTTCCTTACTGCATGGGCAAATGCCCTGTATTAGGCCCAGAACTTTCCAAGAGAAAGTCCTGGACTGGGAGGAGTATGGCAGGGATTGGTGTAGTAGATGATGGCATCATGGGTTACTGGCTCACATCATCTATCTAGGTAGTTAAATATACATTGAATTGGGTTTTTTATAGCTTTTGGGTTGCAGTCAACAGCTGCTACAGATGAGGGCTGTGCAGAGGTTGCAGGTGAATGTTGGGACCAGTGGCTGGACTTCCCCACAGGGCTCTGCCATAAGCAAGCCCTGCAGCCCCAGAAGCTCCCTGAGTGGTGACTTGTGGGGTACATCTGCCTCCCAGCTAAGGGGAGGTAGCTTCCAGTTTGAATTCAGGGGTGCATGTGGCTCTGTGTCCTACCCCAGCTCTGCAAAAGCCTTCATCCTCACCAGCACCCTGCACCACGGGGGCCTCTGGCTTGGGGGCAGAGTTCACATCTCAAGCACAAAGTGGTCCCTTCCAGGCTGCCCCCAAGGCACTGTGGCTCCTGGCCCTGAGCATGCCAGTATCTGAGGTAGAGCTCCAGCCCTGGGTAATGTACCAGCAATTCTACAGCATTTCTAGAGCCTTGGGGCAAAAGCTGAGACTGCTATTTAAGGATATTCATCTGGGTAGTTCACTTAGTAGAGGAGCTGTGGGGCAAACCAGCCTTATGGTGCCTGTCTGCAGGGGCAGCCCTGCTCTCACTGCAGAGCCAGAAATTGGTGCCTGGGTTTCTCACCCTGGGGGTTACTAACTCAACTGCAGAAAAACCGAGAAGACTTAATTCCCTTCCCCTCTTATTTGTTTTTCGTGAGTCACTCCATAAATAACTGTCCATGTTAATTGCTCAGGTGGGAAGGTCTCGGTGTGGTACCTACCAATACTGTTCTGCTGGCATGGAGTGCCAGCATTCCACTGGGAAGCCTGTCGTCATTAGCTGCAGACCAACATGTGGGAGCCTTTGAATACCACCAGCAGTACATACATCTGATTCCTCAGGTAAATACAAATTGAAAAGGTAATATTTAATCAGCATTTCAGTAAGCAATATAATAGCACGTGATCTCTGCTCAAACTTGTTTGTTCTGGTCCAGCTTCTGACTGGTCCAGTGCTGACTGAGACCTTGAGGGCTGTGCTGTGCTGCTCCCAAGTCACATCTTTGTCTCCGTGTCTTGCTTTTCAGGAGGCTGTGCTGCAATTACCCTGCTCTGCTTCATGAGCCTCACACGCTCTTGTTCATCTCACACTGCTGTAGTAAATCAGGAGGAACCTCACTGACATCCACGGCATCAGCATAAAAACATAAAAGAGACACATCCAGAGTAGCGGGGTGATTCATTGCCTTACCATTTGCAGGCTGGGCTTGCATGGCTGCTGTGGATGCAGAGGGAAGGGAATTGCCACAGCTTGGCATTATTCTTCCCCTGCATGCCTCTAGTGCCATCCTTTTATCTGCCTTAATGAGGAGGTTTAATGTGTCAGTGGGAAGGAGATGGGCTTACAGGAGTCATGCTGAATTCCAGTGCCTTGTACTTCCATGCCTGTGGATGGTGCACACCACTTGGTAAATGACACAGGACCTTTCCATCCACCCCTACAAACATCTGTGTATTGTACAGACCCTTCCAGTACTGACTCTGCAGGTGGACCTGGGAGAGGCTGGAGGCGGGGAGTGCTGTGGCTGCACAGGGAAACCGCACCGGGGTTATGGATGGGAAACCGCACCAGGGTTATGGATGGGAAACCGCACCAGGACCAGGTCCGGCCCCAAAGCTCCAGAGCTGCGGGACGTGCGAGGCTGCGGCAGGAGGAGCAGCAGGAGAGGATGAGTGAGCACCGGGCTCCCACCTCTGCCTTCCTCCCTGACCTCTTCCTCTTTGTTTTCTTCCTGTTTCTCGGAGCAAACTGCTGAGTCAGAGCAGCAGGAGCAGGAAATTCTCTGTTTGGGGGGTGAGACCAGAGTGTTGTTCCCGCTAAGCGAAAACAATTTATTTTGCTTTGCTGGCGATTTCAGTGCCGCCAGGAGGCTGGGCAGCGTGCTCAGTGGTCACCGTGCGAAGAGGCTGCTTGTTTTCCTCACACCATCACAGATAGCACGGGTTGCAAATACAATTACTCTGGTTTCACAAATTAGGTATTGCATGTCCTGTAATGAAGTGTGAGTTGGATTATTAAGAACAGGTCATAAGATTTTTCCACGCCCATTTTCACAATGAGTAATTATAATTATTCCATCCCATCCTGAGGACTCTAAATTTTAATTATGTTGTAGACTGTTGTGAAATGCTTAATCTAACACAAGAGAAAACACAAGGGGGGAAAAAGAAGAAGTTTTTCATCTAGCAATGCTACAATGGTTAACAGGATGCTCTTAGAGGTTTTATTGGCTAAGAAATGGGACTTTATGTTGATGGATAAAGGTTTGAATTTAATTGGTTTTGGCTCTGAAGGTTTACAAAGAGATGCTTATATTGGGCTGCAAATAATATTTCCTTTACAATGCAGAGGATGCCTTTTCTCTGTCTAAATGAAAAGCATCATTCTGTTGCCTTTTTTCATAATAGTCCTTTCAGTTAGAAAGTTTGCATGGTGAAGCCCAAAAGAGAGACAGCAAATCTGTTTCTCTAAGAGCCTCTCTCATAGAGCAAAGTCAGGATTTTTTTTCAAAAAATTTAGTGCAAACAGCAAAAAAAAATTCTTAACCATTTATGACAACACTGCTTTGGCAGTACTCATTTTGACCAACATACATTGGTTTGAAATTATACTGTTTTCCCAGATGCACATTAATGTCCCTGCTCCTGTGGGTTGTGGCAACAGACCCAAAGCCTTCACAGTCCAGAGTGCCCACATGTTAATTTATATTCTTAAATCATAGTTAAAGACATCATCCTGTTTTTTCCTCTCCAAAAGTATTTAGATTAGGTACCCACAATTCTGATGGCTGAAATTAGGACATGTGCATTTTGCCTTATATGAATATGTGAAGAGGAACCTGAAGAGCTTTTATTTTAACAGGGAAAAGATTTAGACCTGGGTTTCATTCTCCCCTCACAATTGGTTTTGTGCCTTGGGTAGCACAAAGCTATTCATAATTTTGCAGGTTACTGGACTTCCTCCACCTAAAAAGCATCTTATGCTTTCCAAAGTTTCCACTCAGGGAGCTGGGCAAGCCACAGTAGCACTGGAAGAGGGGAAATGTGTGAAGCTGCTGAGCTCTCCCAGGCCCTTGGAGAGCAGAACATGAAAGGATCTGGTCCAGGTCTCCTGACTCATGCTCTTCTTCCATGCTCCTTGCAATGAGGCACATCTTTTGTTCTCTCACAAAAATGCAGCCTTGTTATTATTTCAGAGTTGTAAGGGAAGGAATCAGCATGCTCCCAGTTCCTGCTTTTTCCAAAGGCTATTTCTCAATTCAGAAAAAAAAGACAGGCTTTCTTCCCCAGTGTGAAACACTGCAGCATCTCCTGCTGGTGCACAAACCAGCACAAACTCCTGGGTGAATACACTACAGGTGATCTCAGAGAGTGGAAACCCCTGGAATTTCTCACTCTGCCGCACACGTGCTCTGCTTGAACCCCCAAGGCCTCACTGCACCTTTTGCAGAAGTCAGGGATGAGCTGATACAGGAAGGAAGAGCTTTGCATTGCTGAGGACCAGCTAGTGCAACTGGAGGTTGTTTGGTGGGGTCCACCTGCAGATGGCTGGAGCTGCTCAAGTTATTGGCCCCTTTCATTCTTCCATGGAGGTGCAGAGCAGGAACTCATCTTGGGCGAAGCCTTTCTGGGCATGAGAAGAAAAGGACAGTGTAATTAAATAGTGGGTGATTGCCATCTTCATTTCCTGTACCCTGCCCTGGGAGTATAATAACAAGTTAGGCCACATCAAAATGTTCTTGAATACCTTTAGTGACACAACAACAAAAGTTAACTGCAAAAATGTCTAGAAAACCATGGAGTCAGCAATGTCTCTTGGCACTTTACAGTTCTGGTCTTACTCTATTGAGGCAGCCCTTGGAAGTGCTCACAAGCAGTGGTTTGGTAGTAGACAGGCACCATGCCATCTTTCCATTTGCTTCCAGAAAGACTGCAAAGCCTTATGTCCCTCTCCATTAGCAATGGTTACATGAGTGATTTCACTCACACAATATCTCTTTCTGTAAAGAAGTATTTGGAGAGAGGAGTATGGGGTAAACAGAGTTCTTCATGGGCAATGTAAAACAGATAAAAATAGGATTGTCATCTCTATCAGCCCTCTACTGATAAAACAGGGTTGTGAATAGCATAACTGGTCAGTGAGACAGCTATTATCCACAGAGTGCTGTAGATCATGCTTCTCAAGGGCTGAATTTGTTATGGAAATTGGAATTCATTCCATAAAGAGACACATCCCAGAGCAATCCCATTATAAATGCATGGCCAACAGGTGGAAGATATCAGCCCTTGGCCATGGCAAACACAATGAGAGTGGTCACTTTAGCTGCTTGCTTTTTCTCTTTTCCCATGCCATTTCCCATCACTGCCATGCTGACGCAGATCTGTGTTGCTGTTGTTCCCACAGACCAGTGATCCTCACAGCCAGGCACTGCATGACAAGATAATGGAGAAGCTCTCCTATGGCTATGGGACTAACAGTTTGGTGCTTTCTACTCCACTGCTTCATCCTTCGATCATATTATCCCAGCTCAGCAAGCAACACAAACCCAATTTTTAATTCAGAAAAATGGCCAAGACATTTATCTTCTTCTGGGTAATATAAACATAAAAGTTTACTGTAGGTTGTCACCAACTCCTACTTATTTTAATCCTGATGCCCTGGGGAATTATAGCAGCGTTTAATAATACATAATGAAAAGAATGATGCATTGAGGGTTTAAAACTGATTTTAGTCCTCATAGCTTACTTTACTGTGGAATAGTGCAGCATTGGGGTGCTCTGTGTTTATGGCTACATGGGTAGCAGTACGGGTTACAGCAAAGGATGTGCCTCCTTTGGGGGGAAAACGGATGATTTATAGTTTAATTGGGGTGTTTGTGATGTGCAAGTGCCATGAAGGATGGGTACACATCACACACAGGTCAGAAAAGCAATGTGCTCAAACTGCAAGGGGTGTGACCCCACTGCCTTCCTCACCCCTGCAGCTCAACTCAGCGGCACTGTTGCACCATCAGCTTCCCTAGCTCTGGTAGCAAACCAAATCTAAAGTGGATCCTGATTTTTTTCCAGAGGGATGGGACCCTGCACTTTGCACTCGCTGCCATGGGGAGCCAAGTGGCCACTCCATTTGCCTGGATCTGAGGAGAACTCATAAAGAAGCAAGCACAGTAATTGATTGCTATTCTATTAAGATGTCCCAAACTGATTTCCTGCACTGACCACAGCTTAATGAATAATGTTCCCAGCAAAGTTTGAAGGTACAGAGTGGGAAAGTGTTGTTGTTACAGATGTCCTCTGTGATGCTAAATCCTCCTTTCCATCGTGCTCCAGTGCTTTTGCATGGAAGCTCTGCACTGCACATCCTCATGGCTTTGACCAGCACTCACATATAATTTTCTGTCGCTGCTAAGGGAGCTCATATTGTGTTCATGATGAAAGCTGCATCAAGAACATCGCTGCAGGAGCAGGTCTGAAAAGATGCTGCAGAGCTGGAAATAGCTGGGAGGGAAGGCTGGCTGTACAAGCTGACCACTGCTGCTGACAGCTGCCTGCTGCCCTGGGCAGCCAGAAATCAAGGCAGGTGTTGACCAAGGGTGCACTAAAGCACTCAGGGCCCTTGTGCTTGGGTCTGGGCCAGCCCAGCTGTGATTCCAGGTGTTTCATCTCACAGAAAAGACACCTGACAGAAGTGGCCAGGGGGCTGCCTTTTTTTTTCTTTCCTGTGAAGCTCCAAGCTATGATGGTCTTGTGGAGCATTAGAAGCAGTAAAACACAACTGCTGGATCCCTGCCTCCCTCTTGGTGTCTCCCCTTCCCTGCATCCCAGTCTGAATGGGTCTCTGGGCTGGTGAGTGGGACAAAGAGAAGAAGCTATCAGTGAAAAGTCTATTAAAATAATGTTCTTGATAGTGAGTGCATTTGCATGTGTAATGGCTGAGGTGCTTTCCCTGGATTATGCCATTGCCAGCTGGGGAATGGCCATAAGGCATGTCTGCTCGAAGCTATAGTGAGCAATACTGGAAAGTGCTGGGTGGAGCAGGGAGGGGGACAGCTATTATGTGCACATGGTCATTACACATGTAAACACAATATTAAAAATAGAGCTGGTTGAATACTGCCAAGCATTTCTCTGGCTACCCGTTGGAATTAAAGGCAGACATGGGTTTGGCTGGAATCCCTGCCATTTTGTTCATCATTCATGTGACCATTTCAGTGCGATAGAAAAATGCCTGCAGAAAATGGATAACAAACTCATGTGTGTCAGTATTTAAATGAGAAAGTTTTGTTCCATATGGGATGGGACACTGTTCAACACAGCAGTGGCAGAACAGGATTTCTGAAACCTCCTGCCAAGGGTTTGCATCCCTCCCTCGAGGAGCAGAGGCTGTTGAGATGCAGAGAGTGAACACAAATCACCCTGGAGAGCACTCAGCGAGTAGAGCTCCAGGGGACTGATTCACACCGGGGAAGAGTGAAGATCAGCACGGTCACTCCAAAGGAAAGCAATGCCCTGCATTTTCACCCATTGTCAGAAGAAGCTCTTCATGGCAGAGACAACATGGAAAAAGTGGGAACCTTTGGACTGAGAATTAGCAAACTGGGACAGAATGTGAAAGAAAATCTAAGCCCAGAGACCCTCAGACTGAAAGAATGAAATTTACCCTGAATATTCAGAAGAGGTGAAGAGCCAGTAAAATTATTTGAAGGCTTGGGAAAAAAAGTCCTTACTCATGAACACTTCAGTCTGTTTAGTTTATGATAAAAAGAGAGATTGAGAGGTGATGTGATCAGAGTGCAAAGATACTTTCCTAGGGAAAAAGCAGTGCATACTAAAAAGGTTCTGTAAGCAATACTGCTTCTTTGTTTCCTTATATTTTTCCATCTGTCTGTCAAGTAATATAGCAGAAAGAAAAAGAAGACAGAGCTGGGACAAACTTTCATAAATTCAACTTCAATGTTTGACATGCAATTCCAGCCACCATATTTTGCACATAAGTTGCTATATACCAAGTAAGTGCCCTTCAAGTGTACAGGAGATTCCATTTTCACCATCCAAAATTTGGAACCAGGTGAGTATCCTAGAAGCTCTCACCTGCTCACATCCTCTCTTGCCTTCCATGTAGGGAGGGTGTGGATAAAATGTGATGTCTTCCCAGGGTTTGGATGTAAGGGAAGGTCCTGGCACATGCCAGATCTCCCCCAGGTCTCCAGCAGACAAACCAAACCTGTGTTCCTCACAATGCTGGTGGGAAGTGCACTCTGGAGTGGTTAATGGGGTCATTTTTAGACTTCTGGAAACCTTGAGTGGTTTTTAAAAGTAATAACATGTTCCAGGAACTAATCTGCTTGAAGTAAATTAGAGAGGTAGAAAGAAAAAGCAGTACAACCTCCAGCTGTCACCTCTGCTCCTTGTCTCTGCCTGAGGGATTAAGCTGTTAAAACCTAATGTGAAATATTTTTCAGGCAAGTGATGGCAAAATAAAAACTTACTTTAGTTGCTAGAATTGACAAAACCAAAACCAAACCTAACCCCTCCACACTTGCACACTGATAAAAGAGAAGCAACTTAGTCCTGGCATGAGACATAACCTACAAGGTGTTTCTGTTATTAGAAACAGGCATCCACAGTGGGAATAAATGGTACAGATTGCTTAAGCACATAGCAGGTCAGCCAGGCTGGCAGGGCAGAGGGAGGATGGTTTCTATGGCGATGGAGAACAGCCGTGATGGGAGGTGTCTGTGTGGGCGGCCGCCAACGGCAGCCGCGCTCCCAGCAAAAGTGGTTAGTTGCTTTGGAGACAGGTGCGTGCTCCGAAAAAAGGCACCTCCAAGGGAGTAGGACAGAGACAAAAGAGACTGCAGGATAGCAGCCATGCCATGGGCTAGTCAGGAGGTGAACAAATGAGGCGGTATCAAATGTGATGCATTTTGGTCATTACCAATTCTCTTTTGTTCTTAAAAACCACTGCCATGAGCACATGTTTAGGAAACAGCACACGTCTGGAGGCACAGCATCCAGGTGTCAGGGGAGAGGGCAGTGAAGATGTCTACAAATAAACAATAAATAAAAGCACAACTGGTGGGAAGAATAAACATGATATTTCAGAATGAATGTACACTCCTCACTATTGTTACCATTGGGGACAGCGGGGATAACAACATGACTCCCAAGCTTAGTAGCAGAGTGAAAGCAAACTTTACTTTTCCAAATTCTCTTTTATAGACAGTCCTGAAAAGGTAAAATTCTATTGGTTAGCAAACCAATACAAAACCATCATTGGACAAGTAGAAACAACACCCCTTCACTGTTTTCTTGCAAATAAACAACAGGAGACAAACAACACCTGCAAGGATTGTTTTCCCTTCTCCAAGGACTGTTTGAATTCCTCCCAGGCCACTTTCTCAGGCCTATGTGAGAAAGTTATGTGCCTTAGTTTCACACAGACACTGTGGTGATGCCTGATTCCTCACATTCAGCATCCACACCTCACTGAAGTCACCACTGCAGCAGATCTTAGCACATAAAGGCTCCAGGAACTGCTTCTTGGTCTCCCACACCACCAGGAGAGGCCCATAGGAAGATACCAGCTTCAGGAGTTATGGTGGTTAATCCTCATGGCACTCACACAGGGTGACAGCTCTTGCCATTTGCAGAGGCACAGACAGGGACAGGAGTGAGGAAGGAGGGCACCAGTGTTGGCATTGCCTGTCTGGCCATGGGTGCTGGCTCACATCAGGCTGGTGTCAGGGACAGGGCCTGGGGCTGCTCCCTGCCAATGCCAGTGCAGGACAGGGTAGAAGGCAACCTGAAGGAATCCAAGTGGAGCAGTGAGACCAGATCCTGATCTCCCTTCGTGCTCCTCAGGGATGCAGGAAGGGAGGGCGGGAGCTGTTTGCTGCCCGTTCCTGGGCAATGAAGTACTGGCATCCATCAGCAGTGACAATGCCAACACTAATCCAGTGCTGCCCCAATTTCACATTAGTATCATGTTGCACTGTACCACCATTAGCACCACTGCATTAGGGATAGATGAGTAACCTCAGCTCCTCCTCCCAACCTTCCCTGGACAGCAAGACCAAAGCTAAAGAGTTATTAGCTACCATAAGGGGACCAAAAGAAGTTCCTCATCCATACTGGAACATGGGATATTGATCATTTATCTACACTAGCCCATCAGTAGTAGGGCTTTAAGAAGCTGAAAATGGCTTTAAAAAGATAATTATATTTTGAGAACTACAACGACAGTGAAAATTTAATTCCTATCCTTCCATATATTGACTGGTAGAATGTATTTTGCAGAGAGAACTGATAATTTCTTACTGGAAAGGTGGTTGCTTAATAGAGAAATGAAGATTTATATAGATCCTTTATTTAACCAATTTAAATTTCTTAGTAAGTTTTTGGACCAGTTGCTTGTATATGCAAAGTTATGCTCCTTTTTTTGCCCCCAGAATCACTCCCTTTTGCTGCTCAACACCACTCTTTTTGGAAACAATTTACCAACTGTGCAATAGTGAGACTGAAATGCTGTGTTTGGCCCCCTCCCAGAGCTGCTTCCTGCCCTGCAAAGGACATGGATTTCAGCATGCCAGAGAGTCCTTCCTGGCAGATCCTTGTCCTGAAGAGTAACAAGAAATAAAATCTTTGAGAATGAAGGTAAATCCTAAATCTGTGTCCTTTCCCATCATTTCAGCCATATTCACTTTATTTTGGAGCCATTTTCTCAGCAAAATGCCTCCCAGATGTGTTGTTAAAGATAGTGTATCTCTGTAAGGCTGCTAACACTTGTTTTTCTCCTTCAGTTACTTTGCAATGGAAGAGGATTTTTAAAGTAGCTACACCTTCCATTTTGACCATTTTCCTCAGAGCTTTTTAAGTAGCTATTGTGAAGGAGTCCTTTATACAGCAAATTCTCTCAGGGAGCTGAAATGTAATCACCTGTGTGTGATATAATCCAGGGGAATTTGTTACAGCATTTACAGGGCGACTTCTTTCCCAACCCCAGCAAGAAGCTTCCTTGGAAAATACATGTCAGATAATATTACTCATGCTCCTTAAAAGTTTTCAAGGCAAAATCAAAGATAAATTCAGCTTTATGAACAGTCATGGCTATTAGTCGTCACTGTTTGTGAGTGAGAGTGACTATGTTTCTGCTTTATTTTGTGTTTTGTGTTCACAACCCCTTTCCATTCTTGCTTACAGAGCATGGATTTTTTAATTTAATTTTTTTTTTTGTCTTTGTTGTTTCTGAATCTCAAGACTGAAGTTTTTCTAAACTTCAGTTTAAAATGGAATTTAATGCTGTACAACCCTGCCTAACTCTCATTCCAAGTGACTTAAGCCATGCTTATTGTTGTGAGCTACAGGACATGGTCTGCAGGTGAAATAATGAGATTAACCCAGGCTACATACAATATAAATCCAGAGATGGTCTTTTCTGGCGGTAGCACAGCAGTAGCAACAAACAATTACTCCAAAGGAATTCTCAATAAGAAAGAAGCATCAAGTTTCAGGGTTCTACCCAAAGGGAGATACTTGTCATTGCACTAGAATGGGATTAATTAAAGGCTATTTAAAAACTCATTTTCTCTGAGATTTATGGAGATGATTATCCATCAGAGCAAATGTACTTCATGAGCACCATGAACACATGCCTGTAGTCAACAGGAGACCATGAGCTACTTGTGGAAGAGTGCAAACACTTGAGACAGTTCCATGGCAGCTAAAGGTTTCCCCTGGAAAAAAAAAAAGAGAGATCCTTCTACTGTGGAACCCAGATGAACTCTCCTGCTCACTTCTGAGGCTTCTTTGAAAACCTCCCAGCCATACATGCATCCTACTCTGTTCTTGGCATTTAACAGGGTCACAGAGTGAAGTGATTGATAAAGAGCTCCTTGTTCTGGCCCAGTAACAAGTGTATACTGGTTTAGAGCATTTTTCCAAGTAGCTATGCTGAAGTCTTCTGAAAAATGCATGTGCAGGTAGGTCATCCAATAAATCCTACGGCAACGGTTTGCTCCATGGATAGTCGGCCAAATTCAAACATGGAAGACATATACATTGAGAAATGTTATATTCAAATGGAGAAAATTTCTAGAAATATTATTATTCACCCCCTGCTATCAGGAGATCATAGCAATCCAACAAGATCTGACTGCTTTGAATTATTATTCATGTACTATAGAATATGTATTTTAAGTAGCATTGTAAATTAATGTTAGCAAAATGTAATTTGTAATTTAAATGTAAATCAAAACTGACTAAGAATATAATTGAGCTTTGAATGCCTAGATAGTATGTGCAGACTATTTTGTGGGAGGTTTTTTACTACAATTTTAAAGCATATTATTTGCCCTGAATACCTCAATGCATATTATCTGTACGTGTGTGCTATAAAAATGTAAATAATAATAAGACATTAGGTTATGCACTGTAGAACTCTAGATTGATAAATTTCTGTGAAATTGAAAAGTGCTCCTATGCAGAGTTTTATGGGATTCTTTACCAGTGCATGGAGGCTGACTCAGGCAGGGGAATGTTAGGAAGAAACAGACCCCCCATAACTGGTACTTCTGAAGCTTGAATTTAATATCTTAATGGAGGTAAAAACCACCATGTCTTCTATTTTATTAAACAATACAGTCATGTAGCTCTAAGTAGTACATACATTTATATTAGTATTTGTTTCAGTGCAAGGCAATTGTAAGAGTGTAGAGAATATATTTGCCTGTCTATTTTCTTACTGGCCCACTACTCCCTCAGCACAGGTATTTCCCTACTGATGCAACCACCTCTGGGCTGTGCTGTAATGTTGGACCACAGGTATTAGTGAAATTATCTCAGTTGAAACAAGACACAAACCCATATAACTACACCAGCAGAGACAACTATCTGTGAGGCTGAAATGTAATTCAGATTTTAAAGCAATAAAAATATTTTCTTACAGAAACTGGGGCTTTGTAGCAATAAGTAATTGCCAAGACTACATGCTTGACAAATTTAGGGCATTATCTTTAAAACAAAGTTGAAGGTCTGACCAAAATAAAATAAATTATTTGAAAAAGGCCAGGATATACCTAAGTTTTTAAAACCAGATGAGACTATTTAAAAATGCCTCTCCTGATCTCTGCACTTTGGGCAGCTATGAGATTGCTGCCATTCTCTTCCCAAAGGCAATGGGACCTCTTTGTTTCCTGTCAAGCACCTGTTTCCTGTTACAAGCATTAGGGTGATCCTGAGGGTGTCCAATATTGAATCTCAGCTGTGCTTCCCCACACTGCCTTGTTCAATGCTATGGAAGGGTCTGGATCCCCAAGAGGCTATGGCTGTTGGACTGCTTGCTCCTAAATACCAAATACATAGGTTTCTTCTTGTTCTTCAGTGGCCAGCTAAACAGATTTTGAAAGGAGAAAAGCACGAAGAGACGGCGCACAGGAAGGACAGGCAAAGGCTTTGAGGACCAAGTGGCAGGTGGGATGTACGTGGCAGTTTGATCCCAGCTGGATGCCAGGTGCCCACCAAAGCTGCTCTATCACTGCTCTCCTCAGCTGGGCAAGGGGGAAGAAAGAAAACAAAAGTCTCATGAGTCAAGGGCAGGGAGAAATCACTTGCTAATGAGCATCATGGGCAAAAGAGACTCCACTTGGAGAAATTTGTTTAATTTACTCTCAATCAAATCAGAGAAGAGTACCAAGAAATGAAAGCAGATCCTAAAAAACCTTCCCCCTACCCCCCCATTCTTTCTGGGCTCAACTTTACTGCCTAATTCCCTCCTGTCCTCCCCCCAGTGCTGCAGGGGGACAAGGAATGGGGGCTACAGTTAGTTCATCACACCTTGTCTCTGCTGTTCCTCAGGGGGAGGACTCCTCACTCTTCCCCTGCTCCAGCGTGGGGTCCAACCTTCTTTGACAGGCAGAAATGAAATTATTACTGACAGCTAAAATTAAGATTTTAATAATTACCTGAGCTCTTCTTTGCTTAGACCCAGCAGGAGAACATCCTACGATGTGCAGTGTGTCAGCCACGTATCTTGAAGTAAATGAAAGCTGAGGCTTTGCAACATTGGAAAGATGTTCAGCAACTTTCATCATTAGGCTCAAGAGTGTTTTCTTAGTATGAAGAGTTCAGCAGGAATTTCACTTTGTATGAGGTCAGACAAATAGCATTCAAGTGTGTAAGTGATGTTTAAGAATGCTGAAATGGAAGAGGGGGTGAAAACAGAAAGGGAACAAAATATTATAGAAGATTAAGAGGTAAATTAAGATGATGGTTTCTCTCTTCCCACACATAGGTACCGATTTCACACCCTTTCAGAGTTTGTATTTGACTGCTTACAGAGCCTGTCAGCATGGATTTGATTTGTCTATTCAGTAGAGAAATAGTGCAACCTTTGCACATGGACAAGCCCTGAGTATGGCTCTTGTGCTCTCTAAGGGTTGTCCAAGCACAACTTTGATTATCTGATCCTTGATGTAAAGAAATCAGGTCCTGTTTCAAGGGAAATGCCATCTGATTTGAAAATTACAAAACAAGTATTTTGGTCAAGAAATTCTGATGCTGCTGGGGTGACTTAAGTTTGAGTGGGGATGTAGAGCCAAGGGACACTGGAGTCTCCTGTGTTGACTACCATTTCTTCTTCCTTGAGAAAGGGTTGTGAGAGGTCTCTGAACCAAGATCCATCTCCCATGTGGCAGCTGCTTGTCTTGTCTCCTCTGAAATCAGATATGCTGGTTGAAAAGCCATCTAAGCTTGTCTGCTTCTGTGAGTCAACCTGGTGATTTGGGGTTATGATCCTCAAACTTTTGTTTCTGCACTTGCTTAAAAAACAAGCTTGTTTGGACTAATGTGGGATTTTCTAAAGACATTCCTTAAATTCTGTGATTTTGCAGAACTAGTGTCTCATGGAAAGGTGGATTAGTTGTGGAGAGTGTGTGTGTGTGAGTGCATGAGTATGTGACTGTATGTGAGTGTGTGTGTGTGTGAGTGTGTGTGTGAGTGTATGTGAGTGTGTGAGTGTGTGTGTGTGAGTGTGTGTATGTGAGTGTGTGTGTGTGTGTNGTGTGTGTGTGTGTGTGTGTGAGTGTGTGTGTCTGTCTACTCCACAATGCTGCTTAAAAGAGCAAAGCAAGTCACCCATCACATTCCCTAGGTGATCTACAAACCTCCATGGACAGACTCCTCCCTGACAGATGCCTGTCCCAGCTCTGGAAAAAGAGGTTTCCCTCTGTCTAGTCCAAATGTCCCCAATAGTCTGTCTAACAAGGGAACAGCTGCCATGGCTTCAGGAAGGTTTGATGCCACTGGCCTCTCTGAGATGGATGTCTGTTGCCTGGAGTACAACTGCTTCAGCCATCAGTAAGAAAGAGGAATTCTTAGAATTGCAGAATGGTTTGGGTTTGAAGGGACTTTAAAGATCAACCAGTTCCAATCCCATTGCCATAGACAGGTAACCTGACCAGGTTGCTCAGAGCCTCTCCCAGTCTGGCCTTGAACACTTCCAGGGATTGAGGCATCCACAGCCTTTCTGGGAAACCCGTTGCAGTGTCTCACTATCTTCACAGTGAAGAATTACCTCCTAATATCTAACTTAAATCTACCCTCTTTCAGTTTAAAGGCATTCCCCCTCGTCCTATCATTTCATGCCCTTGTAAGCAGTCTAAAGTAAAAACTCTACAGTTTTCTGTAGCCCTCCTTTAGGTAATGGAATATCACTCTGAAGCCTTCTCTTCCCCTGGCTGGGCAGCCCCAACTCTTTGGCCTGCCTTCATATGAGAGGTTCTCTGGCCCTCAGAGCATCCTCACAGCCTCCTCTGGACTCCCTCCAACAGGTCGATGTCCCTCTTATGTTGGGGTTTCCAGAGCTGGATGCAGTCTGCCAGGTGGGGTCTTACAAGAGTGCAGTAGAGGGGGAGAATCACCTCCCTTGACCCTTGTGGGTTGACCTTCCTGCAAGATAACCCATCTGTGGCTCCTCATCAGGTACAAGCTGTCTTCATGAAATCTGCTGGTTATTAATTGCTTTCCCACAGGTTTCAACTCATTGCAGCACATCTTTTAATTCCTAAGAGATTGTGGCTTTGTAATTCCATGCTCAGAAAAACTGGCAATCAGTTACATTTCTCCAGATAACTTAGAAGTGTAGGTGGATACTCATCCAAATAGCAGAGGGTATTGAAAGGGTAGCACACTATAAGCCTGATTTTTGTTTTCAGTGAAAATTTTAAAGAAACCTACATAGTACACAGTATCTAAATCTAGAAGTCACATATTTGAATGCATAAAGTGTTATTGTTTATATGCAGGAATGTTTATATGCAAATTTTAAATAATTCATCACCATAATCTCATCAGCTTATCTTAAAACCTTAATTTAGGCCTACACACATTCAAATAGTTTGTTTTCCTGCTGAAACTATCCTCCACACTTTGCTACTCGTGTCCTCTACCAACCCTGACTTTTGAGCACTCAGCTTCCTGCAGGGAGTGGAAATGCTATTGCTGCTTTTCTGTAGCTTCAAGAAACAGTGACCGAGAGGCACTGGCCACACCACAGACACTGTCAGGTAACCCAGCACACATCCAGCTCATTGGCTGAGATCAGAAAAAAAGCTGGCAAGCTTTCAGCTAAATGGGCAAGAGTAAGGAAAGGAGAGAGCACTGGAGCACTTCAAACACTTTTCCAACTAAAACCTCTTCTTCTTTCCCTTGGCTTGTGCTTGGTTATTTCATTTTCTCCTTTTAAGTGTCACTGACTTGAGGAGGGTGGGGGAGAGGCAGAAAGAACAATTTTTTTTCACTTCAATGAAACTTGTGACAAGAACTTTCCATCTCCATTCAATACAATCACTATGGTGCAGGTCCTGCCACAGAGAAAAAGTGTAGGGGGGTACTCCTAAGGTTTCCTCATACAGCAGACAGTGTCAGAACAAAATATACCTTCAGTGTACCTTCTGAGACTCTCCTAGAGAAGAATCCAGCCCAGGAAGGGGGAGAGGCAGTGTGCTGCATGGCAGTCCATTATATCTGCGTTTTATCATAGTCACTTATTTGGGCACCCTGACTCCTCTGGAGACAAACAGAAAGGATTCAACTTAACAAAACAGCTCTAAGAGCCACAAAAAAAAGGAAGAGTAGAGTAGCTGGGATAAGTAAAATGACAGCAACACTCACGTATCTTTTTCTCTCTGATTCCTAGGGAGTTAAACTGTGGGTGCACTGAACTAGTTTGTAATTGAATTGTGTCTTGAGGGTGAAAGTGCTCTTGTGCTCTGACCTTTTCTCTCAGAACATGGGCTATAGACTGGAGATCATGGGCATCCTCCTATGTGGCACCTGTGGCTTGCATTGCACCAGCAAATTGGAGTATTTCAATTTTGTTAACTGGTTTCACCTCCAAATAGCATTTTTCTCACTGGCAAGGCAGCCTGTCTGACCCATCCAGCCTTCTCAAGTTTGGGCACCACCTGGTGCAGAAATACAAGGAGTAGGAAAAAAAGCTGAATGGACAGGAAAAGCTTATTAGCACACAGAGTTTTTCACAGAAAAACATCTTTGTTCAAGCACAGCATTTTCCCCGTTTTTATTACTGTGTCACCTTTCACAGCCTCATTTCTAATGAGGTTGTGGTTTCTACTTTTCAGCTGGTATGGGTTAGCAGATCCTCTGTGGGCAGAGATGCCCAGCAAAATCCAGCCCTGAACCTACAGTTTTGTTGAAATGTGTTCCAGTCAGACATACCAGGGATGAGAAGGTGGAAGAGTGTAACTGTGTTATCTGTGAGAGCTCCCCCAATTGGGGCCACTCTTCCAGCAAGAGGAAACTACCCAAAGGGAAAAGCAGCCACTCTACTGCTACATCAGCCATCTCTAGCTTAGTTTTTAAGTGCTAAAAGTATTCTTGATGCAGCAGGAGAATACAAACTGAGTTTCTCCACAAGCCAAGGAGAGGAAAGAGAGATGAGGAATCACAACTAATTTTAAAAATGCAATTTATCCAAATGGTGCACATAACAATCCCTTTGGAGGAATGGTTTTCAGTGAAGTATGAGTGAAGGCAGAGATGCTCCACAGCTCTCTGAAGGACACTGGCCCTATTGCCCTTAGTCTGCAGTGGGAGAGGATTAATGTGGAGGGTCTTGGGATGAGCTCAATAAGAGTGGGCTAACATCAAATTGGACATTGTAAAACCAAGGTCAAAGACATCACAATGTGGGGGATAGAAAATCTTCAAGTTTTGTGTCTGCTAGAATGATATTATATACAAAATTTTTTATAACTTGAGACAATTTGCATTTACTGTTTATAACAGTCATACATAAATTGCTAACAAATATTTGTGATATTATAGTATGATTAATAATCATAAGTAATAATTCACAAATACTGGAAACATTATTTCACAGTGATCACCAGTGAGTTAACTTCTTTCAAACACTGTGTGAAGGAAGACTGAGGTATTCCATGGAAAATAGTGCACATTTTGGGAAACACTTTTTGGTCTGTTCTGTTTCAGCCCTAAATGGTGCTAGAAAAATAGTGAAAGGTGAAATTACTGAGGGAGAAGAGAATTTCTGCATCCAGAGAGAGACTGTAGTGCTTAGGCTCAGTTTGCTTAATAGCCAGAAGGAAGAGAGAGTTAAATGGATTTCAAAATTATGCTGATCAGAGAGAAAGGAAATTGCATGTTTGCCATCAATACTGAAGGATCCAGGTGACTTTCAAAAGACTGAAGCCACCAAACCAATTTTCTGCAAGTTTTATCCATAGTGGTGGTACTTTGTGAGCAAACCCATTTTGTTAATGGTAACGGCACCTTTTTAAAAAATTTTAATTTTTTTTTTTTTTTAATTATTTTTATTCCCAAAGACGCTGTGAGGGTAAGCATATTGAAATTCAAAACCCTGCACTGAGTCCTAAGCCCCTCTGGGGTATAGCTCTATTTCATCCAGAGATTAGCACCTGTGTGGCCACACAGACAGCTGGATTAATACACCTTAAAGTTAAAATCAGCAGATTCTGGCTGAAAGTTACTATTGTTTTAGCAGCTGTGGCAACAGTAGTTATGAAGCTATAAAGCTAATGGAAATATTAAATTCCTAATTATACCTTTTCTTAGAAGTTTGCATATAGAGATCTGATAACTTCACTGCAAATCATTAGGGACCTGAGAAAGGTATTTAAATGGAATATAACATTGAGGTGGGGAAAGAACTGTGCTTAGAAATACACACTGCTCAGGCTCCCTGAGGATGTTCCTTGTTTCTTTTTCCTCTCCAATTGCACAATATCAAACACTCCCTAATCCTGCTGTGCATACAGTGTGCAATAATATACCTCCATAACAAGCAGCATTTACAGTGCTTGACATCTTCAAAGGTCTCTACAAACCTTAGCTAATTAATCTGTTTCAACACCCCTGTGGGCTAAGCATAATTATCCTGAAGAATCTGAAAAAGAGAGGCTGAATGATTACTGCAGGCCACAGAAAGCAATGGCACAGGAGGGATGGGAGCGCTGCTGCTGGCACACTCCATTTTTTTGCCTCTCCTCTTCATGCCCTTACATGCCACAAACACTCAAATATGTGTAAGACTGACAAAAAATGAGCAAAATGCACAACATTGTTAAGGTTTCCACATGGCATTTATGTGGAATGACCTGCCATTAATGACAGTTTTGTCTCCTGGAAGCAAGGTGACCCTAAAGTCACACAGTGCACACTGACATAAAGTCACATCCCACTGCTCGATACCATCATTAGTATTGCACATGGGAACCAGGAGATTATGCCTCAGAATTAAAACCAAACTTAAAATTCGGCATCCTGATTTGGATTTGGTGCATGAGTTTGCAATATTAGATAAAGTATTAGATAAAGTCTACTTCCAAAGCTTGCCGGGGGGGGTTTGCAGCATCTCTCTTTCTGAAAACATGTCCATGCCTCTATAGATATATATCTGTTGTGTTTATGAGAAACTGGTGTTTGATGCTTTTTACCACAATTTTTTGATTAATGTAGATATAAGAATTCAAGATCATACTCTGTAGCATGTGCCTTTTTATTTCGGTGAATTGCTTGCTTTAGAAGAATAAGATATAAGATTTATTACCAATACATTTTTAACAGAATGTTTGGAATTTTCCAAGCTGAATTATTTAATCTACATTTTCCCTTCATATTTATGTTTAAATAAATGCTTCAAAGAACTACTTTGCACTGAGATTTTTTCACAATCATGGATGTATTTAGAGGGTAATTTCTGAACTGCCTGAAGTAACCCTCCATTTGTAGAAGGCAGATCTGCCCTGGTGACCTTAGCAATGCAGATGAGATCCACATGTCTCAGCTCCAGCATGTTTTCAAGTCCGTGCTTATATATCATCCAGTACCCTGATTTTCAAGGGTGCTTCATGCCTTGCCATCAGAAAGTCAAGAGTGCTCAGCTCCTGCAGCAAATAAGCACAAAACTATACAACAAAAGTGTAATTAGTGAATGAGTCATTAATTCTCATTATTCTGCAGCAGAATCAGAGCTATTCCATCAGGGGGGAGCAAGTAGCTCTAACTGACTGTTAGCAAAGTAAAACACATCCATCACAGTCACTTCACTCCCTCAGGGGAGCATCAAGGAAAGAAAGACAAGGCTGCTGGAGTAGATAAGCACTGTAAGGCCTTCATTCTGCAAAACACTGAAATATGGGCAGTTGGTCATGCTGACTTCAGCAGGCAGGGAAAAAATCACGGCCATAGACACTCAGCATCAGCAAAATGCCAATTTATTAAGATAACCAGGCCTAAGGGAGAAAAAAAAACAACAAATTCCTTTAACTTATTACATGTATAATTCCCTGCTGCCTTTTGGTTGTGACTGTGGTCACACACCAGGCTCACAGTGTCATAATCCTGTGGGTTTTAATGGAGTTGGTCCTCATCCACCACGGGTGAGGTCAGGGCTAGCCCATGAATGGAGCTCTGTGCAAACACCAGAACTTTTGCATATGGTTTCATAATCAGCTCGTTATTAATTCCTGCTTCAAGGTGCCTAATTTAATTTTTTTAAAATTTTTTTTTAATTTTTTTTTTTCCTAGCCCAGCACATTGAATATCAGAAGGACAAGAGGTGGTTTTCTGCTAATGCCTGCTCAGCTCTTCTGCTAAGAGCTGATCCAGCCAACATGCTGGCTCTGGACATCTTCAAAGGCTTCAAAAATTTTTAGAAAATATTGTATCAAAATCACTCCTGTTGGTTAGGATTCACACTGATTGTGGGAAATCAAATTAATCCCTGGGTTTACTTTGGCCCTGTCAGTGGATTAATTCCCAGAATTACTTTAATATATTACCTTTGCTTTCATTTTCTATTAAGCATTTGTAAAAAAAGATCCATAGGAGAAAAAAATTATGCACAGATAAGGCACACTCAGAAGCAGAACTAAGAATAACCTAGTGAAGTGCTCTTACTGGACAGTATAAATATTCCTTTCAGGTTAAAAATATTTATTTGAGGATACAGAGCTCTTAAACACCAGAATAGATTTCGGACAATGACACTTCCTCACAACCAAGGGAGTAACATGTTTTTGCCAGTAAAGGATATGCTCTGCTTTGCAAAGGAAACTCCTGTTGGCCAATTTCACCATGGAAACTCCAGGTCTGACTATAAAAAGACCACCTTATCTCCTGATAAATATCCTTATGCTGGGAATAGCAAAAAAACTAAGAGCAGCTGCTGTGAACCCCAAGCACAGGGGTGGAAGCCAATGTGGAGCAACCATGGGGACATCCTGGATTAGGCTGGTCTGCCTGCAAACCAGCACTGACACCCAGACATCTCCATGTGAAGAATAAAGTCCAGGCTAAAACCAGCCTTAGTGTCCCTCTGCCCAAACCCCCTGTCCCAAAAGCGACCGATGCATTTCCCATCCACTTTTGGGAAAAACACGAACTTGCCAAATGTGAACAAAAGGCCCAGAGTTCTCAGCTTCAAAGGAACCTCTGACCAAGAGGTTTCTCACATTGCTCCCTTGGTCAGTGACTGCCTGAGGCTGCTTTGTGTGGGGTGGTGGCAGAACAGTTGTGTGAGGGGATGAGCTGTGTGCTGGAGGAACTCTGATTTCCTTGGATCTATTTGCAGAGACTTTGAGGTTGCTGTTTGCTCCTGGCACAGCTCCTGCTTTGATGCATCTTTAATACAGACATTTTCAATTCCCTCAAAGGAGCAAATATAGAATGATATAACATAAATACAATAATATTAATTATAATACAATAATAACCAATAATACATACATATATACATAAATGATCAAATACACTTGATGATGGTAGTTGAAGATGACCAATGTGGTAACTAGAATATTTACAATGAACCTTTTACAGATGTAATGGTTTCCAGGTTTAAATATGAGCTCTGCCCCAGCTGTCTCTGTCAGACTGAGCACTACTGAGGCACTGTGGGTGGCAGACTGATGGCTGATGGCTGAAACACAGCTAAAATGAGTACAGGTTAGGGAAAGGCTGGTGCAAATAATCAGAAAGCAGACAAATTTGTGATAAGAGTAAACAAAAATAATTTACCATTTTTCCTGTGTAATCACAACTACCACAGTGACAGCAACCAAAGGCAGTTTTATCCAGGTTTTTGCTTTCTTCTCTACCACTAGAAAACTTATATTGTAAATAGCCATGTTTTTACTTCCTATTGCACTGATGCTGCCACAATATCTTTGAATGACCTGAACAGTGCCAGGATGACCAGCAGGACCAGTTGGTCTCCACCACTCCTCAATGAAAGAAGAGGCAGCATTTAGGAAGAAGGAGGTCTGTAGCCCACAATACCCTGCACTACTAAGCAGACAGATATATTGTACCTCTTGTTTTTATATTTCAGAAAATCCAGAAGAAAAGATTAATTTTTTTCTCGAAATTAAAAACCCGAAACAATCTCAAACCAAAGAAAACAAGTGATTTGCAAGTGTTCAGGAGTGTTGAAAATTATTTTGGAAAGTGCTTTAGGCTTATTTTGTAAACCACAACAGAGCTGTAGCGGGTAGAAACACACTTTCATCTTATTTATTTTTCTCCATTTTTAAATACTGTGTTTGTTAGGGTAAGTTTCTCTTTCAAATCTCCTCAGCCTGACATATACTTTCTTGGTTATGAAGTGTCTGTCCACACAAGTGCAGACACAGACATGCCCAATGAGCTCACTATCTTTCTGTCCCATATTAACATTGTGCCAAATTTGGCTTCACTTTTCCGCCAAGCTTTTCCCTTCCAGTAGTGCAAAACTCAAGAGGGCTGATTTTTCCTGCACCTGGGACTGAGTTTTTCCATGTGCCTGTAGCAAGACGAGTAAATTCACGTCAAAAGTGGAGGGATGTGCTGCAGTGTGCTGTATCCAGCACGGAGGCTGCTGGGCAGATGGAAGGATACACCTGTGCTTGACTGGGCTCAGGATCACATGGGTCATCAGCATCTTTGAAAGCAGGTTAAACCCCACTTCACGCAGCTGTGGGTCTCTAATCACAGCAACCCCCTCTGCTGTGACCACCTACAATGTCTCCTGTGATTCCTCCTATGCCAAAGAAGTACAAGCAGGGATTTGTACACCTTTGAGGTCTCAGTCATTGTACTTTTTCGTGGCCGAAAGTGGCCAGCATGTTTAGAAACCTCAGCCTTTCCCCTCCTCTCCTGATCATCCTCCCGGCTTAGAGAATTTCTGGGCATTTCTATTGGCTTCTGCCCGCAGCAGAGTGTGCATGCCCCGGCTGCCTCTGCACGCTGCAGAGACGAGCACCTCCAGAGGGAGCATTCGCCCCATCTTAAAACACCATCCACACAAGGGCAGGAATCTCCTTTCACAATTTTGGCTGGTGAAAAACACGTGAAATGCTCTCATCCGAGTTTCTAAGTGCCAATGCTCTGGTTGATTTTTGCATGTCAGAGCGTGTAGAATTGGGGGTGAGAAATTTCTCTTTCCACACTGCCAGAAGGTAAAGCAGTCCAGGAGGGACTGGATGCATTTACAGGTGAGTGACAAGAGTTCAGTCCCTGCTCATCAGTGACAGATTTCTCACTGTATAACACGAGTGGAGTTTTGAGGTGGAGCATGAAACACGGGATATTTGGCTGTGTTGAGTAGCTGCTAAGCACATTGAGATTTGAGATTTGCAGGTCTAACCCACAAAGGAATCCCTCCACAGGAGGCATAGAGCTGCTCCACATAATTTCTCAGCATTTTGGGGTGACCTGCAGCTGGACTGCAGATAACCAGAGCCCTGGGAGGTACCAGCAGGAGGGCAGAGCAGTTCTGTCACATGTGGAAGTAATTCCTCCTCAGCTGGCAGGAACTTGTTTGTATGTGGTGCTCACTTAGTCCCTCATACCAGTGACACACGGCTAAGTTTACAATGATGCCATACAGTGCAGTAAAACACAAACTGTAGCTTCTCACCTTAGATTGATTTATGTTCCAGGCATTTTCTACTTTATGGAAAGTACATCAGGAAATTGTGATTCATCATTTTACTGTTTAGTCTCCGGTTGATATCACATCTTATTTTTGTACATTTATATATGAGGAAAAAAAGGAAGGCAAGACTGAGATTGAGTTCTTCTGCAGCAGGTGAGCTGGAATTCTGCAATTGTCATTGTAGCAAATTTCTTTTCAGCAAATTAAATTTAACTAGTGCAAGGGCAGGAGCACTCCCTTCAAAAAGAGGAGAAAGTTCAATGTTATGCAATTAATCATCCCTTGCTTTTCAATAATTGGAATCATATGTCCAGAAGAACAAAAAAAACCCCAACATTTTATTGGTTTTCCCAAATTCATAAGGAAATTGTGCTACGCTTTTACAAGTGATAAGGAAAATAAAAGATTTTTTAACTTAAATATAAGATTTTTTTGTTTCAAAAGAGAGGAAAGACTTAATAAAACCTGAAGACCCACGGTTTTGGTGACACACAACTAGTTCTACATCTCTGAACTCCTTGATTAAACAAGACAGAAAATTCAAAGAAAGCCTTTTCCTGTGTGTCATTCATACCTCTACTCAACATTCACTCTTCAGGGATGTCTACAAAATGTGAGACCATGCTAAGTGTCAAACAGATATGAAACAAATGTGTAAAATCTTCTGGAAGTACACAGGCTAAAGCTGAGTAATTGCAACACCCTCTAGTCTTCCCCAGCTTTGTCCCTTTCCTGATGTCTGTCACTCTTTGGCTCAGGCAAGAAGTTACCCTGTGGTAGTTTTTCTGGCTGCTGTAGAAAAGGCTTGCTGAGATGCAGGCCTGGCAATGTCAGATCTCTGGCTGCATTTATTTGCAAAGTGGCTAAAAGCAACGAACAAAGTAGGCAGATTCTGAAGGATCCTTGGGGGACCCAACAAGAATTTTCAGGCTGGATCCTGCAGCCCCCATCCAGTGTCCAAAAAAGAGAAATTCAAACATAAGGAATCACCAATAGTTTTATTCTGGGGCAAGAAGCTGACTTCCTGCAAACCAAGGATGATGGTAGTTGCTAAAGGTCTCATTTTGAACAGAAATTTTGGGGGAATGAGAGGCAGAGGAGCTGGGCAGGGAGTGCTCAGGGGGCCCTTGATTCCTAGAAGGAAGAGAGAGCATGGAGGAGGGTGATAGGGAATACAAAGTGAAGAGCAAGCCCAGGTCCCCCAGAGTGAGGAGGACAGAAGGGAGTGACCAAAACCAAAGATGTCTCCAGCTACAGAGGAAAGAGGCAGGGCTGCAGGGCTGGGGTCTGCATGGTGAGCTCCAGCTCCCACAAGGGGAGAGTGGCATGTCACAGGGCATCCCTGTCACTCAAAGCTTTGACTGAAAAGGAGTTGCAGGCAGTGGGGGCATCTTGCTTGCTTGCTTTCTTGCTTTCCTTTGAGACCCATCTTTTCCCCTCTAAAAGAGAGAACCACAAGGTGCTTTACTGTGCTCAGTGCTTGCTCAGGAATTCCTGGAACATGAATCCCCTCTTTGTCAGACCACGTTTCCTAAGAGACTTCCATGTGAGAGATGGGCACCTGCACAGGGCAGCATCACATCTCTCATAAGAGCTCTGTGAAACTCTTCAGGAGAAATGCATTAAAACACCCCTGGGATACTGTCACAGAACTAATAGCACTCTCTCCCTTCTTTTCCCCATCATCTGCCCATCCACAACCTCCTCTGAAATTATGAAAAGAAGATAGGTCCTCCTTACAGTTTCTGATTATGTTTTATAATTTAATTGGAAGTAATATCCTTTCCTTAATAAAATCTGTTATAACAGCCTTGTTCAACAGGAATTTCTGTAAAAGATCTGAGGCTTCTTCAATTAGGTTTTAAAGAAAGCCTGAAGTTCTCGTGCACTGGGCACTTCAGAGAATTATGGAAAAATAATCATGACCTTGTAATTAAAAGTTAAAAAGGTCATAGATGCTCCTGAAATCCTCAGTTTTGCCTCTACAAATGGTGTGACTTCTGGGAACTTGGGTGGAAGCAGGTAGGATAGTCCTTTTAGCAGAGTAGGGGCAGGAAATACGTAACTTTGGAAATTTAACAATTAATTTATATTTTTACAGAAACTGTTCCTGATCATGTTAAATTCCTTTTAAATCCCATCCTAATGCATCAGATAATATTGATTTCCCTGCAGATTTGACCACATGTCCACTACACAGGCATGTAAGTAAATTATAACCTACTTTCCCATCAACTCTGCTTCTACTTAGATTACTTCTTTCTCACCCATGCTGCACACAATAATTTTCAAAACAAAGTGAATAAACTAGCATAAGCATTTAAGTGTGTTTCCACTGATTCCCATACTTAAATTAAACATGCAAATACAAACATTAAAAGGAATGACTTATTCATGTTCTTAGGCAAAGCATACATATTAAATTAATGTATGTGTATCAAAGAAGACACTAAGTGCTGACTCTTGGAAAGCCTGTGTAAGAAACTCTACTGCAGACTGTTTGTTTAATATTTTTATTGCTTAATATGAATTTTAGAAAGACTGTATTGATTCTATCTTAAATATTTGTCAATATATTTTCATTTAGAGCAACCCCTCATTTCCAAATATATATTTAATGAAGTATTATTACACTCTTTAACAATTTTAAGAGTATATTTCACATTATCATCTATACAAGGGAACAACATTGATGTAGCATGTCAGATTGGAAGTTATCAGTAATACAAAGCAGCTAGGTAGGACTGCATGTATAAAGCTTCACCAATACAGAAAAAGCTTTTTTTAAGAATGACAGAGATTAGTTTTAATTTTCACTTTTCCTTTGAATCTTGTTTTTATTTGTTGGTCTGGTGAAAATTCCATGTACGTGCATTTTTAGATCTCTTTACACCACAAGAGAAGACCTTGAGGGGAAATCATCCGGTGATTTTTTGGTGAAGTTACTCCTTTTGTCTGCCAAAGAGGTGAAGGCTTAAGTGATCTGCAGTTTAAGTCTCAGAGTTCCTAGCAAGAAAAGGTGAAAGCTTGTCAAGCTTACAAAACCAACAAATAGCTCAAGGACAGAGCTGGAAAGGATGGTTTTGGCACATGCAATTACTGGAAAGCTTTCACAGGAGGAAAATTGTCTTCAGTGGCTGAACTGCCTTTGTACATGGAGAATTAAAGTGCCAAGGTTAAGGCTGGAACAAACTCAAGTTATCTCACCCAGGTTAATAGGTAGGAAACACAAAATGGAATAAGCGAAGAAGAAGGAATAAACCAACATAGCTAAGATAGGAATCTGCAAAGCAAGGAGAAAACACAAAGTTGTATTCACAAGATGGGTGGCCAGGTAAGCAGAAGGCAATGGAACAACTTCACTTGCAAGGAAATTGAGAGAGGTTGGGGTGCAAGAGCTGATTGCTTGGACACCAGAGCACTGTGCCCATGCAGTGAGATGCAAGAGCCAAATCTTCTGGTGCTGGACCCGAAACCAGGCTTGTATAACATAGTGGGAAGCTCCTTCTGGCTGGAGTACAGAACTGAGAGCAAGGCAGAACTCAGGTAGGGAGACAGGGGTGACAGAAAAGCACTGTACATAACTGATGTGGTAGAGTGTGCAGTAGGAAAAGCATGATAAAATTAATTAAGGTCAAATGGCTTCTTGAAAAGCACTATAAATTTTCATGTTACTGCAGCAGTAGCATAGATCCACTAAACCCTCTAGATAAAAATGTGACTGTGGTTATGGGACAGTGGAACAGTATTAGACAGTCAACAGAACTGTGGGTGACCTCCTGCTCCTGGAGATATATCAGAGCAGAATTGTACCAGTGGTAAGACTGAGGCTACAGGTGATGACAGCTCCGTTCTTCTTGATTCTGGACTGCTGTCAGGCATTTTTAAGAATATATTTATGAGCTTTCAGGAGGTAGTGCTAATTCAAACACAACGAGGATGTTAACGAAGAGGTGGCTGTAGAAAATAGCCCTGATCAAGCAGATAACAGTGCTTTCTGAATGGAAAGATAAAAAACCCTGTGCTCTTCTGCCTTCTTGTGCTTGGCTTTTTTTAATATCAGGGAAGTGATGTAACTTGGAGCCTTGGCTGCAAAGGAGATTCTTGAAGTCAAAGACATATAACTGCGTCTGCATTTTGGAAAGGAGAAAAAACTCATTAAGGACTCCAGACCCAGCCGGTGACAACCCAGCCAGAAAGGAATATGAAGACCAGGCAAAGAGCCTACAAGAAATGGAAAAAAAAGGGGCTGACTAACATGGAAAATTGTATCTTACAGGTCAGAAAGCATGGGGAGAAAGTGAGCTCTGTCAAAAGCTGGACTGTGTTACACCTTGCAAAGGAAATTAAAAGCACACTGTAAAATATTCCTTAGTCATACAAACAAATAGAGAGCAAAAAGAGGAATTTGAGGCTGTTATGCAGTAAAAATTGGGGGTTAGGATAAAAGATAACCCAAGTATGGGCCAAAAAATGAAATGAAAACTTTGCTTCAGTTTTTAGTTAAAAGCACAGTGACATGCCAAGATGGTGTGAGAGAGCATCTGGAATAGAAAAAAAAACAACTCTAAGGGCTTAATATTTTTGGACAAAGACAGAAATTCCATCTCTATCCAAAACTCTGGCAGAACAAACACAGGAACTGCCCAAACTATTAAATCGGTATGTCACCTCAGGAACACACGTTGGGAGAAAAACAAGACTATATTTTAGTCAGTGCAAAATATTTTGATCTAGCTAAACACCAACTAGTTTGATTTCAACAGCTGGCAGAGATAGACAAAAGAGTATAGTTTAGCACAGCTTAATCCAAGGTAGGTCTCTAACCTACTCTCTCTCTAATAAGGTTAATCGATTCTTAGCAGAGAAAAATCCCCAATGTTTTTCTCATCCTAAGTATTTCATACAATGTTGCCTTAGGAACAACTAAATGAGGAACATATCAAAGACAGGTGAAGAAATGGCTAATATGGAAATAGGAACTAAAAATCTGTTTGGGTAGAAGACAACTATTTAGGGTGCTACTAAAAACTGATCTTGGAATCAACTTTTTTTTTTTTTAATTAGTAAGCTCAACAAAAAATAATGACAATGCTAATGACAGTTGTCACTGACAAAGACAGAAGAATCAAAATACATCTCAGAAAAACCTGAAGGACTTTCAGGATAGTAAGAATAGGTAAATGATGGACTTTCAAAGACAGCCATGCACTAAAAAAATTTTTGTGGTTTTGCTGTAAGCTTGGAATGAATCTGTTGGTGGGCAAAAAACTTTAGTGGGTTACCTGAAAACTGGTGCCTTTAAATCAGGTAACTATGGTGAAGAAAAATGTAAACTTGGTGTTTGTGACCTTAGATTTCCCTAATAGTTAGTGACAAGAAATGAGACACCGAAACTTCCTATTATAAAATGAGAATGACCTGTGTTTGGAACTTATCTTAAACTTAGACTACAAAGTTTGAAAGTCTAAAGTTAGATTGGATGAAGATCACTGAGAAATATTTGGCATGGAAGCCCTGCTTTATGCAGTATTTTGTCCTGTGTGCTGTTGACTTTTTCTTGAAGCAATTCATAGGAGGTAAGCAAGGCTGTAAAAGTCAGACACCTAAAGTTTCAATTACTTTTAAAGGATTGAGTGTCTCAACACTGTCTTTGAAACACTTCTGTTGTCTGCCTTTGAAACCAGTGGTGGTGGTGGTGAGTTCAGCCCCAGCAAAGTGCTGTTGTGGGTGGGGGCCCTCCTACAGTCACATTCCTCAGGTAAGAGTGACCGCATGGATTTGTGCTATGAACAGCAGCTGAACACAGCAAACATGTGGAGCCACACCGCCTGGGTTTGGGGTCATATTTTCAGGCACTTGGTGACCCCTGTTCATGGCTGCATTGCAAAGATGAAGGCACTGGACTTAGCTGAAGTCCAAAGAGGTGGGTCAGACACAAGCATAAATGCTCTCTGTTTATTTTGTGCCCCCTTTTCCAAAAGAAAACTAAGGCAAAGGGAATACAAAATGGAGGTGCTGCCAGCCTTCCTTATCCCCATGCAACGGGGCCCGCTGGATGTTCAGGTTACAGGAAAAACTGGGACATGTCACCCTCCTCTGCCATTAGCAAAGATTCTGGAACTACCAGAGGAAATGTCTGGGGACTACTGCAAAACAAAAAAATTATTTTCCGGGAGGAGGTCTATGGATGAGGAGAAAACGCCCAGGATCCTCCAGTAAAAAGCGCAATCATTTGGGACTGAAGTCAGCCACAGCTACTAGACTGAGAAGATACAAAAACTGTTTGGCATATACCACAGAGACTTGGGAATAAAGTCATCCTGCACCAAATTCCTCTAGCACAGTGAAAATCCCTGCTGAAGATTGCTTTGAGGAGAGTTTGGATCTCTGGTGTTACGGCTGCTCTCAGAGCACCTGCCCTCATGATTAGGCGCTAAATTCTGCCTTGCGATCTCATCAGGCCAACTAAGACCAACAGGGGCAATTAAATGCTGGAGGAAAAGATAAGGATCACTAATCAACTTGCAAATCGTCTAATCAAACCACGCTGTTCACATCCCACTGTTCCAGTGGATTTATAACTATAATTATCCTATTTTAATTTTTTCCCAATCAATTTTACATGAGTATTTATTTTTGTGCACTAAACATATTGTCCTCCATAGACTCAAGGAGTTTTTTATAGTCATGCTTCTTAAACAGCCACCTTGCGTGGCAACTCTTAACCTTGATGCATTTATAGACAGAGACAAAAAACATTTCTAGGGTATGGCTCTGTGCCAAACTGAAGCATTTTTTGGTGTATGTATATATATATATGTCTTGCTTACACATACATTTACTTTTTATAGGGGATTTTGTGAAAAATCTGAATATTAGTAGATAATTTAGCTGCACTATAAGAGATGATGGATTAAAAGATATATTATAAAAGATTGCATGAATTTTTTTAGAATGGTTTGAATTTCAGAACAACCAAAATCCTTACATCTTCAGTGGTTTAGTTAGATCCTGTGCAGGCCTCAGGCTTTCCCTTTCACACCAGCTAGACCTAATACATTACATATTGCAAGAACAGTGTTAATGAGGAGACCATTAGCATACACTTAGGTTGCCTAATATTTTATATTTTAAAGCTTTTTAAAAGAACATTTGGAAGAGCTGTTTCTTTTTTCATGTGGAACACCTCCAACAGCATTGCAGCAGTTACCATGAGGTCACTCTCAGACCTCTAAAAAATCTCTTTTGTCCTGAGGATGTTGAAAAAAGTCAAGGACCCTTTCCTTTTTTGTGTTCCCCAGGGCAGAGCCCCTTCATGTCTCAGAAATGCCATTTCAGGTGGATTCTGTCAGGTGGGATAGTTAAAAATGGAGCCCCTTCCTCATCACTTCCACTCCCCAGCTGTGAGAACATACTGGATATGCAGAAAAAGTGAGGCAGGTATAGGTTTTGGCCTGTGTCTGCTAACTGACTCTTATAGCAGCATGGTTTAATGACTTTTGATAGGATCTTGCAGATTACATGAGCTGTTGAATCCTGACATGAGTTTTTTTAGGTAAGCACTGAAATTTTTGGCAAGAAATTAAGAAGATTCACAGTCAAAAATGGGATGGAAGCCAGTGAGTTTGTAAATTATCTTTGTAGGAAAATGTAGTCATGTCCATTGTACTGAGCCAATGTGCTAAGGACAAAAATAGAACAAAAATTATTTCTATACTCACAGCTTGTCCAAAATAATATTAATGACAGAACATTGGCTTGCATTGTATGTAAAGGCATGGAAAACTTTAGTTGTTCTAAGCATACAGGTTTGGAGCAAAGAAAGGGAACTATTTTCCAGAGCTATAAATGAGTCCTCACCTTTATGGTGCGCTATTCAACCTGCTCTGACAATTCCCCCCTATGAAAACCCTTGTATTGACCTAACAGCTTCAATCCCCAGCTAAGGCTTTCTTCATTGCAAGAACAAAAGCAAGGATCATGACAGCAAATATCTGACACTCGGGAAATTACAGAGCTTTAGTAAAAAGAAAATAAATCCCACCTTTTAAATCAAGAAGCTTTTGTGACCATTTGTGTTTTCCATATGTGCTGATACTGTACACTGAGCCAAAAACATCTTTACATCCCCAGTCTTAAAGGCGAAGAGGTAGCTGTAACACATCAAACACAGCTCCATGTTGCTACTGGAATAAAAGCTTCACCAAGCTGCCAAAAATAAAAATAAAGCTAACCCCCACTCTAAAATGTATTTCTGTATTCCAAACAGTAGTGAGAGATGACAAATAGCTGGCAAAGGCAGCAATTCCTTCGATCAATAGATAAACTACACAAATTCCAGCAGAAGCCTGCAGAAGGCCATTATTGAAAAATAAAGCACAGTCACTGAGGCAGCTCCTGCAGTCAATCATACCACACATTTAACATAATTCTGCTCTTGATGGGTTCAGGGAAAGTTGACTAGAAATAAAAAAATACAAGGAAGACATACAAAACAGCAGCCTCTGCAAGCCAGATTTTAGGACTTGACTGGGGGTAAATCCAGATCAGTGCTTTTGAAACAGTTTTATGGCTGGGCTCCTCTGCTGCAGCTTTACAAGCAGTAAATTCAGAAATACAAAATAAATGTGGAGACTGTGTAGCCCATAACTCCCAATCTGAGTCACAGCCAGCAGAGTTGCCTGCTCCATGGATTTACCATGTCTGGATTCAGCTGTCAGAGGAGGCTGAATATATATGGGGGATGGGAGCAGGTAAACCTCACCCAGGGATCCTGGGAACCCCCAGGGCTGGCTGCCAGGATGCTGGGCACACTTGTACTGGCAGCTAAATCACACAAAGCTCCCAGATGGATAATGGGATTTTTAAATCAGCTCAAACAGTAACAGTATGTAGTTCTGGACAGATGTAAAGGAAATATTTGTTTCTCTCTCTGTGTTCTGCTTGGAAAGGAGTCTTCCAAGTTGCCTGGTTTAGCAAAGTTTTTTTACCTAGGAGAATGATCATGGTCTCTCCTTGATGTTTGCCTCAAGAAAACAATGTGTAAACTGGAAACCATCAAAAATCCTAACACTGCCAAACTCACAAAGCAAATCAATGTAATAATAAGAAGTGGAAATCTCAGACTGATAAAAATACTGGGAAGCCAAATATATTAAAGAAATGACTGTTTATAGTCCAGCATTGACACAACTGATACATGCCCACAGTATTTAGAATGTGTGGTGAATTATCTGTCAGTCACTGCAGTACAATCCAGATAAACCAATGATGTGTTTAATGGGACAGTGGCATGAAAGCAATATTGGAATTCAACTAAAGAAAAAACTCAAAATGCCAGTAGAGAATTACATTTTCATTGATACTTCATTCATAAATGATTGGGATAGCTACCTGCATCCCAGTAGGCCCCTGAACTATTTATATGCCAGAAAGCTGAATCCTTAGAAACACATAATTTGAAATCCCTATTCCTACAGAAAGGTCTTTGTTAAGGACAAGCTACAAGATTTTCCAGCACGGGGATGTAAGGCTGTACATACCTCTCAAGAGAGTTCTAAAATGTTTGGTCAAGTGCAAGTAACAAATTATCTAAGTACAATGAGATACACAGGGTCTTCTGAAGACAGTGGCATTGCGTCAGTTAGGAATTCAGCCCAGTTTTATTATTTGGAAACATGGCAAATAATTTATTACTGTAACCATTTGCTTAGGGGCTCAATTAATAAATATTTATGCAGCTGTTTCTGCTAATGTGGTTTATCAGTAGAATGTCAGTGGGTATGAATGATGTAATTTAAAATCATTATATATTTAATGGTCTGTTCAAGGATAAATTATCCTGTATAATGCAATATGTTACTAATGTGATTCATTGGTTTTTTACTAGGCAGCATCCAGAGACATACATTTATTGGAAATGCAAGAATTTGCTTATTTCATAGTTTAACTGCCTCTGATTAAAAATGAATTATAATGAAAAGATTTTGAAGAACATGTTAGTACTTTGTCATCTATTAGGTCCACAATTTGATGTGAAAAAAGTATATTTCTAAAAACAATATGCCATAAGCATCTTTACTTACATTGCTTGGAAGTAACAAGCATCATTTTATATTGAAGAATATGCTGGGAGACCTCAACTGCATCTTTCTTGCCAGGTGCAGCTTCCATCTCCAGAAGAGGTTCACTTTGTGAATAACTCCCATGTTATAGCCCCCACAGTGTTCTGGGATCTCTCTCAGGAGGTGACTCTACTGGAAAGAAGGACATTGCCTTTGCCATTCCCACTGGCTAAGATGCTGGAAAAGATTTTGGCAAGACCTGGAAAGGAAGTGGACCCTGTTTGAAGCAGTCTGGTTTCCTTGCCATCCTTACTACTGGAACCAACCAAAGGCAGCTGTGGAGGGGAGAGCTGAAACTCTCCTCCTTTTTCAAATCTTGCACATCTTCCCCAAATGCTGATTCTGCCCACCAACCTATATTCCCCTGCTGAATCCTAAAATCTAACCTTAATGAGACAGCATGATTTTCTGCCTAATTCATTGTCTCACCATAGTACAAAGGTGCTTGTCTGCAGACTGGATCCATGTGAGATGACACAGCTCCAACCACAGCAGTAAATGTAGGAGCTGTGGCATGCACATGGCTTAGTCACTCTATCAGCATTTAAGAAGGATGTGTGTTTCTCCACAGTGCAAAAATGCTGAAGTCAAAGGTTCCACTATTGCTAATAGTCCTGGGGCTATTATCTCCATGCTTTTTTCCCAGCATGGAGAGAATAACTTATGCATCTTATATTGCTTGTGGGAGTGAAACTAGAAGTAGGTGCCCACATACAGATACTTCCTCACTGCTTCTCATTCTCTGAATTAGTTATCTTTTATTTTTCTTATTTTTATAAGGCAAGTTATCTGCTATTTATTAAGCTTTTCCTTCAAGAGTGTCATCACCAGACCTCCCACAGCTGTTATTTATTAAGGACACAGAAAACATTGGTTGTATTTACAGCTCTGAGGGCCACCAGCCAGCCTTGCAGCTCTGCTCCAGGTCTGGGCACAGCTGCACAACCTCTGGAAACCAGGGCTATATTTGAAAACCTGAAAACTCCTTTGCGCTGTTGGTATTTGTTTCACCATATTTATTGTTTCTAACTTGGCAACCAACCTTGTAAATGTGTAGAAGTATTGACTTTATTGGCAGGCACTCTGTGTTAAACAAGGCAACATAATGGTACCAGCCTCGCTGCAATGCAGCAGCCAAACCTAACTTCTGTCACAGCATAGTGAGCTTCCTACCTGTTTTATTCTTGAGAAACATTGTAAGTTGTTTAAAAGTATACAGTGTCATCCATATTGATGCTTTATAAACTGTATTATGAGAAGAAGAACTACCAGTGTAGGGGATGGGAAAGGGGAACAGGGTTTCCTAGGGACAGGTTTTTACAGCAGCTACTGCAGCAAGGGAAGGTGCATCAGCAATGTCCTGTGCTGTAGCAAACCTCCACAGAAGCTTGCTTTCATCTAGCCAGCACTAAGGGTGCTTAGAAAAGGAAATGGGAATTGATATGAAAATCTTTTTCCATTTTTAAAGACAGGGAAGTGTCAACTGTAGCATTTTTTTAACTATCATAGGCCCTACAGTATAAACATGAATCCATACAATTATGTGAGAATGGGTATAGTGTTTCAGTGGCTTCTATCACTTTGGGAGTAAGGCATATTTGTTTACCACTTCAGGCATGTAACCCAAATATGAACCAAATGACTGAAATTAGGAGCTTTATTATAGATGTTCCCAATAAGCTGAAATTAGAGGACTGGAATGTACTTCCTGAGTGTGGGTGCTATTGGCAGCACCAAGGGCCTACACCACAGAAGCCCAAGTACAAGCAAATTTGGATTGAGTTAGATCACAGAATAACAGAATGTCCTGAGTTGGAAGGGACCCCCATGGGTCATTCAAATCCAGCTCCTGGCTCTGCAAAGGAAAAACCCAAGAGTCACACCATGGGCCCAAGAGAATTGTCCAAATATTTCTTGAGCTCTGTCAGGCTTGGTGTTGTGACCACTTCCTTGGGGAGCCTGTTTCAGTGTCCAGCCACCCTTTGGGTGAAGAATCTTCTCTTGATATCTAACCTAAGCCTTCCCTGACACAACTTCACGCTGTTAATCATGTGAGATTCTAAATACACCTGAACCTCAATGCAGCTGGACAGATGACTTCCTGCCTCAGCAGCCTCCATGCCAGAGCACCCACCAGGTCTTCCCCACCACTGGGATACTCGTGGCTGTCACCATTGCTTCTCAGCCACCAATAGCTTTTCCATTCAGCAATACCTGAGATTAGATAAGAGATAAGAGTAAGAAGAAAACTGCAAAGGGTTGTCAGCTGTTCCCAAAGGGTCCTGTAATGAAAATCCTCAGTTAAGATATTGCCTCCTTCAGGTGGTTCACTTTGTGTGTTTGGGGTTAAAAGGATACTGATAAGACTGACTAGGAGACAAAAGGAGTTAACACTCTTGAGGAGGGCAGGGAGGGTGAATGGAAAAGAGGACCCAGTTTGTCATGTACATTCTGTAAACAACAGTTTCCTGCCTGACTGCTGTGAAGTGACCACAGCGACCACATCTCCAATGAACCTCATGCTCTCCTGATGATAAGCATCCCAGACAGAAAGAATGTGACATACCCTGAGGTTCAGTGACAATCAAATTGTGATTCATAAATAGCGAGTTTCAAAAAGAACTAGCAAAATTAATTTTTCTGTATCTGCCTCAGAAAAAGACTGAGAAACATATTCTGTCTTTTCTAGTTCTACTGGGAATGCTCTTCATGATACTATTCTGAGCTAGACCCAGAGAATGTTTAAATTGTGTATAAACCCATCCTCAAGGCCTGCTTCCTAATACAAGACATTCCCAGAATGTGATGTTTGAGTGGAGAGGTGTGACAATTGCAGCTACATATTAAATATTGACATATATAAATAGTTAATTTTACTTCTTCTCAGTCTCCTCACGTATTACTTTACCTTCCTCAATGATGAAGTCTTTGGAGCAAGGAGCGCATAGCAGCATTTGTGTGGAAAGTGCCTGGCAAACCCAGGGAGAAGCAATGCAGCCCAGCACACCCCAGCAGCATCTCCCCAGACACTGGGGAGTGCTCTGCAGCAGCTGCTCAGCAGCTGCATGGGACACCCAGAGCATTGACATCAGGGGGTGCTGTGAAGACCTGGATAATATTTTCCACCTTGTTTTTTTTCATAGCCAGAATGTGTATAAATTTTATCTGTTCTTTCTCTTGGTGGTTGCATCCTATCCAAGGAGTGATGGAGACATAAGGATGAAGAGTTCAGACATGAGTGCAGGTCTCTGATCTGTTTGCCTGCAGAGAGCACTTTTTCCTTCACAAGCATAATTCTGGGCTAGACTTTTGTTTCCTTGTGTGCTGCAGAGCTACTCTGCCATGTATGTTCTCCTGTGTGGGTGGAGATAATCTCTGTGCCTTTGCCAGCACATTCTTAACTCTTTTGAAGCTAAGGGTCACATACGAGTACTTTCTGTCATTGTCAACCCATGCTTCAAAGTTATTTCAGACTTGCTTTGTGAATGGATTATTTTAACATACTTTACTATGTAATTTTGTTGAAAGGACCTTCCTGCAAGTTTAGAAATAACAAAGCAAACAAACCATGTGCTGTTTTTTTCTCATGGGTTTGAGAATGAATAAGTGTGAAAAGTGGGCAGATTTTCACAGATGTTATTTCTGCACCAGTTTCATATATTCACCTTGCGTATACAGGTCTTTAGTTTGCCAAGAAAAAGGTTGCACTGGGCTGCAGTAGAGAATAAAATATAGACAATTTCTCACCTTGGCAAAGTTTGAGGTATTTTGAAGACTATCACCTTGAAATTTCAAAGCTCAGGTGCCAGACCCTAAGTATCAGGGAACTATCTCAAATTTCTTTGGAGAAGATGATGTGGATTTTGAAGATGTTTCCAAGACCTTCTTGTCCTTGGGTGTAGACAGGAGAAAACATTTGGAATGTAGTTGCTGATACAGAAGTTCTCATCCTGTGTTTATTTCCCTTTTCCATTCCCCTTCCATTCCTTACCCCAGCACTGCTCCTCACAACCTATCCAGCTCCAGGTGTGCTCCTTGGCCAGATCAGGGAGACCACAAAGCTCCAGAGAGGGGAGAAAAGAACACAGGCTCCCTTATTCCACCCTTGCAGGTCTGTGTTTCCACAGAAAGACAAGAAGGAAGGCAGATGAAGGCAACCTGAAACAATGGGCTCTTCTGACTGAGTTCCTACACCTGGGAGGTTAACCAAGGTATGGCTCTGTAGGACTGACAGCAAGGGCAGCCTCCAGTATCCAGGCCAGCAGCACCATATGGGATGAGCCATTGCCTAATACTTTTCACAGGAAAGTGAAAAAGATTGAAATGTGTATGCGCTAGGAAAAACATTTTGACAACTTGACGTGTTTACAATTTTGAGCCAGACAACTATTTCACTGTGGATTTAAAAACAAACAAACAACAACAACAAAAAAAAACAACAAAAAAACCCCACACATTTCAAACAGAAGCTTTTCTTACCTTTTATCTTACCATTTCCATTGTCCAGCAGAAGAAAATTTGTGAAAAGGAGAAACCTGTCACCATCCCCCAATTTATTTTTTCAAACCCTTATGTATCTACTTCTGCCTTATCTCTCCTTTCCCCATTTTTCTGCCTCTTGAGATAGAAATGCTGATCAGATGGGGTTTCCCTTCCAGACTGAGCCTTTTAGGACTTCTCCCATTTCAAAGATCAGCTCCAGTCCCAGCTAAATGCTATGAGTTACAGGGAAAAAAAAATAACAACCAGCTAACAAATGTTGGCGAGACCACAAAATACAGATTGTGTCTGTAGGAGGAATATATTCTCATGCTGGGGAAATACTGAATTTTCACAACATTGAAGCAGATAATCTGGAGGAGGATGGAATTTTTTTTTTACCTAGCACTCCCTTATACAAATAAACACCGCTGAGAAAACAAACTTGTTTAGGTGAGAGAGGGTTGAATTAAACAGCGGTATCCATTTGTGGTCACCTAAAGCTGCTTCTATGCAGATTGCTTATCTGTGTTTACTGCTCTAAATTGCCTAAATGGTGTGAGCAATTCTGAGGATGGGTGGATGTTGTTGTTGTTTAGGTTTGTTTGCCCTTGTCCTATGGACAGGGACAGACGAAAATAAGATTCCTGGTCTGACTTTGAGATCTCCTTTTTCTTCCTTTCTGATAATTGTGAAGGATACTTAAAGTACATTAGAATTTTAAAATCAGTAAATTATCCCTTCCCTATCTTGTGTATACGCTTGAATTAGTGTGTTGTGCCTTACGTGCATAGCTAAAAAAGCAGAAATGGAATAAAGATGGTGAAAGCAACCAGTAATTCAGGCACGTGGCCTTTTTACCACCCATTATATTCACGCAAGAAAGCAAGCATCTCTTTAGCTACTATTAAAAAAAAAAAAAAAAAAGTCCTGAGTTAAATCAAGACCCAAATCACTACTCTATGAGGCCACATGATTCTCCATGTTTTTTCAGACTGTAAGCAGACCACTAAGCAAAGGTAACTTTACTACACAGAAATATGCTGGATTTTCCTCTGGGTGAGGGTGAGATTCCCAGAGCACTCCATACGCTGGGGATTTGCATCCCACCTTCCTGTTTTCAAAATATCTTCTGATTAGAACTCATTTAAAGAGGTGCTTTAGGTAGGCAGCAGCAATAGGGAAAGAGAATTACTAATTTTTTTAAAGCTGTATAGCCAAAGTAAAACATTTTCTGTGTGTGGACTGAACCAAGAAGGGGAGGCTGTAAGGAAATTATTACTTAAAAGTTCTTCACGTGCTGGGAACAGAAAAGCAGGTATAAATAAATAAATAAATAAGCAAACAGATGACCAAGACATGGCAGGGGGTGAAATCCTTGATGCAATAGTAAGGTATCGCTCCAGAGTAACGTGCTCCAGGATTATGCGTTGATCTGACTAAGACAACTCGTGGTGTGCAGATCTACAGATCCATCTGCAAGTGGTGACAGTGGTACTTCTGTTTCCCAAGGGTGAGATAAAGCTAAATGCAATCTTCTGTGATAATTGCTGCCGTATGCATTCATGCACCTAACCTGGGTCAGTGTCCAAGCAGACATGATCAAAAATCCACAAAATGGGTGAGAAAATTTCCACTGTCTTCTAACAAGTTTTGTGTGGGATCTTGATGTTTATACCTTAATGAAGAGCCAAACAGCATTATGATTAAAAACAGAAAAACAACCACTGCATGAATACAATCAGTACTTTTAATGGCATTAAAAGGCCACCAGATGGACAACTTTCAATCATAATTAAATTACTGTCCTCGAGTAGAAACAACACTGTTTAAAAACCATTAAGTTTTAGGATGAAACATGAAAAGCTGAAAACAGCATGACTCATCCCTAGCATTCTTCTTCTCATCCTCACTGCACAAAAGCTCTTAAAATTTGGCTTCAGCACTTTTCTCCTAATTATAATGCATGGTCCCTTTGTAACTGTGAAATGCACCCTCTTAAGCTAAAAATTTGCTAGAACTGTACTGATAAAACAGGGCTGAAACATAATTTGCAGTGCTCTAACAGGTCCTCACAGAGTCTCAGGTGCATCCTGACTTTCTGCACTTTTGATGTCCCCATCATATAATTAATAACTAAAAGATGTGCAGAAATAGGTTTAGATTAGAAATTAGGAAGAAATTCTTTCCTGTGAGGGTGTTGAGACACTGGAACAGGTTGCCCAGAGAACCTGTGGATGCCACATCGCTGAAAGTGTTCAAGGCCAGGGTGGATGGGGCTCTGAGCAAACTGACCTAGTGAAAGATGTCCCTGCCCATGGCAGGAGGGCTGGAACTGGATGGCCTTTAAAGTCTGTTCCAACCAAAACCATTCTGTGATTCTATAATGATTTTATGATTCATCATTGAAGGAGCAAAGCTTTCCCCTGTGACCTTTCTGTGTATCTACAGAAAAAAAGTTCTTTTAAGTATATTATGTAGTGGTGAGACAAGAAGAGAACCATCATAGCTCTGTCCCTTAGTCATTAAGGCCCATTTAGTAACAACACCACCACAAATACCCCAGTGCACTGCTGAGCTCAAAACAGCACTGAGCCGTGTCACCCCACAGCATGCTGTAACTTACAGACTTAATCAGATTTTGAATAGGGATGGTGACCTTTTCCTTCTTCAGAAAGAAACGGACAGAAAAATAGATGGTGAGAAATAGAGGACAAAAACCCTTGGAGAAATGAGATTGTAAATCAAAGCAGAGCTATGCCTCAACTTTACTATATTTTCATTTTTATTAATAGCACCCACTACTATGTTTTATAGCCTACCCTTTAAAATAGTTCATGAATTTCAGGAGATCCTATAAATTTAATTGCAATTTTTTAAATATTGTATTTAGAACAGAAAATTTATCTTTCTAAACTCCGCTCTTAAACTCCACGAACCTGCATATGTATTTACAATAAAAACTATCATAAAAGCTGTGTATTGTAGTTGGGGAATAGGAATTAAGAAACAATATTCTATTCTTTATTTTAAGGGTGTACTAAATACTATTCTTGGTTTAATTTTCTTCACAGAAAATTCACTTTGCCAGAACCATGTCTAATTTAGAACAGTATTTATCAAACATCCTTTGTAACCTTGAACATGCATGGCGGTTTTGAAGAGTACAGCACCCTGGCTAGGGTGAACATACTGGTTCTTCTGGATTCTCCTGAATGCTGCTATGTTCCCTTCTTGACAGAGACAACTTGAAAAGTGCAGGCTTGAGACCAAAGCTTGGGAACATTCTGAAAATAGGGGATTGCATTCTACTTATTTCTATTTCTTCTAGATTTGGCCCTCCTTCACCTGTACTTATTATAATGTGGAACCATCTATCATAGGGTTTTTTTGGAACAAGCATTGAAAACGTGCTCCCAGTACTCTATGCATCCATGTACCATGGCCTCTTGGAAGTATGATGGAATGAAGTACGACAGGAAAAGTTGCAGAGGTTTTTTTTTTGAGATTTCCATAGTTTTGAAACCAGAAGTTGTTGACTCCTTGCCACAGCCTTGTGGTGTCTTTTTATGAATTTTCTCCTACTACCACATGTCATCTTATAAGTGGTTACATTTAAATTACTGGGGAAAAACTTAATCCAGTCTGAAGCAACCGTTAATGATACCCATAGATATCTTCTGTTTACCAAAACAGGACTTGAACAAAGGGGAAAACTGAACTCTATTAAGCATAAAGGATATGCTGGGTTTGTCTGTTAAGACTTGGTCTAAAAAGAATGACTTCACAGGTTGCTTTCATATTCTACTTGCTTTGTACCATGCTTTGGGATATTAGTGACTGTTTGGCTGACAGATTTTGAAAGTGGTATCTGTTTTGAAATTTAACTTAACTTTAAATTCTGCTAGTGTGTAACTAATTTTAAAAGCTTCTGGAACTTATAATTCACTCAGCAGAAAATGGGTAAAGTACATAGGACAGTTGTATCACGATTCAATAACCAGACAGATTATCAGTGGATTACCAACCATTTGCCTCAGCACTGGCTTTTCTAGCACCTGGAGAATGATTTGAGCATCACAGTCCTGTTTTGGATTTGTTTGTTTGTGTTTGTTTTAAAAGTTTTTTGTGGGTTTTTTGTGGGTTTGGTTTGTTTTGTTGTTTTTTTTTTTTAGTTTCTTCAGATACTTAAGGTCTACAACCCAGAGAGACTTTTAAAAATTTATCCTTACATAAAATACATTTTTAAAGTATCATCTAATGTGCTGAGGATAAAGTTGCTGCTGCATAAAAGTCTTGGAAAAGACCACGAAGATTTGAAAAAAAACCTTTTAGTTTTGCAAGATCATGTACTCGTATCCACATATCAGTACTGACAAGCAGCTCAGAGTCCATCATAAGGAGTGATGGGAGAGAAATGGTAAATTAAACATTTCGTAGTCCCTGTTGCAGAGACCAAGAAGTAAAGACTGCTCTTTGCTTCCGTGAAGAAACAAGTCTCACATGAGTGATCCCATTTTTGCTATTTCTCTGGTTGTGGAGTATTTGAGCTCTGGCAATCCTAATTCTCCATGTTAATAAATGACTGCAGAAGAAAATAAGCCTGTGACAGAAATCTACACATAATGATTCCAAAACTTATCAGCATTTTTGAGGGCTTAATTAATTATATGGTGAAAAATGCCCTGTGAGCAACACCCCACACACATCAAGGCTGTGTAGGTCATAATGAGTACGTTACTTTGCTTCCCTGATTCTGCTGCTTTCTGCATTTTTCTGACAGTTTTACATTCCTGCCTGCCACTGCCCACAAAGACATTTCTTTGCTACCCAGTCTTAGTCAGCAGAGGAGTTCTGTGATGCACTGTGCACTGAATATGCACAGACATGTGCATGGTGCATGTTTCCCAGACTGACAATCTCCAGGATCACACTTGATCTGAATTTCTAGCAGTGTGTAGCTGTTCCCAGCAGTATTATTTGGAACCCCTTTGTGAATCCCAGCTCCACAAGGTGGCTCTCGATTCCTTTAAAAATACCACTGCTTTTGTGGATTAAATATATCCCAGAATGATCTTGAGAACAATCATCATGGCTCTATGGATATGGATGCACAATGCTACAGTGGAAGCCAAGATCCCCTTTGGTACCTGGCATATTTTTATTTCAGTAAAACTGAAAACTAGACAAAGTCTGACACTACTGAAGTGTTATAATTTGAAGGAAGGTTTCATGCCAATTGCTCAATAAAATCTGAAAAACAAGAAAGCAAAGGCATTATAGATGCCTTTGTGAAATGGGACATTCAAATGCTCACTGCCTGCTCTGTTCCTGTGTGGCTTCTCTCCTACAAGTGTCCTTCCCCTAGTCCATACCTCTGTAGGATCAGGTTAACTTAGTCACCAGGCACTGAGGGGTGCAATCTCTGAGAGTGTGGACAGCAGGATGGCAGTGTGGTGCTCCTCAGGAAAGAGATCTTGCCTTTGAAGGCCAGGACACACCATGAGGTATTTACCTGACTCCAGCCAGGACTTCAGCATCCCCAGGCAGACCTTCCAAATCCCTCTGTGGCTGGCCATGTGCTAGCATGGCCTCTCAGAGTTGTACCTGCTAGAGCACCTCATCTGAGTGCGAGGTCCTGCCCTGAGGTGTGTGTCTCCAAAGCCTGGGCTGGGTGACCATACAGGGATTGATTAGCAGCTCTTTGTGGCAGAGAGAGCCACAGCTGGACTGGGGCAGGACTGTGGCACCACACTGTCACTGTGTGACATGGGCTGGGCTGCAGCACCTGCGCAAAGCAAAGGCTGATGGTGTGAACCCCAAACTTAGTGTGTCAGACTGCATCAGTTTGCCGTCCCTCTTGGGTACAATACTGCTGCTTTTGGTAGTCAAAAATTCAAATTCCTGTTGATTATATCCTAGGAAAATGTTAAAAGAACTTGAGTAAACTTTGGGGAAAAAAGATTATTTGCTTTCTGTTTTCATTTCTATGTTTGAAGTCATATTTTCAGGCTTTCCACCACAGGGATAGAAATTTATTTAACTAATAAAATTTGAAAGCTGAAGCTGTATAACAAACACTATCGCAAGGCAATGCTGGGTGTGTCTGAGCTGTAACGTTAAATTCAATCTTCTTGTCGCTTCCTTCAAAGCTCTGCTGAGCTCAGCCCCTCCCTGGTTATCCTTCCCTGCCGAGCTTGCTGTAACCCCCACACCTTGCTGCTGTTCCCACCTTTGTCCTTGCACAACTTGCTGCACCTTTGCCTCCACTGCACCTCTGCTGGCACAGCTTCTCCCCCTGACCTTTCTACAGCGTGGTCTCTAAAGATCAGTGAAGCCATCTGCTTCTTGTTCTCCTAATTTCTCTTTTGCTTTCTGTCTCCCTTGAAACATGTGTTCTTCCATGGAGAGATCGTGCAAAGACGAAATTTTGCATGTTAGTAACTGCGTGCATTTTCTATAAACTTGAATCTGGTAGATCTGCTCTGTGTTCATGTGCACAGAACAGCAGCTGAGGTTGCTGCTCTGCCCTCTCTCTTTGTAGTAGGTGTCTGACAATGGTAAAAACTCTGAGGAGAATCTCTGCTACAGAATTTTGTATCCTGGAGCCAGCACAACTTCATGAACAATAACCCAAAGGACAGGCCAAGGGACATGTCTTTTGGTCCAATATGTATTTTTTACGTTTTCACATGCAGAAAGTCTGCAGTCAAGAACCAGAAATGTGATATCAGCAATGGAATTCAGTTCATTAAAAATTCAAATCAATGGAAACAACAGGACATATTATTTATCTAAGCCCTGAATCAATCTGACTACTATGCATAATGATCTTAATTAGAAAAGTGAGCCGAAGCAGGAAGACAGTCTGTCTCCTGGCTTTGAAATTATCATAGCCCTATCAGTATGCTTGGGTAACTTGTAATTAGGGACAAAGGTTACACTTCATTTTATATGCTGAAAAACCGGTTTTATACATGTCATTTCAAAAAATATTTAAGAAATAGTTATAAGACTTGGTAACCCTATTATACTTGGGGTTTTTTTTCTACCAGATTAGTAGTCTGCACTAATTAATTGATGGACTTCAGAAATACCAATAGAAACTTCGCCTTTATGGAGACCCTGGACACCAATAAGTAACTAGCAATATCAGCATCAGTCTTTGTGTAAGCTCCTTTCCAAAATTTGGTACCTTTTCACATCTGTTTCACCTGCATGGAAAATGCAGCTCAGAGAAGCAGTGTGGGCTGTCCAGAAGCAGAGTAAGGGCTTTCCTGTTCAAAAACTTTACTGGAGTGTTGCACCAGTATGGCCACAATTATACCTACACAGCTCCTTGTGCAATCCCCCACATCTTTCTTCTTTTCTTGCTTATCTTCAACTATTGCCATTGAATATAAAGTGTTCAGGTTTTGACAAAATGGCAGTCCTGTGATTACACTTCCTTTAATATTTTATTGACCAGCTGTAATTAGAAAACAGAAGACCTAACTCTGAGGTCCTGCCTCATCAAAGCAGTCAGTTCCACACTTAATTTAAACAAATTTTTCAATTTAGTTAAATCCACTGGGCAGGCCCACTGCCCACTCACAGCATCGAGTCACACAGGAGCACTGCTCTCAGCAGGAGCAATGCCTTCTCTTCTGCATTGGAACACACCTCTTCCTCTCTTATCACAGGTACAGATGTCCTGATTTCTTTTCGAGGTAGTATTTAATCTTAGAAATACAACAGACAAAGACCAAACCCTCTCTGTCACACAAAATGGTCTTGCTTTCCCAGAACAGTGTTTCCACAAACAAAAAATATGGAAATGAAAAACACAAGTAGGATCTGTTTCATCAAAGTATTAGCTACATTTCTGTGAGGTTGACAATCACCTTTTTAACATGGCAGGAATTACATGCGTAATTCTCTTTAATGGGTGTTACAAATGTTCAGCCCACACTGAAAAAAGATCACAGTTGGTATGAGTAATAACATTTTTCTTACACATAAACAGTTCCCCTCTAGCTCTCTACATATCCTCCAACATCAATGTAACCACAGCTGTCAAGGCAGCCTCACCTCTTTCTATGTATATTTTAACTTTAATTTTTTCCCATGCTTTCACTTAGTGGACTTTTTTTTTTTTTTTTTTTTTTTTTTTGAAGGGCCTAAACCTGTTCTCCAATTTTGTGGGCTAATTCACTGCAATAACAGATCTTGGTGTTTAGACGTCTTTAAACATTATTATTAGCATGCAAGAAATTAGAGACGTACATCAAGATCTAGAGGTTTGGGTGTTGTTTTTTAATTGAAAGTGGATTTTGGGTTGTAGTTTCCCTCATTCAAGGATCTCCAAACACTTTTACGTAGTTAAATGAGTTCTTGTGGCCTCCTTCCTTACGGGCAGCAGCAGCCCCCTTCCCACAGCTTTAGCACAGCCTTGGCGGTCCCCAGCTGGGGCCACCAAGGCAATGGGGGAGTGAGGATGCAGGAGCTCTGTGGAGAGGATGGCGATGGGCTGAGGCTCAGAGGGCACACACAGCCTTAAACTGCACACGTAGTCATAGTCCTAAGATGTGCCACGGGAGGTTTAGGTTGGACATCAGGAAGAATTTATTCATGGAAGCAGTGATGAGGCTTTGGAACGGGCTACCCAGGGATGTGGCAGTCACCACCCCTGGAGGTCTCTAAGGAAAGACTGGAAATGGCACTTAGCGCCATGGTCTGGTTGACAAGGTGGTGGACTCCATGCTCTCAGGAGGGCTACTCCAACCCAACTGATTCTGTAACTCTGTGATGAAATGCACTCTCCAATCCTTGTGACACCCCACATCCCCTTGAGGCTGCCATTGCCCCTCGATGGCTGAAGCACAGCAGTCACAGAATAACAGAATAACAGAATATTAAGGCGTGGGAAGGCATCCACCGACCTCCGAGCCCCAGTCCCCGCTGCCGTGGGCAGAGTCACCTCCCACCAGAGACACCTCCACCCAGGGGCCCCTCCAGCCCGGCCCCGAACACTTCCAAAGGTGCGGCACCTACAACCTCCCTGAACAACCTGCTGCAGTGTCTCACCCCTTACAGGAAAGAATTCCTTCCTCGCACCTAATGTCTAACACCTGGATCTCTGTCCCCTCAGCGAAGCACGCAATGAGCCCTTGAAGCGCCCGTGTCCCCTGCGTGCCACGCTGCGCCCCCGGGGCCCGCGGCGGCCCGGAACGCAATCGCCGGGGCCGCGGTTTCCAGGC
>WEIU01022162.1:292615-344649 GCA_013389925.1 Aegithalos caudatus
TGTGCCGCCGGCCGTCCGCAGCCGGGCCCGGCGGAGCTGCCCCTCCCCAGCGCGCACGTGGGCGTTTCTGGAAACCACTTTGCTTTAATCTGTCGGTTTCCCTCTTCTCTTTCTCGCTCCGGTTCCTCCGGGAAGCACCGGCTCGTGCGGGCTTTCTCCCACCTCGTGTGTTTCTTTGCTGTTCTAGAAATGTATTTTTCCTTTTTCTGCCCCTCCAGTTTTTGTCTCCTTTTTAATTTCTGATGGGTGGCCTTTTTTTAAAGCCCCGCCACGTGTGTGCGAGGCGTGGATCACCATTCCACTTGTTCTGATGCTCAAACTCGCGGAGCTGGCGCCTGACGGCTACAATTGCGTGTTCAGAGTTACCTGTGGCTGATGGCGAGTGCCATGATCACTTGTTACCAACCGGAGCGTACACAAAGGGTGTAAATGCTCTGCTCTCTACATAATCTCAAGAGCTGTGCAGTAGCCTAGTAATAATGCCGTTTGTTTTACCTGAGCAATTGTGAAAGTCTGCTGTTTTTTCTTCCTTTCAGAGAGATTTTAACGAGCGCTGTGCCCAGTGTTCAGAAGTGAACTGGGGTCTCACTGATGGAGGCAGATTTTACTGTAGGTCTTGCCACAACGTTACTGAGGTAAAAAGATGAGTTACTGCCTTGGAAAAAGTTTAGTCTGATTGCTTCAGTACTTTATCTAAGAAAATGACAGATTTTTCTTCTTGGCATTGAGGGCAGTATTTTTATTCTTCCTTTTTCATGCTTTGGTTGACACCGTTTAAAACTAACGTTCCTTGAAATCACAACATTGAGAATGAGCTGTCTTGTCCTGCTGTGTTGCTGTAGCTGTGGTGTCAGTGTGCTCTCCAGATGCCTTAGAAGCATTGCCTGGGTGTTGCTGCGTTTTGTGCAGTCCAGATCTAGGCAAACCCTGCCTGAAGCATGTCACCTGTATGTCCATGGTAGTAATTGTCTATTTTTGAAATTTCTGAATGAAAAGTTCAGACTGTCTCATCTCCTGCTAGTTTAGGAAATTTCAGTAAGTTTCTCCATTATGTTTTAAGATGGGGCAATCTGTGCAAGTTAGACCTGTCTCTTTTTCTTGCTAAGATGTATTCCTGTTTTCCAGAGAACTAGAGAAGTTGTAAACACTGATTTTATTACTAATTCAAGAGTCCAAACAATCTCCAAAGGTTTAAGAAAGCAGGAAAACAATGGTATGTATGAGTTTCTGTCTGTATTTTACAAAAGAGTGGCGGTTCAGCCACTTCTCACCTAGGCCATTACGTCTTTGGTGGAGAACAAAAATGGGTAGGCAGGAAAGACTGTAAGAGTGGGAACAAAATGCACCTCACTGATGCTCTCACAACCTTCAGAGATCACACTTGGTGACTTCCTGAGCCACAGATGACCTCTGTGAGCCCAGTGGTGGGGGTTTTTTGATTGAACAGAGCTGTGCATTACCTACTGCTGCTTTCATTTGTGGAAGCAAATGCTCACTGAAGCTACTGGTGGCATGCATTCAGATGTGCTGATCCCTTGTTCCTTCCCTGTGTGGCTGTCACAAAACCAGAGAAGTTTGCAGAGAGCTGTTTGTCTTGGCAAGTGAGGTGTGGTGGTCCAGCTCTCAGTGTAAGTCTGGCCTGTGTTACAGGCACTTGGCCCTGCAACCTGTGCACAAACTGCATGGAGGAGGTTTCATGCAGTTCCAATAGCTGGACCAGTGCTGCATCTTTCATCCAGAGTCAACTCTTTACTTCTAATTTCATGAATATTCAGAAGTATAGTGGTCATTACATCCGAGGATCTGTGCCATAAGGATGTAGTGGTCAGCCTGGTTCTAGAGCTGTGTGTGTATTCTGTGTTGGCTGGATACATCTCTGTTGTGGCCACTTTCAGAAAACAAAACTGCATTAAAATGCCAAATAAAGCAAGGGGTTATCTTTCTCTCTAATATGCTGATGTACCTTTGCTCTGCTGCAGAGGCAGCAGAGGATTGCTACATTCCTTTGAAAAGAGCAATTGTGTGGAAATGAAGGGAAGTGTGAAAAGGCCCCCTCCACTTTTCCTTATCCTCTATTGTTTCTAAAATCTGGGCTGTGTACCAGTCATGCTTTTCATTTATCCTGTTGACAGTGTCATTAGCCAAGTCCCAGGCTTCTTAAGAAAGTTCTTCACAAGGACCCTTCTGGGAATGCAGTCATGTTACACTGTGTTCCCTGAATGCATGGCAGTGAGCTGTGTCTGTTCACTGGTTAGCAGTTAAGAGCAGCATCATTAAAGCAGGGCAGAAGCTTTGGGCTGGTAAGTTCTAAGATACAAAGTGTCTTTTGGAACAAAAGTAGCGAACAACAGGTGTAGAAGGAATTGAAAAGGGAGTTGAGAAATGCGGAGAAAATTTCTAAAACCAAAAGCCTGTAGAAAAGGTTAATAGTAAATTTAGGGAGGTGAGGAGGAAAAAGTAATTGTAATGCAGCTTGAAGAAATAGTGAGTAGATTGGAGCAGGCCCACTCCCTGTGGAATTCATGTTGTGCTAGGATTTGTTAGAAGATGGGATAGTCTTTTGTTTAAACATGTATTATTCTGTGTGAGAGAATGGTAAAGCACATGGTGGTGTTGGTTGTTTTTTGCCTGACTCACTACTGTAATGTTCCAGTTTTCTGTGTCAGGGTGGGAAAGAAATGTTCATATTTCATTTTTAATGGCAGGTTCTCAGTTATTTTTAAACTGGTAATTTAACAATGCTCCACTCAATTACAAATGCCACACTAGACATTATAATGAATTATATTATTCTTGGGAAATGTGTGAAGTTCTCGTTCAGTAACTTTTCTTCTTGTTTAAGGCTTGAATAAAGGGAGGTTAGTAGAGTGTTCAGTGTAGCTGGTTTATGCACTAGGATCCGAAATTATTAAATTGAGAGATGGGGATAAGTGTGCATAAGGTTAAAGAAACCCAAAATAGTGCAAACAAACACAGCCCCTCTTTTTTCCTTTAGATGGTGGCAGTGAATGGTATATTTGTGAAGGCTTTCAGCTTGTACTCAAGAAACAAGTGGAAGCTTTAGAAGCATTAGGAGTATGTCCACAGATGAAGGTATGTAGATGTCAGTGTGAGTTGTACACTCTGTGTGTGTGTTTTTTACAGAAGGTGGGATTTTAAAAGACTTTAATTTTTAAAGTGAATCACACAAGTCCCTGTTTAACATTATCAAGCATATGAAATCAAAATTTGTTTCTCTGGTAATTTTAAAACATTTTATAAACCACAGTCAATAAAATTAGTGATGGAATATTGTCCAGATTCTTGGGTTAGAAATTACACTCTGTTCTCTCAGCAATTGATGATCTTGAAACATTGTACTAATTACCATCCATTTGTTTATCAGGATGATATTCTGTGCAATTTTTGGAGGTGTTACCTTCAGAAGAGCAAGCAGGCATATTGCAAGAGACCATCTGGGGAAGCTGTCAAAGCATTATCAGTAAGTGAAAGCTCAAATTCCAGGAGATGTTTGGTATCTTTTTAAAAGCAACAACAGAAATATTCTTTGTTTGGGCTACATATCTTTCTGGTAATAATGTCACCTCAGTATAAAGGAGATCATATAAACATGTGAAAACATATAAACAAATGCACATGTCCATTTTATTGCATTTTGGAGTTTTTTACCTATTTCAAGAGATGAATATTTCTGTGACTATTTGAAACTTCTTATTTAAAAATATTGCTTTGTTTTGACATAGATAGTCAGTAAATACAAATTACAATGCAAAATGTATCATCAGCTACCATCCTTTCCTACCTGCTCTCTTGAAATTACTCATTTGATCTAGCTTTGATTCCGTGTATTGCCAACTTTCTGGTCATTGTAGCAGATTAAAATGTAGTCATTTAAATTTTTTTAATCTTGAGAAATCCTTTAAAAATACTTCATTTTTTCCCACTTGCTGGTGATTCATGGAATAAAAATGTGAACAGTGTGGGTTTTAACTTTTACTGTTAATTTTGCATCTGTCATGCTTTATGTGGTTTGTTCAGGTTGAAACAGTAAGCAAGAGTAGCTAATACAAAGATTTACTTACAAACCCCAGGTGTGTGAGAGCAGTACTGATGTGGACAGTGATCCAGAGAGACCCAGCGTTCTGCACTTGCTGTCTCTCTCTGAAAGTGAAGGGGATCTGCAGACTGACTGCAGCTTTGCCTCATCAGTGAGCAAGGTCTCAGGTAGGTGCAGTGAGCTAAACTATCTGAAAACCAGTTTTTCTGTAGTTTTTAAATATAAATAGATTTAAAGTGTATTTGTGTACAGTGAATTGGAGGAACTGGTTAGAAGGTGTAAGGTTTTCAGTCTTGTTTGACACTGTACTACTTTATATTCTACCAGAAATAGACTTCCTCCCTCAACCCCCACCCAAGGAGATAAAAGTTGAACAGGACCTGGAAATACAGTGGGAAATGCAGGAGGAAGTTCTGTTCTGTAGCAAGTTTGCTCCATGCCTCCTGTTTGTCGTGGGGAAAAAATTGCTGTTATGTCTGCCAAGCTAGATGTTCACAAACACAGCAGCTTTGAAGAAAAGCACTTACTTAACCAGTAGCAGGGCTGTCTGTCATGACTTTGATGTAAAAAAACACAAGTCTGTTCTTCAAGGGGGTGTATATTTTTTCTATCCCATAGATATATTTAGCTTTTTAATCTTTTTCTTTACATTATATTGGTATTTCTGTATCTTTTGTCTCCACAGTCTTTTTACTGCTTTCCGAATGACCTCTTCTATGAAAAATCATATTTTGACATTCTGTCAGTTTCTTTTTTCTGCTCGCAATAGCAGCTGGAAAATGTTTACAGAATGCTGAAGTTTTTAATTAAAATGTTGTAGAAAATCGGAGTGTTAGGTTCTGCCTGACAAGTGTAATACCAGACAATGCTGCAAGGCCTGATAGTGGAAATGCATTGCAAGGCACATTTGAAAGCTTTTGCTTGGTTTTCTTTCTTGCTTTATTCTTTGCTTGCTTTTTCCTTCTTTACCTTGCTCTGTGTTTCTTATTCCCCTGTTATGTACTATCCTCCTTATGTCATGTTTTTGTTCTTCTGTGATATTGCCCCTCTACCCTCAGAAGAAAGCAATCTTGTATTTTCAAGCTTTTCTCTTTATTTTGTTAAGTCCAGAAGAGGTAATAGAGTGAGAAATTTGATCAGCAGCAATTAGAAAAATAAATGCATGTTTAAAACTCCAGACAGAATTAGGGAGGAGGGGAAGTTAGATAAATGGTGATGCAAATTTTTTGAACATTATGCTAGAATCTTTCATCCTTACATATTGAAATTACAACATTTTGAGGTAAAGAGTCACTGTATGTTTGTGCATGTAGAATCTTGGGTGTTATACAAATATAATACGAAAAGGAAAGAACTGAGTGAAGAATTTCTAGTGAAAGTGTTTCCCCTTTTTGATGCATAGAGGAGCTCCTTTCTTCCTTGGTACTTGTGCCTTTCTTAGGTCTGTTGCTTGAAGTTCTAGAACAGCATGGTAGTCCTAAGTAGGCCATAATTTATTGTCTTGGTTGGTAGTTCCAGAGGTTGAATTCAGGTTCCAGTAGTCATCAATTTCACTAAAATCACTTGAAATTAGTTAAGAGTTCAGTGATACTTAAAGTAGATTTTGGTGAAATCAGACAACCACAGATACAGTTTTGTCTGTCTATTGAAATTTAACATAAGTAAGTGTGTTCTAGTCTATTGTAAACTCTTGTGAAGATTCATAAATATTTTCTTTGGTGTCATTTCTGCTGAGCTGTTATTGCTACAGACTAGAAACCTGAACACCCTTCTTTCCCTAAGAGGCTTGTCCAGGCAGCAGTTGGGTTTTGGTTTTTTTTTTTGTTATTTTTGTGTAGGGTTAATAGCAAATTCCACTGAGTATAGCACTGAGATATTGCTAGAGAAGCCTATAAAACTCTTAAATTATTAGCTGTGTGTAACTGTGTGTTGTCATGCCTTGCATAAGCTGGAAGAAATAAAAGGAAATTGTGTGCCATCATTAAGGCCACAAATATAATGAGGATTATTTTAAATTGAGTTGAATGTGAAATTAACAATGAAGCTTCAGCCATGAAGCTGCCTTTAAGCACAGGTATCTATGTGAAAGGTGAAGCAGTAGACTCCAGGGATTAAACCGATGTTCCAGCGTTCCTGCCTTTGTTCCTTGACGAACTTGTGCTTGCTGGGGTGCTCTGCTCTGCACGCGGAGTTCGGGCCGGCTCGGAGAACCCGTGCGGGGCCGTGCCCGTGCGGGGCCATACCTTGCCCGCAGCCCGGCTCCGGGGCCGGTAGGTGGCACCGCAGGCCGGCCCTGGAGGCGCAGTGTGCGGTGTTCCCAGCCCGTGCCGCCGCGCAGGTGTGCCCGTGACCCGCCCGCGGAGCTGCCCGGCTCTCGGAAGGTCCGCATCGTTTGCAGAGGGCTCTTTGTCCCGGCCCTGCAGCTCCCAGCTGGGGAGCACAGCGCTCGCCATTCCTGCCTTGAGCGCTGAACAGTTTGTGGGGAAGTGAAGTGAGGAAAATATCTGCAGAGTCGATGCTGACATTTTGTGTTGGTGTGCTTTAAATGCATTTTCCTTCGTACTGCCTACATCATGATGTAGGGAAGAGAGGCCTACAGGGGTTTTGTTGTTGTTGTTGGTTGGTTTTGTTTTTTTTTTTTTTGTCCTCTTTCCCTGAACTTGCAGGTTTTACTGCTGAAAAGGTTACAAACTCATAAATCACTCAACTAAATTTTCTCTTTTCTCAGTTGCTCTTAGTTTTTACTGATTCACCTCAGTAAGGAAGTAGAGAGGTTTGGATGCTAATTTATTTGCGATTTTTTCCCCTCCTTCTTCACCATTTCCTACATTCTTGTTGTTTCTTTGACATTGAATTTATGTACATTTTTTAAAAGAATACCTGTGTTTCCACAGTTAGAGATTATAGGACAGATGGATTCAGGGCAGACTTTTAACATCAGTAAAATTTCTGCAATGTAAATGACTTTTTCATTGAAAGTCCTGCCTGTGTTGAAGTTTAAAACTGTGTTTCAATCCTAAACTCAGAGTCATTAATTTAAGTACATCAAATTTTCCCTTGTTTCCTCGCAGTCCCTTTATCTCTCAAATGGGAAACAGTATTTCCAGCTCATAAGTACTATTAGCTATATTTTATATAGGAGTTAATGTCCTAGTCAAGTGGAATAGCACTTTATGAAACAGGTTCTCATCTCATATTGTGGTAGATGAATAAATTAGGGTTGAACTGTTTCACATAAAAATACAGAAACAAGCAAAAAACTCAATGTCGTAATTTCAAAATGTTGCTAGTCACTGAACAAGTCTTGTATGTTCCTTTTTCTTGTTTTTTGTATGCCATGGTTCATTTGCCTATGATATCAATTGCTTTTTTTCTTTTCTGTTTCTAACATAAACCCAAGAAAGCACCTCTGTGTACTCTGGATCAGTAGATGGCAGCTTGTATTTGATGAAGAACCAAAAGGAGAAGCTGAGTATGACAATGCCAATGACCCTTTCATTTTGTTACATGGCATTACTCTGGGTGAGAGAACCAATGACATTGTCTGAGCTCTTAAGGTATGAAGAGTTTCTAGTGAAGAATTGTTGCTTTTATAAATACTAATAATTTTTAATAGATCTCTACTATTGCCTTCTTATGAATTTGCTCAGTATTAGTGAGAAGTTCTTTGTATTTAGTTGTCTTGTCTTTCCTTTGTCATAACTATTTGTGCAGCTGCTGTTGGAGGACATTCTCTGTTGACTACAATGAATTTCAAAGACCTGTAAGGAAAAAGGTTTTGAAGTTAGAGAAGCTTTTTATCCTTCTCCTTCAAAAATTCTTAAGACTTGCTGGAGGTGTGTATGGCCACACTTCCACTATATTTGCTGTTGTCAGCATGTCAGAATGAAATGAGTAAACATTCTCCAGGACTTACATCAGTGTCATCATGCAAACAGAACCAACAGTATACAGTGATTTTAAATGTACTAAAGTAACTTCATGCAATGGAGTTACTAATTGAAATTCATATAGGAAGATCATTTTGTCTTCCTATCTTTGTATCTCTAATTATCAGAGTTCAGAATAATACCTTTTAATATGGTATAAATAAATTGTTCTAATAATAGGGTTTGATGCTAAATGGAGACTGTCAGGCTACTGCTGACAATGCAGTTCCCTTCTCTCCCCTACAACAAGACCATGAACACTTTCCTTATTTGCTTCAGGGGTAAAAAATAATTAATCAGCTCTTCTTGTTGGCAATAAGTATTTTAAATCAGGCCCAAATAAGTTCAGGAATTCCTCTATTTTCCTTGGAAGACCATTTGTATTCTGATACCCTTTTTTAACAACTGTTGAAATACTGGGTATTTCTAAACAGATGGTGAAAAAACATTACTTGGCCAAAATTTAAGGAAAAGAAGTACTCAAGTAAATACATTGGCAAATCAGGTTGAAAACTCAGACAAAATAAGGGAAAAACTGATTAAAAATTCAGTGTTTTCATTTTTATTTTTCAAATATGTAACCTGTGAGTAAAAAGGCAAGGCAATGGGTACATTGTCCCCCACCTGTGGTGCTTCCAACTGGTGTAGCTGCTGAAAGTGTGATGAATGCAAGGGGGTTTTTCCCCCAGAGCCTGATGCTCCATCATGGCCTCTCTCCCTTGGAGTTCCAAGTTCCACCTGCACTTTCCTAGCTTTGTACAAGCTTTCCAAGAGGGATGGGTATTGAAGGAAACTTTTTTGCAAGTACTTCCAAAAAGGGGAAGTTTTTATGTCTTGAAGGAGAGTAGCTACTACTAGATAATCAATTGCTCTGCAAAACAATTTAATGCTTTGATTTTACTTTAGGGGTGACTATTGCCTTCATTGATCAGAACTGAACAAACCATTGCATATTTGCATTACTGGATATGTTGTTGCATAAAAGATGCTTGTAAAATTTTCAGTAAAATGCCATCATATTCAGAATTCAAACTAGTATCCTGCAATACAAAAGTATTTGAGTTGATTAAGAAATAATAGAACTCAAAACAACTTCTCAATAACAAGATTTTTACTAGCTATGTTCTTCCTTAGGAAATTCTGTACCAGTCAGAACTACCATAACATACTCTATTTTTGTGAATGATCAGCACACAAATAGTTTAAAACCTGTCTGATAATGTTTGTATATGGCAAAAAACCCAGGTTGTAAATTACAATTTCTAGGACAGAGCAACTGATTCACACTAAGGAGTTATTAGTTACCCCATCCTCTTCAGAGAGAAAAAATAAGAATTAAATATATATTCTTTGGTTATTGTATCTTGGAAACTGTCTCTGGAAGCATTGTTGGCTCAGGCAAAGACATCTCCACATCTTTCTGTCTTAGTACAATGGTGTGGTTGGAAGAAAACCCAACCAAACAACAACTGTTGAAGTCAGCTGTCAAGAGGGAAGATGGATTGTTTTGTTTACATATGAATGGTAAATTATTGTATTTGGCACTTTCAAAATTGGAGACTGCATAAAAGATCCTGGAAAATTATTTGGAACCTGGAGACCATCCTTTGGACTAATATCCTTAAGAGATGAGCACACGTGAAAGGATTTAGAGAAAACACAAAAGCAGTAAAAAAGTTGGAAAAAATTTAAAAAATCATACAGCAAATACAGCACAGAAAGGCATAATCTGAAACTAATAATTGGACATTGAAATAAGATTATTTGAATGAGAATATATAATTTAATTAGATAAAATTTATGTGTGTAAGACTGTATAAATCATGATTCAGTAACTTTAAATGCACTGAACATACAAACTGGACTAAGTACAGAAAGTGAAGTTTCAAAGAATGTTATTTGTATTGCAAAGTTTTACCATGATACGATAGTTATATAAGACTGTAATTACGTTATCATGCTTCCCTCCCTACCCTTAAGGTCTTTGCCTTTCAACAGGTTTGATGAAGAAGTAGAAAGAATTTTAAATTGCATGAACTACCATAAAATACTTTTCTGACTTCTGAATATTTAAGTTTAAAAAATCAGACAATGTTCACATTTTTGCATGCATTAAGATACAAAACGACAGACTGAAGATGAAAACTATGCAGAGAAAGCATTAAGTATTCAGCATTACCTTTTAAGTCTTTGTAGGCAAATTATTTTATTTAAACCAGCTGAGTTCTGTTTAAAGTTCTACCTTGTTTTTTCCTCATTTTGGTTTTCTCTGTACCCTGAAGTCAGCTGACTACCACTCCTCCCTTGTGATACATGCTTAGGCACTAAGGTCGGGCAATCTGCCAGCTTTTAAAGGATTTACAACACCAAAAATACACTCCTCCTTGCTACTTGACACACTTAGCAGAAAAACACTACAATTACCTCCTCTGACAGGAACATTTTGGTTTAAAAATAACACTTTCAACGATATTCTGCTCAAGTCTGTGCTAGTCAATCCTTTTCCATTGTGAATAGTCTTACAATAGTCCATATGATATATATTCTTCATCTAAATAATAAAATAGTTGGGTTTTGGAAAAAGTTTCAAGATGCTAGACTTTAGAGATTCTGAAAAATAATGCCCTTCCAATGAGGTTATACCTAGTTGTGCTGGTAAGACTAAACTTATAATCAGTTTGTGGCATTACGGTCGCTTAACAGATGCATCACTTCCTTATAGCATGCTGAGGACTTAGGATTTTTTTCATGCTTGGGCCTTATTAATATATGTTGCTGCTATAATTAAAAGAACATGGACTGTCTACTGTATGTGCCAGTCAAGTTTTCAAGCACATCCCTGATAAAACAGTCCTGCAGGTGTTTTGACCATCTGTCTGTTAAATGAAAGGTTTGGAGAAACCAAAGCAGACAAAAGAAACTATTCTGAAGTGCTATTCCTGGCCTTCTGGATTAAGTGTTAAAACTTGAATCATCAGCACATTCTATTCATAACGTGATATTTGTGCTGTATTTTTAGAGTGTAAAAACAACTTTTAACCTGAGAGACAAGAACATCCCTTTTTTTTCTGTAGGCAATCATTTTAAGCTAGAAAAGATACTATTTTTTAAACAGTTTCAGTGCTTCGATTTGGTACAGCCAAATTAGTGAAAACTTCTTATTTTAAGTGATGTGTTGCTGGACATTGCTTGCATCTTGCAGTGTAAGGATGTGGTTCCAGCATCAGTTTAAGCTGCTCCAAGTTTTTGTTGCTGTGCTCTTGCATAAACATTGCTGCTCCTTCTCTTGCCATGGATACTAGCATTCATCCGGTTTATGGTTTATTAGTTGAAAGTAGATCTATAGAAGATAAATTTTGTAAAAGAAAGCTTCACTGGACATTTTAGTGCAGGTTAATGTGCTTCACTGCTGTCCCTTTCTGCCTTGTGCTGGCAGTAATGTTCCTGCGATCATATGAGTCTGTTGGAGTGAAACCCTGAAGAGACCTAGCTCCCAATCTGATCTCTGAGAAGTCACACAAGTGCTTTTGTCAGCAGGGAGGAGCGTGGGGCAGGGGACTGAAGGAGGGTGGGATTTCCCATTTCAGAGGCAGCAAGCTGTGAGGGTGGTTTGGCTACATCACCACTACACCACACCCGAAGCACGGCCCTGATTGTCTGTCCCCTTCCAGCTGCTGCTGTGCTGGCTCAGGCGTTGGCTGCTCTCAGTTTCTTGGTTCCAGGCCTTCATATCTGACAGCTAATTGGTGTGATTGTGCCTTAGTGTGTCAGCCAAAGCTTATCATCAGCTGAGCCAGTAACACATCACTGTTGCTGAAAGGGGAAGGTCCTGCTTCCCTTTTTTCTCTTCTCCTGCCTGTGTGATGCACCCCTTTCCCTCTGGCAGCTGTTTCACTTATAGAGCCATCTGTGAGCCTCTTTGCAGTTTGTTAGATGATGAAAGAAACCTTGCCGGCAATAGGGTAACAGGTGCTTTTCTGCTGCTGTTGTAACTTACATTTCTGGAAGAGATGAGCAGCAGCAGCTCATGGCTGGATCACAAGGAGGGAGGTCCTGCTAGTTGTGTTGAGCTTTTAGTTTGGCTCAATCAACTTTGTGAAGCCATACCTCAAGCTTATGTTCCTCAGTTTAGTGGATGAGTAAAATGGGCTGAGGAACTGGTGTTCAGCAGGTCAGGTGGGTGGTGAGGACCAGAAATGGGGCCTGGGTTTGGAGAACAACCTCGTTGGAGCCCAGAGCACATCTCCCCTCAGGGTGGGGAAATGCTGTTTCTGCTGGTTGAGAAAAGCTATTGAAATTTCATTAGCAAAATGATCATTACACAATTTGATTAGAAAGAACTGTGCACCACCTGTTACTTCTTCACTTTAGAGGCTACTAAGGAGAGCTTTGGAACAAAGGCTACTGGGCAATATGATTTTTCATAGTGCTGTTATTTTTCAGGAATCATTATAAATTAATCTAACAGTTTTGATCATGAAATGCACTTTTTATTTTAATCCTGGGTTTAACTCATTTTTTTCAATTAAACTGAAAATTTGGGTAAGACCGCTTAAAAAAAAGTAACTGTAAACTTTGCAGTAAGTAGCTTTTAAACAGAATTTTAGTCAACTTCGGTAGATACGCACTACATAATGTGGAACAAATAGTGATGGGGACACAGAACTGGGAGATACCAGGTGAGCTTGTGAATTGCTGTAATACTGTCAACCACTTACCAAAAACAGTTTTTAAGAACGAAGATGTATTATTTGTGTGCAAATAAAAATTAAACTATTTTTATTTATTAATGAACAAAATTTCTGTTCACACCTCAGTAATACTTTTTTGAAAAGTATCATCATAGAAATGTAATCAATGTGGCTTCAGTTCTGTGTACCCACTGCTCATTTTGTGATTTTTCTTTCCTATCACATTACCTGATTCAAACTCCTCCAGCAAAAAGTCTGTGTTTTAAAAGTAAGATTTACTTAAAACTTTAGAAGTTTGGGGAAAAACATTCAGCCCGTTCAAAGGAGGCTTAAAGCAGTTCCAGAAATGCAGTAGTTGAAGAATGTGCAGAACAAACTGCATGTAAGCTTGTTGATTGTATGCTTACTGCCATGGTGTTATCATTTGTCAGTCACATCTGAGCTTGAACTTAAAAGCTTGTTAAATGATGGAACTGGTTTTTGTTCTGTGGAGCATTTCAGATGTGTAACTTCAAGTTGAATTGCTTAGGTAGCATAATACTGATGTTATTTCAAATCAGAAGTTGATTCGTATATTAATTTTATAATAAACATATGAATTTGTCATCCTATATATTATTTTGATTTGGTCTTCTTTTTTTTTAATGCAGGTATGTTGTTGAAGGGCATATTCCGTATTTGAACGTTTTTCAGCATTTTCCGGAGAAGATGAAGTTATGTGGACTTGATCTTAAGATCTTTTGTGTAGAGGTAATTTTCTTCTCAAAGGAAAAATTTAAAAAAAACCCAACCAAAACACAGCTATTTTGTGGTATTTTAATTATTTTGGTCACTGCATTAATAAATTGATTAAATCTATTGTTATATAATAGGATTCATGTTTCACAGCATTGGAGCCTGGCAGAAACTAGTGCTCTGTGTGTCTTGGAGTGCTTTAATCTTTAACCAGTCTTACTAAACTGATTACCTAAGTTAGAATGAAATCAATAAGTACTTGTGCACAAAAGGGTATTCAGAACTGCTCTCAAAACACCCAGAAATAGGATTTAGCTTCAAGTCTACGGGCAATATATTATCCCTTTTGGTGCTTATTTGAAATAGCTCTTGAATTTGTTTGTAATTCCATATTGTTTTAATAAAATATGGTTTAGATGCTATCTCTTTTTCTGTTCCTTGCTGTACTGATGGAAATATATCAAACCTAAAATCTGCATAAGGAGATAACAGCTCGTCTAGGAACTGAATAGTAATGGACAGTCTTGAGTGAAATTTGAATTTCCCTTATTTAAGGTTCTTATGTGTTGTGGTAACAATTGCCCAATGACATTTCAGTTGCAGATAAAAATGTATTAGGGATTTTTGAAGTGGGCAGATAAAATCTTAGCTTTTAAGAGCAGAAAGCAGCAATTCTGCCAAGCCCTCACTGATGATATTGCAAGTAACACTACCATTCTCCAGTATGTAGCTTATATTCAGCAGGTCATGAGTTGTTCAGGAGTTGTGCCTTCAGAAGTTTTAGCATTTATATTATTTGGGGTTTAAATTATTGCTTTCCTATCTAGATAAATGAGAATTATCTCAACTTCTAAAAATCAGGAGACAAATTTAATATAAAACCTCTTGATTTCTTTGTCTTAGATATTTCCTGAACAGAAATTATGTTAGCTTGAAATATGAGTATGAACTTGGTTTTAAGTCTTCATCCTTCTTTGCCTCTGTCTTCTGGATGAGTTTTTGTTTTATGAATTGCAACTGTAAAGCTTGTGCCATACCTCAAAGTGGGAGAACTGGTTTACAGAGAGGAGATGACAGTTTCCTTTGGAGGATCCTACTGTTTCCTTTTGGGATAGGGCTACTCCCTTCACTTCCAAAGCATAAGTAGATATGCACACTAATCAAGTAATCTCTTAACTGTGTTTTCCCTGAGATACCTAGGTACAGTTCTGTAAGCTCAGTCTACTGTTTGTTCTCCAGCCACTCCAGTATTTTTGCAGCTTCCTCTTTTTAGAAATATCTGCTCCTTACTCTGCCTTCAGTGTTACTTTAGTAAGGCATCCTCAGTTTTACTTAATTTTAATGTTTTTTCTACATCATGAGGCTGATAATTGCAAAATCCTTACTAGCTCTTTCTTACATCTTATGTTTTGCTGCATCACTGAGATTACCAATGTCTTATTTTGTCTGGTTTTGGCATCTGAGTTTTGAGAAATTTAAGAGATGAGGTTATTGTCCTGGAGCAGGAAATGTCATTGTGTAATACTCCATTCTGAAAATATAGCTTACATTCTTTTCTGCTTTGTGCTCTGTATAGAATATTTTGTAAATATTTAAAAACTGTAAGAACTTTAAAACCTTTATTATATTATGGCTTTATAACCAGGCGTGTAAGTTCCTCTAATGCTATTATTTGTTGTGCTTCAAGTCTGGTGAATATAAGCTGCAAACATGTTTCAAAATACTGTAGCTGACAGAACTATTCCATATGTTTCCTTTTTTATTTTGAACATATTTTTAGAGCATTTAGTTGTGTCCTATGCAGCCCAAATTTGAATCAAGAAGTAATTGTGTTACTGTAAGTTGGAGGATTTGAAATCAGACTAAATATCACTTTATCAGTTAAGTGCAGATGAAGCCTAACTTGATGAGGCTCATCTTTTATATAAATATTCTCAGTGGCTTAAAGACTTTTTTTAGTAACAATTTCCCACATACCCAAAATACACTGAATTTGTATAAGGTTGAAGTTGTTACAGGTGTTAGAAAAGTCAATGCAACATTATTGTGAGGTGAGTCTTGTCTACTTTCTGTGTAGTGGCAAAGGAATAGGACTGGTTTCAGGCTTCCCAGCTGTGATAAATTTCTGTGCTGTGTAATTTAGGGATGGAGTCTGTATCACTGGCAATTTTTCTCTGTGTTGCATACTATTTAGCAATTAGAGGTGATTGCAGTATCTGCCATCCAGGAGAGGCTGAGAGAACTGGGGTTTTTTACTGAGAAGGGAGGGCTGGGGGTGGATTTCAGTAACATGTATAAATCTCTGTCAGGAAAGAGTGAGGATGGTGTCAGGCTTGGTGGTGTGCAGTGGAAGGACAGGAGACAACTGAAACACAGGGCACAAACTGAAAAACAGGAAATTCCATTTAAATATAAAACTTTTTCACTGTGTAAGGGTGATTGAGTGCTGGAATAGGCAACCCTGGACCAGTGTGGAGTCCTTATCTTCAGAGGTACACCAAACCTGATGGGACACTGTCCTGAGCAGCTTGCTGTAGTTGATCCTGCTTCAGCAGAGGTGCTGGACTCCATGTGTCATCCCCAGAGGTCCCTTCCAACCTCAAGTATGCCTTGTATTCAAGGTGGCAGATGGGAACTCGGTATTTTGGTGGTGGAGCAGCTAACAAGAAGGGCATAATTCTTCCTTCTGCTGAAACTGAACTTTATTTAAAATACCTGCCACAAAGGTATGGTTGCATCTGAACACTTGTCCAGAGCTCTGGGAGCTCTGGGCATGACCATCTCATAAATATAGAAAAGAAGAGCCTCCAACTCTCTGTATCATCTTTAATCACATTGTATAAATGTTAGACAGGTGTCAGGGCCCTGCTGGAGATAAGTACTACTCAAAAGTGCTTTATGAAGGATAAAAGCATGGTATTGAAGATATTTAAGAAAAATGAGTTGTTTGTCTTCCATATGTATTTATCATTCTATTGCTCCAAGTCAGTTTTCTAAGCTTTTACTTAATTAGTCATCTTATTTATCCCTTCCTCTATTAAATCATGTGTATATTAGAAATTAGCCCTTGGAAAAGGGGTTTTACCTAAATGTACAATGAGAGGGTTAACAAGGCAAACAGCAGCATCAAGATGCTCCTGTTTTTTTTTCAGAAGTTGTAACTTCCCCATACAAGGGAGGAAAAGCAAAATATCCTTTTTCTAAAACAAGTATTCTTATTCCATCAAATTGAGATCTTTTTGTATGTATGAAGAAAAAACAAGATAGATTTCTGTGCAGGAGGTCAAGGGTTTTTTTCTTGAATTTCAAATAGTTTAACTACAGTTAAGCTCATCCTAACTACAGCTCATCCTAAGGCTTGTGCCAGTAGCCAATACTTATCTTTGATAAGTGCAGTCATCTTTTCTCCTTTAGGTGGATGTCACCTTTGTTCCCTTTTTAGGATTTTAGGATATCTGTTTCTTTTAAAACCCATTAGTGTAGGAGTTAAAATGTAATTTGTAAGTTAGTAGTAGTATATATAAAGTTCACTGGATAATTTGTTTTCAGCTTATATTATTTTATTGATATTATCTGTCTTCCAGCTGCACACAAATCCCCTCTTTTATTTCTGCATGAAGTAAGGATACACCTTTAAGATATGCATCCTCTGTTTTTCTTTTAGGGATTTATCTTTATCCTTATACAAAATTGATTAAAGCATCCTTTTTGTCTTGAACTGTCAACAACTTGTCTTTGCCATAGGTCTATTTTACAATGCATTCTAGACTTGGGACTCTATACCCAATTATCTTTTAAGTATTATTTTGCTTATGCTTAGAAGTTGGTTGTGCTTTGCTGCCTCAAATTTACTTTTAGCTTTTGTTACTTTTTATACAACACACATTTTTCTGTATATTTTACTTTCAGTGCTTCGTAAGTGTATTTTTTTTTTTAATGTCCAAAAGAAATACTCAGTTTTGATTCTCACATTCTTCACACACACACAAATTTAAATGTATGTGCATATATAGGTAAGCAGGTCGTTCCCATGTACATTGGGCAACATGATTTACTAAAGTACTGAAGATAACAACCACGTCACTTTGGAGTATGTGCTGTGTGCAACAGCATAGGTGTAGTCTCATAAGCATCTTTCAGATCCTGTTGTGCTAAAGAGCTTTGGAGATGGTTGTCTCTCCATGCACAAGTATCTGGACTTGGCAAGGAGCACAGTGTGTGACCTCAGAGAATTTCCCTTCTCTCAGTCTCTTCTCCAAATTTGAAAGAAAACTTTAGGAAGAAATTACTTAAGATTTTTTTTTTTCCTGAGGGATGGAGAGGGCTGGAGAAAGTTGAGCTTGGTGGGTTAATTGAATTATTTTCAGATCTGTCTACCAATTTGTCCCCAAAGACAAAAGGAATGGGTTTTTTTACTGAATTATCCTTGCTGCTACTTCTGCCCTGGAGAGTGGAGAACAGCTTCTCCATAAGCCTTTCTCCATTCCCCCTTCCTTTACTCTTAGGTGGAAGTAGCTGCACAATCCTAAATCTGCATATTTTATATGGCCACTGAATGTTTTAGTGTTGATGGTGTTGGTGATACACCTTGCTGCCTAGGAATCTGTATCTTAAAAATACTTCCTTTTTTGTTTTGTAGTTCAATTCCATCCTCTCTTTTTTCGTGGTTTTTGTTTGTTTGGTTTTTATAATCCAGAGTATTGCTGCCTATAACAAGGAATGTACTTACTTTAAAAGAGTTGACCTTGCCAACATAATAAAATTACCATCTATACTACTTTTTGATTGTGTTAGTATAGCTTTGTTTGTTTGTTTGTTCCTTTTTACACATCCAACTTAGATTAACAGAAGCACTTTTTAGTTTGAATTGTGCTCTGTCTAATTCTCCTATTTCCTTCCCTGGATGTCTTGATTCTTAAATGACTTCTAGTCATTTCAATGACTTCTAGTGAACTCCTCAGAATTTTCCATGATACAGAAATGCCTTCCAAACTTCTAGCTGAGAATGGTGTTAGCATTCTTCCTTACCTTTGCCTGTGGAAAATTCTTGAATGAATCCTGGTAAAGCAGCAAAAATATACTCTGCTAGTCATAAATCACTGTTGTGGACAAGAGGGAGGAATCATGAAACTCAAAATCACGTCTTGTTTTTTTCCCTTTTATCCCACCTAACTGAAAGACTTTTTGTTCTTACCTTCCTGCTGATCCCTTGTTTCTTTCAGGTTTAGTAGCTTATCATTGTACATTAAAACTGTTTCTTTCTCTCTGTGGTGGATTAGGCAAGTAGCTCTGGGCAGCTCAGTTGTGTTCAGTTAAACAAGGACTTTTAATTAATGGTCTATTATGAACTGATGTTGGCTTTGATGGAAAATTGAAGAGTTTGAAAACAAATGTTTGCTGCTCTATAATTCATCCAGGCTTTCCTTTCCCTAAAGGTAACCTGTGATAGGTGTTGAAGTAGATGCTACAATGTGTTTATAAAGTAGACTGGAAATCTTCAGCTCTTTTGAGAATATGCCACTTGAGCGTGGAGTGTTTCATTCTGTATGATGCTTTGGCTTTATTGTATTTGTGTTGGAGTATTACCTACCTTGCACTTATGAGTTCACACACACACCCTCCTTAGCTTGGATTAGTAAATTTCTTTCCTCTTGTATTTAGGACTGAAAAGTTTCCTTGAAAAATGGAGAGATGTTCATTCTTCTCTATTCTGCCTGGAAACTTTCCAAGTATTTTGCGTCTTCTTTGACAGTATCCTGTAGTTTGTATTTTCTTTTTGTTATTCTTTTCCATTTTTTAATGTTGCTCAGTTTTTTTCTGGCAGCACTTTAGTATCTGTATTTCTCTAGTACTAATCCTTCTGTCACTCATCTTTCTGTGTCAGCTTCAGTCTCACTTCCGCTGAGGATAATGAGAGATCTGATGTCTGAGATGAATTTACCAGGCTGCTCCTCTGCTATCAAATCAAGGATTCTTCTGTTTTGTACCTTTCTTCTTCATGCTTTGCTTTCCTGCAGAGCAGCTCTTCAGTTTTGATTAAATTACGTTCTTCCAGTGAGACTTAATGGTAATTTTGATTTGGTTCCCCTTTAACTTTCCCTTGAAAAAGGAAAAAGGTTTTTCAGATCAGCTTCTTGTGGGAGCTGGAGCTTCAGTCCACTCTCTCCTCTCCTGACCTTACAAAGGTTGCTTGACTGACAGGATATTTTTAGCTTCTGTTTTTCCCATTGTCATAGTGTTAATTTGTTCAGGATCCATGCCAAGCTAATCATTCTACAGTTCCTGAATCTCCCCTTTTACATTTTTTTAAATACTGCATATTAAAGTGGAAAGTCCTTTGATGTTTAGAATTTCTTAAGATTATTTAAAAAACAACATTTGTGTTTCAGAGAACTCCTCAGTTATTTCCTTGAAGCTTCTTGTGTGTAAATTATCTGGGCCTCTCCTTTGTAAAATACTCCATTTTATCAGATAGTGGTTTGCTTTTTTGCAGACATGATTTTTCTCTTCCTAACATGTGATTTTAATGCAATGGATTCCTATTCTTTTTGCAGTTAGAGCACAGTCTTGCTTTTTTTCCTATTTTATGACGTACCTATTTACCTGTGGCATTGAAACACAAGATTTTTGGGTTGTTTGGGTTTTTAAGTTTCCCTGCTGCTTATGGCTTAGCCACCTTCACATTGTGTTTCATTGCAGAATATCTATAGTTTCTTGTCTCTCTTTTTTTTTTTTTTTTTTTTTTTAAATCTAGGAGATTGTCTCTGAGCACTGCAGTCAAATGCCCCCATGCTTCAAAAGGGGGATCTTTTTTGGTGGTTTTCCCTTTATCCAATTATCCCACCATGAACAGAGGAATGTGATGGATGTTTGGGAGTGTAGTGACCTACCAGGACTGTATTTGGAGAGGTCTGCTTAAGAACAAGTTTTCAACTCAGGTCTTCCATCCTTGTGCAGTACTACCAAATGTGGGACTTGTCGTCCACATTATAAATGACATGTGATGTTAATCCTTTATGTTACAATATGATTAAATGTTCCAGAGTTTTACTATTGCAGATGGGTTAAAGATATGGAACCTCAAATTTATATCCTTTTTCTCATTCTCTTCATTACAGGCAATATTACAATCAGAATATGTTTGTTAATACTTATACCATATAAATCTCAAGTCCTGTGCCCTGTGACCATCCCAACTACTCAGCAGCTCTGTAAAGCTGCTTTGAATTACGTGGGGATGTGCCACAAAAATGTTTGTGAATCAATTCAGCTTTGTTCAAGCATAGTAAAAGCCATTTTGTTTTGTAAATTTAGCTGAAAAGTTCAAGTAATTTAAGACGCCTCCTGATTTTGATTTCCTTGTGAATGTTGGGGGCAGAAGAACTGTCAGGTAGCCTGGAGGAAAACGTAAAAATTGAGGGTTTCTCATGGATTAAGGAAAGACAATTGCTCTGTGCTTTGACAGTAACCTGCCATATACAGCCAAAAGTAGGAATTGGTTAGTCCTTAGCTTTTGAGCATAATGGCTCAATTTTAGAAATAATTTGGCATTCAGTCCCCAGTAATTTCTAATAATCTCTACCAGTTTGTTACAAAATGTGAGGGGGTTACTGTAAAATATGCTGCTAGGATTGGTTGAATGATTTATCTATCTTCTGACCAGAAGTAGCATCAGTATTATGGGTTTATTGAAAACTAATTCTTCAAATTTACAATACCTAATCGCACAAGGAAACTATCACTCCTGTATCTAAGTGTATTGCTTGGTTTTTTCACATTGGAAACAGTTGTTTGCATTTTGGTTTAGATACTTTGAGCTGCTTTTGTTTTATTTCCTGCAGTCAGAAGCATATCACAGATATTTTACTGTGTTTGGAGTATATAAATTTAGATAGGATCTTCCCTGGGAAGCTTTAAAAAGTAGCTGCTCTCTCACTTACTGAGAGTATTTTCATTAGATCACTTAAATGTAGATAGCAAGGAAGGATAGAGATTAGCAGAGGAGCTGTTACTAGAGTATTGATACTTCTCTCTTGCCTACACTCAGCTCTTCTGGAGGTCTGTGCAAGCTTACAAAGGTGGTTTCACTCATGCTGGTAATTCTCACCTTACACTGACAACAAAGCCTAAGGACTTTTTAATCATTCTTTCCAATACTGAAAGAATTAATATCTCCTCACATAATAAAAGATCACTGGAGGTCCTCATTGCACCACAGGGAAGAACAAATTCTGTCCTTGAGCCGTGAAGTGCTCAGGGAAAAGCAGAGTGTCTGTGGGGTGGTCTTAGGAATGTCAGTAGACTGTTCTGCTCATAGCTTATGGCACAAATTCATATGGAACTGTAATATTGACCACTGAAGATCCTTGGAAATCTTACAATGACTGTTTATAGCATTGCTGAAGATATAATTACTTGTCTTGCTCTTCAGGCCAATGTCTCCCTTGGGTTTTCTGGTGTAATTCCTTGATTTGTACCCTAAATTAGATGCAATGTGGCTGAGTGTTTTCATACAGCAAATGATAGTTCATTCTTTGTGAATGTTTTATATCAAAGATGCTATTTATGGTACTGCAATTTCATCAACTTAAAAGCAGAAGGATTAGAATTTGCTTCATTACAGAGTTTGAGTATGTGAATAGGAGTTTATAAACTTGACAGTATTTCTTAAGTGCTGGTGTTTCTTTAGTTGTGGGTGTGGATTTAGTCTCCTAATTATAGTACTTTTCTAGGAGGGACAGGTGGAGTGAATCATTGTTCTAAGGCTTTATGTTTCTTGTCCCACTGTCTAAGGAGGAGTGAAATTCTCTGTATATTTTTGTATTGTGAATATTGCGTGAGGTCACTGTGCTGAAATCGTTATTGTGGAAATGATTTATACTGTTTGGTGACTGTTTTAGTGTTGCTAATTTGGTAGATGACAACAATGCTATGCTAATAACAGTTAAATGATTTCTAGGCTGAAGATAGATTTTCAATAAAGTAGTCTGCTGACCTTTTTTGATGAATAAGCCATGTAGGAAAAAGTAAAATATATATCACTGATACATACAAAGATTACTTACACTTGCAGAAGAAATTTTTAAGGAAGAATGATAATTTTGAAACAAAATTCCTGTGTAAACAGCAGTATACCTGCAAGTTCCTTGGTTTTCATCATTCTATTCAGTCTTTTTCTTTTTCACTTTTCCTCTCTTTTTTTTCCTTAATAAAATTCTGAATCCTGTATGAGCAGTTTGGAATAAGTCAAACATTCCCCTTTTTGCATCTGCTGAGATATATAATCTTGGAGCTTCATAGTTATGAGAATGCAGATGGAGAAATACTGCTTGAAATTTCTCAAACTTCCTTCTTGTCCAACAGCTGACATGAATACCTTTATTCTAGGTGGAAAAAATAGTATTAAGTAAAGAAAAATTGATTTGTAGTGTTCTCTGGAAGCTGGTGTTATCAATGCTCCTATGTTCATGTACCAGCCTTAGTTTAAATACCTGTGTGACCTTAATTACACAGGTTTCTGTATTCCCTTTATGATGCAGTTTTCAAACACACAGCTGTTTTAGCCCAGCTACATAAGAGGTATTTTCTAATAACTCCTGACATCTAATGAAGAACAGAGATTTAAAAAAAATTGTTAATGTATAAATCTATAATGTACTGTAACTTAAATACTATATGGAGTTTTGATTTGGTGTTTGTTTTTCTTACCCTTTCTTACCCTTCCTTTTGTTGCAGAAAAACTGAGAGGTATAAAGAGTCAAAACAAGGATTATCAAATGTAGGGACAATTTTCCTATGAGAAACAATATTATCAACTTAGCTTTCAACCTAAAGAAGAGGTAACTAAGAGGAAGATGTGGTGATAGTTTGTAGAACTTGTTCAGGAGGCAATTGTTCAATGTCTCTTCCAATTGAAGGACTGGGAGGTGTCAGCAGAGGTTGCTGGTTTGCAGGTTCAGAATCAAACAGCAGGAGATGTGGTCTCCTACGTTTTGTGGGTAGCTGGTGAAACTCCTTGCCTTGAAGGATGCTCTGGATGTTAAAAGGGCCAGATGCTGACTGTACAAATGCCATGGAAAAATAGAGATCAGGAAGAAAAGAATAGAGAGATCTCAGTGCTGAGTCAGCCACAAATGGTGTGAAGCTGGACAGATGTTTGGTAGTGTTGTGGCTTGCTTGGTTCATGAATTCCTCCCTACACATTTTGCTTGCTTGCTTCTGGGTGCAAGGCTAAATAGATTATTTTGATTGATGTGGTACTTTTTTTTTTTTGTTCTGGGGTTTCAGTTAGGCTTTCAGTTTGTGGGTTCTGTGTTCTGAGGAGACTTTTTAAAGATTGTAAAACTTAATTTTCATTACCTAGTTATCTTAGAACAACTCTTTTAAAGTCGTTCAAGCCTTTAAGTTAGGAGAACTAAATATGGTCTGATAAAGTTTCACATTTAGAGATCTCAGGATGTATGTTTCTTATTCAACTTGAAAAATGTTGAGGAATGATTAAATGGTAAAAGTATACAAAATCATTGCATAAAAGGGGTATGTCTAGCCTACACCAAAGAATTCTAAGCAATAAATATTACACATTTTTCTTAAGCAAAACTTCACTATTTGAAGAAAGATTTTTCATGCTTGTATTTTTCAAGTGACCTTTTGGTTTGTTTTGTTGGAGGAACTATAAAGAAATTGCTTTTTTAATAACTCACAATGTAAAATCCTTACTGTTGAGTAGTAGTGATGATCCCAATGCCAAAAGGAAGCAGGAACACTTGCAAGAAGCCTGGCCTAGAAATGTGGCAAGAGAAACATGAAAAGCCATGTAAGAATAAATAAATTCTAGGTCATGGGGGAACCATCCTGGGCTGACAAGGACCATAGCTTAAGTGGTTTTGCACTTCACCCTTAGTATTTCTAAACAGTCTTCAGTTCTGTGCAGTACTCTTTTGGCCCTAAAAGCAAGTATAGTTCTTGATTTGTGAACAGATTAACTTAATACTCTATCTTCTTTTAATTTCCTTGGATAGCAATTAAAATTTTACAGTTGAGCATATGAAATTTAGGAATTACTGAAGAGAACATGCATTTAGCTGAAGCTCTGTAAGTGCACTAGGGTGTTGTCATTACAATTCCATCTCATGTTGTTTCTAATCCCAGATAGCGTCTTAGTTCAGCATGCAGAAAGTAGTGAGCTGCTCTGAATCTTTTCCTCATTTAATATGGAGTTCAAACCTGCATTGGAAAAGCCAGGTGAAACCAGCTCAGCTGCAGAATATTTGGTTCTTTCTCCTGCTCTGATGCTGGTCATTTTCCCTGGTGACAGGACAGCTGCTCCTGATGGGCTGGGCTCTCAGTTGTTACGCTGTTCTGTCCCAAGGTGGAAAACTGGGACAGACACCTGCCTGAGGGACTGGGGTGGGTTTGTGCCACAGTCATGAAGAAACCTGAAGATTTTCTAAATGCTGTAAAATGGTGCCTGTATTTAATATTTTTTTCCACATTGGCTTTTTGAAAGGATTTTGTATCCTTTAATAATCTGCTATTGGCTAAAGCACATGTCTTCAAGTCATCACACAGCTTTTAGGAAACTGCTGACATATGGATTGTCTAACACTCTAGGTTTTGGTGGATTGCACATTATATTTAGCTTGATTCAAACAGAGTAATTCCTGACTAAGTCTGTTAGTGAACTCATAAATGCAGGTCAAAATATTTGCTGTTTTCTCCTGGAGAGTTTGGACAGGAATGACAACAGCTTTCTGCTTCCCTGGAAAGTGTATCCATCAGACTGGCTTTTAGACACGTTCCCCTGTTTGCTGAAGTCTTCCTCTCAAAATATTCCAGGTCTTATTTGTAAGAGCCTCTTTTCCTGGATACCTTAATTGCCATATGATTTTTTATTTCTTTTTTTCAGTGGTAACTATTTAAAGAATTCAAATTAAGACAGAAGCTGGTAATTTTTGTTTATTAAAAAAAAAAAGCTTTTAAGAGGGACAAAATTCTGTCTATACAAATTCTGCTAATCAACTATGCTGCATTTACTTTCCCAAACAAGCAGGGATTCCTGCTTTGATCTGCTGGTGTTTTGAGATACCTTGTAATCGTAAGTTTTTTGGGGGTGGGTATGTATCTATCAGTGGGGCTTTTTTTCTCTGCTTAACTGTATTTTTTGTGCATTTTAGCAGGTGCATGCTGTACTTGTTCAGGATAGAAAGTAGTGCAGAATGAAAAGAAGCAAGGGTGAGGCTTTTATTTGAAAGAAAAAAAGCTGAGGAGGAAGTTCACTGCTGAAAGGGTTATTGTAATCAAGTTTATCATGAGAGCTTGCTGTTGTGTAACAGAAACTCTAGCTTGTCCATACGTGTCTTTAAGCATTACTTAATGAAGAAAGAAAACAAACCTACCAAATTATTTATGAAATTCAATAAAATTTGTTCCCAAATTCTTAAATTTCAATACGTTATGACAGTTCAGCTCCTTATTGGAATCCTCTACATATTTGTAGAAAGACAACATTGTTTTAGAAAAGTGATATTTGACAGAGTTTGCTAGTGAGCATGAGCAAGATCATGCTCAAGTACATCTCTCGTGGTTTAATAATATTGAAACTCATTTATTCAAAAACCACTTTAACCGGGAATCATGTAATGAAAAATATGTCTTCCTCTGAAAGTAGCCCATTAAAGAGTCTGTTAGGCAGCCAATTTTTTTTTTCCTAGTAAAGGTGTACATCTGCATTGGACATTCATTTGGCTTTTTTCCTCTTTGTAAGTAGGTTGCTTACCATCTTGAAATCTTCAATAAAGACTGCCTGTATCAGTTTAATGCAGTCTAATACTGTAGCACCTATTTTTTTTCTCTCAGAAAGACCTTTGTTTATTGAATAATTTTCTAAAACTAATCATTTTTCTATATAAAAACAGCTTTCACTTGCTCTACAGCAATGATCAGGAGTAGTTTGGATGTAGTAGTTGTTGCAGCTGAAGCAGTTATTAAAAGGAGAGTGGAAGTGAGAGTCTGCCAGTGTGGCTTCTATGATTTTCAAATGGTATTCTGACTTCTTTTTTCTTTCCTTCTGCCCATTTGTTACCAGACAGATAACTTGGGCAACTTGCCTGCCTGTCTTTCAGGAACAAATTGATTTACTTTTATTTCTTCCTTCTGCTTGATGGCAGATTTATAAAGGAGCAGCTTGTTTGCTTGGTCTCTTTGTCTTTTCTAATGGAAGAAGTTTCACAAGATTCCTATTTCTTTGCAGTTATCTAAATGGAGTTATAGCAGTTTCACCTGTCTTCTTCTTGTCATTTGGTTCCCTTTTACTAATTCCAGGCACACCCTCTCACTGTTACATCAGCATCTATATGTGATTCATGGATATCAGGGTTTGGAGAAATCTGTCCACTCATTTATTTTACTCTCTGTCCATGTAAAAATGAGTGCACCAAGTCAGATGTGGGGCTCATGGAGTCAGTTCTCCTGAGTCAGTTTTGGATGTGACTGAGGAAAGGAGGCAGGAGCAGGGTGCAGGGGTTCTCCCCCATACACTTTCACACACACCAGCAAATCACAAGCCTGGGGTGTTCCTCTGCAGCAGTGGTGACAATGCTGACAATGGTTGGAAGGGACCTTTAAAGAGTCTCTTTAAACATTGCCTATGTCTTTTCTGTATACCTTTTGCCCTGGCAAAGAAGGCTTTCCTGAAAAGACTACACAGAATCTAACTGTGTAACAAAGTTGACTACGTTAGTTTTTTCCCAGCTAGCTTAAATGGCAAAAGTTTCAGTATTTCCTATTTTGTAAAAATTTGTATTCATCATAATGCACAGAGTTAGGGTGCCTTTAATTTGTGTTTGATGGTTATTATATTAGTTTGTGGCTGTTCCTGAGAGGTTGATAGAGGTCAGGCATGATGGTGGTTGTGCCTGAGAGGTAGGTAGAGGTCAGGCAAGGGGGAAAACCAATGTTTAAAAATAAATTTGCAGTATTTGTAGATGCAGCCAGATTAGTAGTAAGCATACACAAAAAACATGAAAAAAACCCCATTAGTGACCATATTAATGATCTAGTATGTAATGATTGGTCCACAAGGTAATTTCATTCAGTTTTAAATACTAATTTGGGTGTAAATTTCACAGTTAATACAGTTATTGTCTCTACTGTCAATTATTTTATGCAATCTGCATGGTGTGGCTGTGTCATCCCACATCAGGCTCATGCTGTAGATGACCAGATAGATCTGAACCAGTTGAGCAGCAGAAGCAAAGTAAGGTGAGCCAGGTGCCATAGAGAGCTTGACTGCTCTGATCATTGCTGGTGCCTAATTTTACCTTATGTAAATGTAAAGCCAGCTTATGTTCCTGGGAATGTGTGTTTCAATCCAGACAGCAGTCAAAGATCTTTACCCACACTAGGGCAGCCATTTGCTTTATTATTTTTACAATACACAGCTTTTATTTTATGGACATGCCCTGCTTTATGCAAGGTTTGAACCAAAATTCTGGATTGTGTTGCAAAAAACGCTTCTTCAACCCTCATAACTTGTTGTTTTCCAAACCTACAGGTTAAATGTCTTTCTTAATCCATTTCCTGATAAGTTTAGCACACTCTTTTTCCAATTCAGTCTAAGTTGTATTTGTCATCTTAAAAATTATGAAGTCTTGATGAATTTTGGATTATTGCCAGCATATCCAACTCTAAACATTAGAAGATTCCCTAAGATTTACAAGAAGCTGATAATGAAAAAATGAGTTAGACCTTATTAGGTTCCAGTATTAAATGGTCATTAAACAGATCCCCTGGGAAAAATTTCCACTGTGGAATATAAGCATCACAGAGTAGGTAGAACTTCAGAGAATGTGCAAGCATGGGGGAAAAAAGGGGTCCCAGGATGGAAATGCACAGGTAGAAGCATGATGAGGAAGGGAATTGTGCTGCAAAAAAAGTACTGAACAGGAAAGAAGGATGGAAGGGAAAAATATAAAATGAAGAATTTAGAATAACTATATAATTACTTATTTTCAGAAACAGTAGAATATTATCATTATAACATGAGCTGAACTGTGAATATTGTGAATATGTAAGTAATGGGATATTGTCCTGAAATGTGAGAATGAAATGGCTTATACAGTTATCCAAAAAGAGAGTTGGTCTGACCACATTTAAAACAAGAAGCTATGGAGCCTGCAAATTGTTCTAGAAAGCCAGCCAGTGCATACTGTTTTCCACTTGTTGATCAGCAATATTCTGATATTGTCCAAACAAGTAGGAGAGGCTACAATCTTGGCTTACTCAAAACAATTACCTGTTACTGTGATCTGATTATCATGCTAATAGTTTGGCTCCTCTGCTCCTGAAAACAGTTTGTTGTTTTCTAATACAGGTTAAAAATGCCATGTAACTTTGAAAGATAAATACAACTTACTTAAGTAGTTTAATGAATATTTATCATTATGAAAATCTTGTTATAGACACTTTCACCAACTCAACAATGTGTACTTTGTTCTCCTGTGCTCAGGGGGCAGGGGAAAGAACTCTCAAGTAGTACTTATCTTCTATACTGCTTTCTGGAGATCTGTAGTGACCTTATTTGTCACATGTGGGAATAAGGTACAAAGATTTTAAAAACAAAGCTTAAGAAAAAGTCTTGGCAACCTCTGTACCCCATCTGGACAAGTTACAGTCTCTGTCAGTGTTGTTGATCAGTCTTGAAGGAATCCCAGCTTGCGAAACACCTGAAAAGGATAGCAGGTGGCATAGCTTTAAAAGGGTTTTCTGTCAGTCTTCCTGGAATTATGAGGTGCCCTTAAGGGTTTGTAACTTGAGTTTAATATGTGGTTTTTATTGTGTTTCCCAGGTTCCCAAAACAAGGTAAGAGCTCAGTAACTCCACGTGGTGATGGAGAGGGGAGTTGTCCTAATATATACCGCAGAAATATATCTTGAATTTTTTAATTTATGATCGGATAAGTGAAAGTTATACTTGGAGAGTGTGTGGCATACAATCTAACACTGTCCTTTATTGTCCAAGTACTCCTCCCTTGGGGTTTAATCATGGGTTGCTGGAGGCAGAGTTTTTTTAACTGAAGGAGGGAGGCCCTGGCTCTGGGTCTTGCTCTCCTAGTGGATTTGCTGGTTGACTTCCAGTGCAACTTGTTTTATCAGGTTCTTTTTTTTTTTTTCTTTTTTTTTTGGCAGAAATATATTGCTGGGTAGAAGGTGGTAACTTTTATTAATTTTTAGGCTGCTTGTTTGCTGTGTCTTTCTTCTTCTTAATATTTTCTCAACATTTGCTGTGTTGGTTGTGTGGAATTTGGGAGTTCTTTCTCTTTTAACCCTCACAGTATGTTGAAATTGTGCAGAATAAAAGATTTTCTGTGTGAACTCACAGCTCTTTCAGAGTTAAACAGAGTATGAAGAGGGCATACAGTGAGAGGTGAAAACAGGCAGTGCTGCAGAAACCCTTCAGTGTCCTTAGCCCTGACCTTTCAGCCTGTGTCCCAGGCAGGTGTGACCTTATGCTGGATGCAGTTGTGTTGGCAGCTTCCAGTTCCAGAGGTAACCGTGCTGCTGGAAGCAGGGTTCAGTTCAGCCTCACCATCATGGCACAGCTCTGCATTGTAGCAATGGGACTACTACAGGGAAGGATTTTGAGCTTAGGGTTTTAATCCTGGGAAGCAGCAGTTGATTTCATTGATCTTTATCTTCTGTTAGGATGTACATTCCAATTGTGTTCAGATCTCTTACGAACACACATCAACAAAGAACATTTTTTGTCTGTTAACACTGTTTTTAAAATAAGCCAAGTGGTAGCTCAGTCTTAATTTTTATTTGCAGTTTTTTATCACTTTTGCCTTCAGAAAAAGGAAGGCATTAGTTGTCATTGCAAAGCATTTTCTAGCCATTTTGAAAAAGAACCAAATTTGTCCTCTGTAAATTGCAAACAAAAACTTTGAACTGAAAGTAGATGCTGGGCAGAGGAAAGAAGGTTTGATTTGCTAATACCTAGAATAGGAAAGCTGTCTCTTTGCCCTGGTACAGAGAGAGAAGTTCAGGTAAATAAAGGTGTCTATTGGAGTCCTCCAATTAAATCTATATTCCTTAAAGTATCTTGATGTCGAGTTACACTTTGGATAGCTCCATTGGTGATAGTTTAATGTTTGAGAACAGGAATGCTTCAAATTGTCTAAATTCCCAGTGTCTTATTTTATTTTCATATGTCATGTATTATTAAGAAGCTACTAATTCAACTGCTTTTCATTAGGGGAAAGCATATTTCCTTGCTATCTAATTATGAATAGTATTCATGTAATGTTCTTATTTGAATTGTGTGGGACTTCAATTTTTCTCCTGGTGCACTCAAGAGAAGTAACATACAATTCAGGTTTTGTTCCAAGATTGCGTTGGTATTTAATTTAGCACTGCTTTTTAGAAGGAATGGAAAGTACTGTAAGCCTGGTCTTCTGCACAACGCTGGTAATGCGAGTTTTTCTTGTTTCTCAAGGTAGTCCAGGAGCAGTATAAACCAATTTTAACACTGTAATGAACATGATACCACTTCCTAACTGTTACAAAAAGTTACATGTGTAATAGTAGGTGACAGCAGAATTATTCATTTGCCTAAGCATGTGTTCATGCAAGTCTGAACTGCAGTCTGAGGGGAGATCATTTAAAAGAAAGACAGTATAATGTTGGTAGTAATCACTCAAAACAAAATTTGAGCATTGGCTATAGAGCTTATATTAAAATAGATGAAGGAAAATTATTGAGTAAAACCACATCAGGTCACGTCATGTCTTGCTGTAAACATGGTTACTCTGTTTGTAATCTGAACCAAAAAAAAAAGAGCAGAAGCCTGAACTCACTCTTGTTGAGGAAACTTTTGAAGTTGTGCACAAAATGTAAAGCCCTGCTAAGTTTCTTTTAAGGGAAGGTTTCATATGTACAAATTGACTTTATAAAATATGAATACATGGTAAAGTGCTCTGCTGATTTAAAACCACTGGCTAAAGCAGAAAAATCAATACTTTTTATACATTTACAATGGTAGAGTAGCCTAGACAACTGAAATTGTTTCTTTTAGAGGTAAATTCAAGTAATCATCTAAACTATAGAAAATTAAGAATGTTTAATGAAACAGCTGGGATATTGTGAAATGAGGGTCAAACCTTACATCCATACTTACGTAAACCTCAGGTCCTGCTGAGTTCATTATGAACAATGAACATGTCAAAATCTTCCTCTAAATTATGTTCTCCTATGGCAGCAAACCTCAGTACAAATTGAGAGAACTCACTCAGCCAATGATTTCAAGAGGAGAATTTCAGATTTATAGTCACTAATAAATATGAAAAAATAGATTTTGTTTTTTAACTAAATAACATGAAAGATTCTGGGCAAGGGTTCTAGAGAATGTAGGCCTGGTGCTAAATGGGAATATAGTCACAAAGACCAGGGAGAAGGCTGAAGTGATGATTGTTTTTTTGCCTCAGTTTTTAAGAAGCAGTTTAGTGAATATGTGAACAAAGTGGATGTATGAAGGGTCATGGGCTGTGCTGAGATGCTTCACAAATGTTGAGGCAGCTGGCTGGTGTCACTGCAATGTCACTCTCAATAAGTTTTGAGCAGTTCTGGTGACTGCACAAGTCCTCAAGGGAGGCAAGGGGTCCTTCCTCTCCACTTGGCACTGGTGAGGTACATCAGGAGTGCTGGGAGCTGTTCTGGACTCCCAGTTCAAGGGAGATGTGAATGCAGTGGAGTGAGTCCAGTACAGACAGGGCTGTGGAGATGGTGGAGTGGAGCCTGACAAATGAGGGTAAGCTGGGTGAGAGAGCTGTGACTGCTCATCCTGGAGCTGGATAATGTTCAGGGCAGGTATGATGTGGTACCTGCAGGAGGGTGCCAAGGATGAAAACCAGATCCTCCTTAGTGGTTCCAGTAACTGGATGAGAAGAAATGGGCACAAATTGAAATAAAGAAATTCCATTTAAGTGTAAGGAAAAAGAAAATCTTTTTTCCTTTGTACGGTGGGGTTAGTGAAACACTGGAGCAGATTTCCCACAACCCTTGGAATCTGCCATCTCTGGAGATGTTCAGAATCTGACTGGATGTGGTTCTGGCCAGGCTGCTCAAGCTGACTCAATCAGGGGCTTGGAACCAGTGGTCTCAGTCAGTCCCTGCCAGCCTCCACCTTCTGTGGTTCTCTGACCTCTTAGCTCTTCAGACAGTTCACTCTCAATTGCATCTCTATTGTTTTTTCCCAAAGCTCTCAGTTTTGGAGCATCTGGACACATAATGAGCTTTTCACAAGAAAGGTAGTGGGGTGGTGGGAGATCTGAAACAACTTTCTATTTGTTCCTTATGTATTTCAATGGAATTTAAAAACTAGCACGTTTCTCTTTGCAGTACTGCATTTGCAGTACTGCAATTTGGCTCCATTCTTGCACATGTGTTTAATCATAGTGTGCTAGAAGAATCTGTATAAGCAATCCTGTATTAAACAATTCAGAATTTAACATGAATAACTAATTTTACATCATTAACTTGTGGTAATAGAGCAAATGTATAACCCCCTGTAATCCTGTCTTTCAGTCGTGGCCTGTATATGAAGAAGTATTCAACAAAATGCATGAGCTTGCAGCATTTTTAGACCTGCCTCGTTTTCCAGATATAACAGAAAGCTGCTTTCTTCATCCAGATATGCTGTGCATGAAGTACTTGATGGAAGCTAATTTACCTGGTAAATATTTTCCCTAGCCTGAACTGATAAAATTTTTCTGTGGTTTATTAAACTCTAGCAAAAAGGCTTAAGTTACTACTTCAAGAGTGCTCTTTTACTTTTAATTTATTCCATTTCAGCTTGAACTGAGAGATATTCTTTCTATAAAAAGCAACTTCATCAAACATTTTAGGGTATGAGGCCCAGATATGCAGGGGCACTCTGATGCTGGCTCTGTAAGGCTGTGGAGTGGATACTTCATTTTAAATCTCTCAGTATCCATGTGAACTAAGAGGCACCTGTTGAATTCATGTGATATATTAACTTTAGCTAAATGATTCATGAAGTTGGGACCCAATTGCTTAGCTCTAGAGTTCTCATATGTAATAATGACTGTATGTTCTTTAACAAAGAATACATTTTGTGTATTATATAATATTGTATATTACCATCTATTTTAACATTAATTAATGGTGTGTGACAGATCAGCTGCTGTCCCGCTTGATTTATGATTTTGTTCTGAAATCATATATAGCATAAGCATTGACTCTTTTTGTCTATCTTAAAATTAAGTCTTGAATATTAACTTGTCAAAGACCAGTATGTCCTAGTATGTGAACTCTCTGTTGGGTGGCCATACTTTCTGTCAAATACCACTGTGACTGAAGATGAGTTACACAGACAAATGGCCTGTAAATTTTTTTTTTCTCAAAACATTCCAACAATTCATAGTAGGGGAGGGAGTTGTTGTCTTATTTTGCAATTAGTTACAATGAATAAAAGTGTTTGGTTTTTCCATTTATTCACAATTGAATGAAGAGAAGATAACCAACAAGTTTAGGGCTGAAACTCTGGAGTGGTAATTCTGACTTTGTAGTTTTACACCAGTGTTGTGATCCCATAGAGGGTTACATTATTTTACAGATTGTGAAGTATCAATTGAATAGTTAAAAAGCTACAAATTTGTCATTTTCAGATCTTTTGCAAAGAAATGCAAAGCTAAATACTCTTTAAAATTACTGCAGAAGAGTAATATATTGTCCTTTTCCCTGCAACTTACACAAGATTTTTATCACATATAAGCATTTTTTAAAAAATTGAAAAAGGGCTGCTGCTGTTTTCTAGCAACTCCTAAAAAAAAGCAATGAATTGGGAGTGTTAAAGGACACTAAATAACAGCAAAGAGACTATTTTATGTATCTGAAATAAAACTTAATGTGCTTCTAGTATTTATAAGAAAGTTTAGTTTCCACATTTTTTAAACTTTTACTGTTATGTGTGAGAGGATTAAAAACAAGTTCCTACTGAACTCTCTGTAAGCAGCAAGAGAGTATAAATACAGCTGGATTAAGGTTGTACTTAGTCATACATTGCTAACCTTTGTGGAATCTGATGGTGATGTAATCAACTCCTGTCTTTCTCGCTGAACAGGAAAGGTGAGAAATTTGGGGGATTTGTATCTGTGAAAAATAAGCAGAGTAATAAGAGGCTGTCCAGATAGCCTGCCGTGTGTCTTGTGGAGCTGCAGCTGGATCTCCCTGGCACAGCCCGCGCGTGCCACGGGGAGCCGGGCGTGACCTCGGCGGCTCCTGCCAGGGAGCAGCGGGAGCTGCCCTGCCAGCACCTCACTGCTCTCCGTGCCCAGCCAGCCCTCTTCCTACCCTGTGCACGGCTGCCTCCTGCCACGGAGCTTTAGTCAGCCTGCGGGAAAAAAGGTTGTGACAAGGCTTTTTTGCTTTTGGGGATTTTTTTGAAAATTATGTGTATTTGCAATAGGCTTTCCCACAAGGATGTTCAGGATGATCTCACTACTTCATTCAAGTAACATCAAAGCTCTATTAAATACGTGATTTTTTTTTTTCTCCATATGAATATATAATAAGTCACAAATGTTTTCCATGTGAGCACAACGAAGGTTGCCTAGTATTTTTAAAGTATCCAAAAATACTCCTCAGCCTGAAAAATATGGCTGTCAAATGGTCCTAAAAGATCTAAGAAGTGTCTTCCTCAAATGGCCAACATATTTGCACTGTAAAAATATTTCTAGCTTGTCTTAACAGCTTATATATTTTTATCTGTGTTAATCAGATGAATTGCATAATTGGACTTGTCGAGTGGTGAAAAAGATTGGTATTGGAGAAGTGGATTTCCTGACTCTTACGCCTGGAAATAAGTCAACAAGAAAAGTGAAATATGATGTTCTTGCTGCAGCAGTTATTGTAGTTGTGCTCAAATTATTGTTTTTATTAGATGATCACTATGAATGGTAAGTGTACAGACAAATTTGTAGCAACCCCCAAATTTCAAATAGTGCAAATGCTTGTCTCTTCTTCTTTCTATGGAGTTAAATTTATGCTATTGGGATTTCAGTTAAGTTCTGTAGCTTAAACCATACACTTGAAAGCATTTTAGACATCAAATATTAGTTACTTGTAAAATTCTTCTGGTTTTATCTGATACTTGGAATAAAATTAGGATGTAGTTTTTGTCCATCGTATTTGAACTTCCTGTGAAAAGTGCAGTATTTGAATCTACAAAATAGCCTGATGTTTAAAATTTTTTTGCAGGTTACTTTCAGAGCTTGCTGAAGAAAGAAATAAAAATAACACAGAAGGTACATAAATATTCTGGGAGAAGCAGTGTTATGATTTTGTAAATAGAACAGTTCTGCAATCAGGGTTAGAAAGACTTTTCTTATGGATCATGAAAATACGTTTTTGTCATTCATTAAGGGAAAATTTTATTCAGAGAAAAGAGTAGATCCTGTTCATGTAAAATGGCCTCAGAGTGCCTGCACAGCTCTTACTGTTCAGAACAGGGGAGTTTGGTGCACATTTTGCTGGGTGCCTCTCTGCTTCTGCTTGTGCATGTTTGCCTCTTGGTTCAGAGTTTTATGCGTGGTAGGTGGAGATGAATGGATATGCTGTGAAAAGGGAACACACTTTGATCGTAAATAGCAGATACTCACTAGGGGCATCAAACCACGTTTATGATAAAATCCAAACTTGTTTAGTCTTGTTAAATAAAATGTCTTAGTGTGTAACATATTTCAGATGTAATCTAGTTTCTGAGTCCAAATAATCCTGAGAGAGTGTGGAAAAGCTAGCAGCAATTAAGATAGAGAAGATAATGGTGTGAACATGGTTCTTTGAGGGCAGAAAGACCAAATCAAAGATTAGAAATCTTCAGGAAGATGCTCCATGGCCCGATCCAAATCACAGTTGAAAATAAGATCCAAGATGTGTTACAGTGGTTTATCTGTTAGGCCTTTTATCCAGTTTTGGGTCATTTTGACCCTTCTGTTGATTTGTTTAAAATTTAGGTCCATAATAAAACTATGGTGTTAGTCATGTGTGAGCTCAATTACTCTGCTGTAACTAGAGACCCTCGTCATTGTTAACTAAAACTGGTATTTTTCACATTCAGGTGGATACACAAACTTATGGTGGATTTTTTCTTTTCTGTTTTACTTCCTGTGAAAAGTTGAAGTACATGATAGTGACAGGAGTGGGGAGTTGTGCAACTGCTTTACAAGCTGAGGCTCAAAGCTATTAATGTCTTAATGGGGTTTCTCCCTTATTAACAAGTCTCATTGCCCTTGGGAATTAACAGCTCATTGTTTGTCCACCTTTTTACTTTAAAATCTGCTGGTGCAAATGATCCATGTGCTCTGTTTTGTTGTCCCTGTGCTTAAAATGTTGGGGTGATGGTGAGCAGCTGCGCAGAGGAGCTGATGTGAGAATTTCTGTTAGACAACTGATCAGTGCCAGAGCTCAAAACTGCCTCTGGCATTTTCCCAAAGTTAGATTGCTGAAATGAATAATGGTTAATACCGAGTTTTAAAGATTCAGTTTATGTTGACTCCATTCTCAACTTAACTATCCATTCTCTAGTCCTTTTTTTTTTAAATTAGAAAGTAGTATTTCAGCTCCTACACTTCTTCAAGTCACACTGGAAGCAGTACAATAGGTAGTTGTGGTTACCCAGTGTGTGTGTTCTGTGAACTGCACACATCCACAATATGGGTTTTGTTCAAATAAAACATGATTGAGCTCTGTGTAGATGTATGTGTACGTGTATGTGTGTATCAGAGCTGTGTATTTTCCAGTCAGCTCAGCTATATGAATGTCAGACTAGCAGTAGTGGCCAGGGTAAAGGGTTGTTACAGTGTGGCATCATGTCTGGGACAATGGGTTTGCATGTGACAGATGCTTAATAATTCATATGAAGTTTAACACAAATTTCTACTGCACTGCTCTCCCAACAGTTTAGGAGTATTTACTTAAACCTTGGGGTTTAAGGAAGTTGTATCCAGACCTTTGGATTTCAAGGACTACTGGGGGGGATCTTTGTTCCTTTCATGTATCTCTTGCTTTTTGAGACCATTCATGTTTTTAGCATCTGGACATTCTGAGGCAAGATAATGCAAACAGCAGCAATGGAAATAATCCAAAAGGTGTATAAGTTTGTAAGAACAGTATATTCATTTCCAGGAGAGTTTAAACAGCTGGCTGGTAAAGCTGAGCATGACGCAAGCATTGCATGCAGTGCAGCTGGGGCGATGGGGAAATGCAAAGTCTGGTTAATTCACAATGCAGATATTCCACCCACGGGGAGTAAGAGTTGATTATTTTTAAATATATAAATCTACACCATATTTCTGTTTGGAATTCTTATCCTTATTGTACCCAGTTGGTCTGCTTCAGTCTTGTGCCTCTTTAGAGGATCAGGGATAAAGGTGCTGCTAAATGTCCTGTGTCTTCGTGTTTTTGCATGTGCTGGTAAATACTTGTTCACACATCAACAAGTGAAGTTCCTGTGCTCCAAACCATCAGAGGCTGATATGAAGTGAAGACCATTGTCTTGCTTTTCTTTCTAACCCTGTAAGATTTCATGGATAGTAGGATAGACAGTGGGGAGCTAATGAAGCTATATGAAATTTTGCATCTGAGCTTCTTTAGGTTTTGTTTAAACTTAAGCTTGATGCATAGTTTCGTTAATCCCTTGAATTCAACTTTGAAACAGTTGTAGGCCACTCCACACAGTGGAGAACTAGTTCATTTGGTAGAGAGAACGTAGTTTCTAGGTTTATCTTTCCAGAAAATGTTTGACTTGTGCTAAATCTATGAAATCTAAGATGTGGGGCTTCTTTGCACTTCTTATGACATGATGTTCTTTCACTCCATTACTGCATCTCTCTTTCTTACAGAATTATTAGAGCAAGTATGTTTTTTTTAAGCATATAGCATTTGGGGTAGTTTGTATACAGTTTTAAGATTCAGGGTCTAACTGCTTGGAGACCAGCTTCTCTGTCATTTCTTTCATTTCCTCCCAAACTAAAGTGTATATCCTTTATTCAGGTGTCCCATATTTTGAGTTCAAAAAGTGGTATGAGGTGGTAAAACATTCCTTGGATGTGAAGCAAAAGAAATTGGATGAAGAAAGAGCCAAGTAAGAGGTTTTTAGGCGCTTCTTTTCTAAGGTAGACAGTTCTTTGTGAACTCCTGATTCCTACAGAAATAAAAAAAAGTTAGACATTTGCTCCACATATCCATCCACCAAGCTTGAGTGAATAGAATGATTAAATCACTGTCTTAATTTTCTGTTTACACTTATAATGTTTATCCAGCTTATTAATTAAATGTTCACTGTGAAAAATAGCTTATACAGCTGAACAATTAACTGGTTACAGTAGATCTAGGCTAACATGCCTTGGTTTGCCTACACTGAAAAGATTTCCTTTATGCGTTGGAGGGGCAGTGACTTTTAATAGCACTAAATGTTAGATTATTTTGATTTTAATTTAAAACTCTGGCAGTATTTTTAATAAGTTATTATACTTTTATTCATTTGGTTCAGCTTTCTTTTGGTTAACAATTCTTATTTCTCTTACTGGTAGGTATCCGTGGAGATGTGAAAAGCCATTGTTTTATTCAGTCAAGAATAAATCTAAAGTTCTAAAGAGAAGACGTAAGTGAACTTTGCTTCTTCCCAGCAACACAGAAATCTGCTCCAACTTTTCCCATCATAGAAAACCTTCAGCTGTGACTGATAACATTTACATCTTAAAATATTTTGTCTCCTCTCTTTCATCTCTGGGTACAATTAATGTAGTACTGTTTTACAACCCATGGCTGGGATTTTTCAAACATGCACAACTGAAACTGCCTTTGCCAGTCTTCTAACAACCTACTGAACCATGTCTCAGAATGAGTGCTCTTGTCCTCATCTTCTCTAGTTTGCCTTTACATCACTGTTCCTTGTGAGTTGTTGGTCTTCCATAGCTTTCCTGTTTGTTTCCCCTTTTAGTTCCTTGTATGCTTTGGTATGAATATCCCAGTATGTCCTTTGGTAGCATGTCCCTCTTCTCTCCCTCTCCTTCTTGCAACCTACAGAGAGCAAGGAAGGCTTCACTTGCATAGCCAGGTGCATGTGGTCAGAATGCAGGTACAGCTACTGTATTTTAGTAGCTCTGGAAGTACTTGTGAGAAGTTTCTGGGGTTTCTGTTCACATAAAAGCAAAGGAACAAAACAACAAAACCCCAGTTGTCTGTAGAAATAAGGAAAACCAGAATTTTATTCAGCCAAATTAGATCTGGAATTCTTCATTCTACATTTTATGTTATCCAGAAAGCAGCAGGTATTTGGAGAGAGAGATATTAAGTGTGGCAAGTGGTATTTTTCCTTTTATATGCTCTTTCAGTTTCTGGAAGCTGGTTCAGAGACTTCTAAACAAGTTGTATAATCCTATTTTGTTTGAATTACATGTTGTAATTCAAGAATGCAGTGGCGGTTTTTTTAAGTACTTACTCTTCAAAATTCAGTTGGGGTGATCCTGCAGTCAAGTCATGTTCCATGGAAAACCATGTTTAGGTATATTTCAAGCTGATTATTTACTCAGATGCCCTTTAATTTCTGCATTTATAGGAAAAGAGATTCCTCTTCTGGCTCTGCTCCTCTTGGAGCTAGAAGAGGACCACTTAGATTGCAGAGCTTTATTGTAATGTTGTGAGCAGGAATATCACGCAATTGTAACTGGGCAGGATTCATCCTAAAACAGATGTAACATAGTAGAGACAAACAGTGCTCTAAAACACTGATGTGCCAGGTATGGATTTTTAGCAACCTTCCTAAACCTTTGATTTTGATCACAGATTTTAGTGTCATCTTGGAAGATAAACTTCCCAGTCCTTGGATTATTTTAGGTGGTTTTTTCTTATGGATTTTTTCTTCAATATATGAATGAGTTTATTTAAATACAGCTCATAAAAAGAAAATTAAGTTCCAGCAATATTTTTAACGTGCTTTTTATCCTTGGGAAACAAGGCATAGGCAGTCATACAGTGTGTGCTGATCTATCATGATACCTTCTTTCCCTTCTCAGCCTCAGTAACTTAGGAAAGCTTGTCATTCATTCACTAGCAGTGGGCAAACATGGAGTGGGTTTTTTTGTTGTTGTTGTTGGGGTTTTTCTACCAGTTGAAATTTGCACTATGAAAAGCTTAACCTTGAATCTATGTGTGTATGAATGTGCTTTCTGTCAGCATAAATATCCCAGCAGTATCAAATGGATTTTACACTTTTTACTGGCAGGAATGTTTTAGAGTGCCCTACTACTAATATCATTAGGTATAAAAGACTTGGCTTTTTGAATTATGTTTCAAAATGTTTCACTAAAACCTGTAAAGAGGATGGCAGAAAGAACCTAGAGACTTCCAGGATTTCTCAATCTTTCATGCAGAGGTTTAAATAAAAAAGAAATTTTAAAAGCACAAGTACCCTATTTTCTTATTGTATTAATCACCTCTAAACAGTATTCTGGTACTTCATACTTTTGCGTTTGTTTCCTTTGTTTCCCCTTGCACAGAAATGGTTGTGAACTTACAAAATCAGTTTGGAAAGCTATCTGGTTCAGTGCAACGTGCTGAAAAGCCAAATCCTTCAAGTTTTCAGTTAAGGTGGTCTGAAGAAAACACAGATGGGAGTTGTTTTCACGGGCATAGCCTGAAGGGAATTTTGCAAGAAAAACGTGGTTTACTGACAGCCATGAACCCTGACTATTGGCTGTGTACAGTTAAACTATGTAATGAGAAGTAAGTATTCACATTTTTGTTAAATACATTTTGGAATGTTCTCCTGAAAGTAAAGTCCTGTTCATATATTTTTGCAAATGACAAATACAGGTTGTGTGCACAGCTATGTGTTCACACATAGTTACAATCATTTCTAGACAGGGGTGTGTGAGGAATGGATAGTCTTGGACTGTAAGTAGACAAACTATAACGTGATGAGTGATCAAAGTGATCTTATGAGAAGAGAGGAGACAAAATCAACAACTAGAGTCACACTGCAAGAGCAGCAGCTAGGTGCACATTCTCGCTTCATTTCCACATAGTGTTTTATAAAATTAAAGTATTTTTATAAATACTCCACTTTGCTCTGGAGTAATTCACCAGAGAATGGAAAAACAGTCCCATTCCTCTCCTCACAGCTAAAAAAAAGCACAGAAAATGAATTTTCTAAATCACTGTACTGATTTTGTGGTGGCCTTAATCACCATGACTTCTGGATCATATGCCAGACTTTGGTTCTGCCATTGGTTGTGTTATGAAACCCTAATCCAGAAGAGGAATGTACTGATGGATATCAGTGAAAAAGATCAACTCTGTAGCTGGCTGGGATTCTCCTGAATTTCTCATGTATGCTATTGGAAAATGTTTCTTTGGGAAGGAGGTTGGGTTACATTCATGTGAAATGAGATTTTATTTGTGTGTTGAATAACATGTGAAATCTTTACCATAATTTGAAATGGTATTCAGAGATCAATAGCCCCTATGCAGTCTTAGTGATATGGTCCTGATTTTTAAAACATTAAGTTCCCTTTGAAAATAAGTGGGTTTTACAACTATGCAGTCTTTTCTGTCTTTCTGTAGATTTATTTGCTTATCTTTATTTTCCTTTTCACTTTACTCTTCACGTACCCACCGTGACAGAAATGGGTTGGAATAATGTAAGCACAGTGTTATATTACAAGAGGTTTGGCTATCTGGATTCATTCTTTTGTATGAATAAAAACTTTTTTTTTTTAAGGGAGTAGAGGTAATAATCCTTTTACCACAGATTTGCGTAATCTTATGCACACATTGAATGAGTGGATATTTTGGTGTATGTTTGTGTGAATAATCTTCCATGCAAAGTCTGTTTTTAAACTTACATTTTCATATGTAATATATTAAAATGTTAATGGCAAACTGTCACAGCCTTCATGAAACAAGATTTGAATTTAAATTCTTACCGGTTAAATTTCCCATTATATCATTTGCAATGCAAGTAGTTAAGTATACATCTGACACCTACTTAACATTGGAAAACAACATTACTCCTTCAGATATGAGGGTTTATCCTCTGCGTATGTAGAATAGAACTAAAAAAAATCTTGCAAATTCTCTTTCTCTAAAAATCAGCATAGCCTAACTGGACTGCTAAAATGCTTTATTCCTGGGACTAAAGTATGATTACAGTGTCAGCAAAGGTGAGATCAGTCAAATGGTTGGTGAAATGCTTTTACATTTTATTTTAAAACTTTGTGTTTTAAACTGGATTCTAAACTGATTTGCTATGGAAGTGTTCAGATGACAGGAGTTGTACTCAGTGTTGGTAAGGTCTTTCCCAACCTAAAGGGCTGTATGATTCTGTGTGTGATGAGGTGTTACAGTGTGTGAAGAATGTTGTAATGCTTTTGGGGGGTGTGAGGTAGGGCAGAGGATGGGATGTATGGCATGAGAGACCTAGTTCCAGATTTCCAGTGTGTGCCAGGCTTTGGGAGGCTTTGAACAGACTGTGCTCCCTGAAGTACGGCTTGCCTGGCACTGGGATGGGTCTGGCTGTTCCTCCAGTTTGAGGTAAAATGTAAATGTTTGCTGGGCCAGAGGGAGCGAGCAAATGACTTTATAGTCTAGTAATTAGCACACTTACCCATAAATTGGGACAGACAGATCCCAGTTGTTGTTCTGGTGAATTATAAGACAGCTACTCTGAATCAGACACAGGGAACATTTTAACTGCTTCTTCACATCCCAAGGCAATACCCAGTAAGTTAGAAGATGTATGGGATTTATAGGTGAATATTGCACCTGAACCTTCATATCAATGCACAGTGTTTTAATTTAAAATTTGAAACTTTGTAGTATTTTAAAATAAATTTGAGGCTTATCCAGTTTGGTGTTTTTCCAACCTAAGTTGCTGAACTTAATGTTTACAGAGCTATTTCTGCAGCTCCTCTTCTGTGTCATCTTTTTTTCAGTTTGACACTTGTTACCAGCAAGTCTAGTCTGCTATTTTCATTATACACTTCATCAATAAAATCACCTCATCATTTTCATTAACATTTTCACCACAAAAGCTACAAAGCAATGAAGGAGAAGGCTGCTACAGCACTAATTCTGTTGACCTCATCAGTGTTTGCTCCAATGTTTCCTGTGTTACTCCATTGACTTAACTTAGCTTTTCTCTCTTGTTTCTAGACGTGTAATTTGTATTTAGCACACAAAGGCAATGGACAATAAATGAATGGGTTATCATCCCATGACATAATGTCAGGAAGATGAGAGGGGAACCCTATGGAGAGAGAACAGAGTAAATAGCTTAAGGTGTCTGAATCGGATAGTCTTAGAAATTTTAAAAATAGGGTGAGGTAGTTATTTTAATACTTCATTACATTTGCTAAAAGCTGGAACAAACTGTGATTCCATTTAGACCTGAAAGGCAAACAATGTATTCTTTGCTTGGCTGAGTATGATCCTGATTGGTAGTGCAAAAACCTATAGTGGCTTTTTCTTCTTAGTGTGTTTGCATCAGCTCTGAAGATATCTTGATTCCATCCTATACTTCATGGTTTTGCAGGAATGGATCACTTCACAGGAATCAACACTGTAAACTAGAATCGTGATTTATGCTGTTGGTGAAATGTAGAGTTTGTCTCTAATTGCAGTTTAATATATAAATGCTAGCTAAATGCTAAAGGCACTTGCAATTTAGGGCTTTTGTTTTCTCCCCATTTCTTTTCAGATTGTGTGGTCATCTGGCTCATTACAGAGAAGTGGAGTTTCCCCAGAGTTACCATTTTGTACTAGGGTTGTTCTCCTTTCTTCTGTGGGTTCAGCCCTCTTACATCCATGATGAGGTGTGTATGATAGAACACAAACTTTTTAATAAAAAACTCTATAAAAAACTAAAATACAACACAGTCTTAAGGAAGTAAAAAAGGCCTAAAACCACCAGTATTAAACCCATGTGAATTAGTTGGTTGGGTCCCAAACCATGGTATTACAAATAAACTTACACTGATTCTTTTGTCTCGTGGACATTTTTTGTTACAATAGTAGAGCTGAGATCTACTACTGTACTTCAGTTATGGTGTAATTTTATCTATAATTTAAGTTACTGATACTGGGAAACTGCCAAGGAAACTGTTAATTACCATTTATTTCATTAGTTTACATCAGAGCCAACAGGAAGCTGTGAAATTACTATTTTTTGGGCATAATTGTACATATTTTCAGTGTACTGGACATCGCATTAGTGTCTAATTACATTGTGAGATTTTGCAATTAAAATATCTATTTTTTTACCTACCATTGTATGACACTAAATATATTTCTAGAAAATAATGTTTATTTTGTTTTTAAATACTATGTTAACAAATAAAAGAAGCAGTTGGTTATGTTGTCATTGCATTGACTGTTTTGTTTTTTTTTTCTTTCTAAACAGTATTCCAGTTGTTCTGGAACAACTCTGGCACTGTTTTCTACATTTCCTTGAATACTGTGTATATCCCAGTCTCTTGTTATGCCTGAGCCTCTCACTTAGGTTAACACCTTTCAGGTCCATGTTCCACTTCAGGCTTCACAGATTTTGCACACTTTTGTACCTGGTATAAAATCTGATCCTGTTTCTTGTGCAGCGGTAACTGCCAGGTCCTCCTGTCATTCTTCTTTTGCAAGGCTACTGTTAAAGCCTTGGATTTCTTCTGACCACTTTATAACCCAGCATCTTCAGCAGCTTGTGCCCTGGCCATTCCACCAGTTTCTCATGCTCAATCTTATTTATGCACCATGTTTTCATACTGTCCCAGACAGCATGTAAATGAAGTTGGGTGCTGCCACTACATGAAAGACACCATAATGATATACATACGTATGTTGAACCTAGATGCTGTGTAGATAGCCAGATGAATAATTCTGCTTTCAGCTGAATTAAATTAAATTCATCATTTCCAACCATTAGTAGAGAGTATAGAATTTAGCAAATCTGTTTGATCAAAACCAACAGCTGTTTCTAAGCATTATTATAACTAAGAAAAATGGTGCCTGCAGACTTGACAAAGAGTAATGACTTCCTCCCTGAGCAAGGGGTTCAGTGAGGTGTAATCTGGGAGGGTAATCAGTTCAGCAGTAGATTGCTAAGGGTTTAAACCATGAAGTTGTTTAAAAATTGGGAACAGGTGAATGACAGGAGAGGTGATAGGCCCTACCTGACTGGAGCAAGTGACAAAGTGGTATTTCACATACAAGCAGGGCAGACAGGACTATTAAAAGTGAGGTTTATAGTTACATGGAAATACGGGCAAACGAGGAGGCTTTGCTGGCTCAGTAGAGGCAGTAGGTAATGTGGTGTCCTGATTTGGGGTGACAAAAGATACAAATTGGATGAAAGTTTTTACTTTTTCAGGTATTTTAGTTAGTTATTGTAGCACAGGGATTTAAAGCCATGGTCCTATAAAGTGACTAACATGCAGATGAGAAGGCATAGTTTTAGCCATATAGAACTAAACTGCTTGATGTGGGAAGAGGAAAGAGACTGAATTATTGCTTGGTGTATGTGTTAAGAGATTTCGTAAGTGGGCACAGCGTAGTATGTCTAAATCTATTGCCACGCTGTGCTAGATACCTCAGACTTCTGGCGAGGTGTGTCTGAACTGATGTTTACATTAATGGACTTGGAACATACCAGTTTAAATCTCCTCTTGTGTCTGGTGTTTGTGTTTTAAAATTAGCCATTACCTATCATGATTGACCTCACCTGAGTGAATTACTAATATTTGTAAGTATTTGGTAAAATTATTTGTACTTTTCTAGATGAGTGTTTATATCAGTTAAAAATCTACTGAAGTATAGTAATACACATTGTCGCTCTTCAGCAGTGCTGGCTCAAATGACTGTAAGCGTCTCATTCTTTTTACTGTAATGTCTGTTAAAGTTTTGAATTAACTATCTAAAAGACACCTTGGAATACATAAAGGATTAATTTAATTCAGAAGTTTTTATTTGAAGGACTTACGCACTTAATTATAGGTATAGCTTTCTTTTAAAACTACTGTAGTAGTAAAATCTGAGCTTCACAAATTAAAAATAGTGTGCTCATTGTTACATTGTTACAAACGTAAGAAAGCTCCCTTAGATGTTAGACTAAATTAAGGCTGTACTTTAATAAACTGGCATAAAGCTTGCAGTTAATCATCAAGAGCCATGTGCCTTCTGGACACATAGGCTAAGAGTCAGGTTTAAAATAAAGGGTGTGCCCCAAAAATGCTTTTTGTTAGTTCTATCCAGTTTAATCCATCAACACTTGTGTTGGAATAATGGTGTTTAAGAGGCTGAGGAGCCCCAGGAGCGCCTTATCTTCGGTGTACCGAGCTCTCCTGGGACAGCTACTCCGAGCGCAGGCAGTGCGAGCCGGGGGCGGAGCCGTGCCGGCCGAGCAGACAGCTGCGGGCACAGCCGAGGGGCTGGGTGTCTGCACAGCCCAGCGCTAACAATCACCTCCTCTCCCCCTGGAAATTACAGCTCCTTTCTGTAACTATTTGCTGAAAGCGCCCAGGTAAAGCTCAGCTACTTCTTTGTACTTAATCCCGTGTAAATTTTGAGTAAAAGAGGCTCCCCTTGTTTAGTTTCTTTCTCTCAAATTTGAATGACAGTTCTTAAGTATGTAGATAAAGGCAAGTGGAGGTTTTTAGAATAAACTTTTTAAACAGTATATACTGAGAAGACCTAATTAATTATTAACTTAGGCAATAGTAAATCAGTTATTCTAAGACCTTTATGTGCCTTTAAAGTGAATTTTCACTTTTTCCTACTTTATGTGTTAGAAAAAAGTGTGTTTAAATGAGCAAAAGTAACCTTACTTTATGAATTCTCCTAAATGCAACCTTTCTGTTGTTTTGGTGGAGAAATATGACAGATGTCTCATCTTCTTTTGAAAGGCACAGCCTTCAGCAGAATTGGTGTATTACCCTTACAAGTTTTTCACTACCTCAGTGTGTCTGTGTTCTCAGTATCAACTTAGTCAAATACGTTTTTCTTTTCAATGTTTTTGCTGTTATCCGGACACGGAGAGGTGTTTGACTTTTACAGAGTGAAGGCCCTGAACCTGATTTAACCAGAGAATGAGAGTCAGCAAAGCCCAATGCCTGTAAGCAATGCTAGTCTAATTTATTTGCCATAGTGTATTGCATAGGCTTCACTGCAATTACATCTTTTCTAACCCGTTTTTAGTACAACCCTTGAAACAATGATGCGTAGAAGATTTAAGAAAGCTTCATGCAGTATTGCAGACAAGGCAATGAGTACCTTGCTTTCTTATGATATCTTGGAAATCTCAAAAGTCCCTCAAATGACTCTTCTCCTGTTTTGGACAAATAAGACTTCCGCTTGTTCTGAATAAAAATTCAGGATATTGTAATAAGTTGTCAAGAGGATGCTCTTTTAGGGCTGGGGGCAAAAGAACCAGGACCCACAGGGCATTTGGGACAGGTAAAGTCTGGATATATTAAATCCCCAAATAAGGTGTCTGCTCCCTAGATCGTCTGTCCTTTCCCCAGGTCAGACTGAGTAAGTTTTATTCTTCACAGGCAGAGAAAAGTCAGGGTAACTCTGTGTAACGAGTCCTATTTTGATCCAAAATGGAATGGGCTTCCCAGCACATATGGTTGTACATATTTGCTGGCTGAGCATGTTAGGGTGTGGGTTGGTTACAGCAGTGTCTCTCACTACATTTGTCCTTGTGCTAAATGCAGGATGCTTGCTTTCCAGCATCTCCTCCACAGTTACTGGTCCTGTTGCTCCTCATGTGTGAAGCTCTTTGTTCCTGGCCAGGTTAGATGAGACAGAGCATAAAGACATGGAAACAGAGATACATGAAAGATCTCTCACTGCTGCTTTTGCTAGGATGCTGCTGAAATTGTGAACAAGAGCAAGGATTATTAGAACAGGAGAGGGAAGCTGGTGTCCTCATGTGAGGTTACTGCTGCCCTTGTACAACTGCTAATGGCAGCATTTCCAGAGCCAGAACATGCCTCCCCCGCCCTCAGCATCTACATTCTGCCTCCAGCAGTACATCAGGTGCTTTTAGAAGAAAATACAAGCACTTTCCTCTGGTAATCTCATACAGCTGCTCTCTATTGTGGAGGTACTCTGTGTCAGCTCATAGACCACCCCGTTGTCCCAGCAGTGGCTTTGCTCACCAGCTGCAGACCCTGCCATTGCCTCATGACAATGCCACCAAGCGTGTTCAGTGCCTGTGTTGTGATCCTGGGGTGCTTCTATCATGCTGTGTTGGTATAAAATTGTAGCAAACCATTGTTTCCTGAAGTGAGACCCGGGGCATTTGTAACCCCTAGCAGGGCAACTGCATGGCTTCCATGCTGCAGAGCAAAGTGGGTTGGGCAGGGAACAGTGGGCAGCAAAGCACCTGCACATGCTGTTCTTTCACAGCCCTGTGGCAGGACCTATGGATACAGCAGTCAGTCCCAGAGGAAGCACAATATTGGTCAAAGATGGTAAGTGAAACTAGATGACATGCTAAAGATTTTATCATCAATAAAATTTCATGTTTCAGGCTGATTTTTTTTAATATATGGGCTGCTGTAAAATTAGTGAATTTATATTGTAGTAAATTCAGTGTCCTCGGTCAGGCTGATGGAACTGCATCTCTTGACCCTGAGTAGTGTGTATCCTTTTAACAGTATTTATGTTATCTTAGGGGTAAATACAGAATCCAAAAGGGGAATCTTTAAGGAACATTTGCAAGATTACAGGGATATGTCTGAAGTGGAAAGTAAACTGTTTCTTTGTTCAATATTTCACATATTGTGCTTTTGTTTATTACTATACCTTTTCCCCCTCAGCTTTTTCTCCATATCTTTCTTACAAGGCATTTCCAGCTTTCTTTTCCACTATCTCTTGTCTATTTCTTTCCACTGTGCCTTCTTTTGCCTCAATTTCCACTGAGTTCATGAAAACTCTGCCCGGGCTTTTCTTTCTTTTTCTTTTTTAGCTCTTCGTTATCTTCAGGCTAATTCTGCAAGGGTCAGTCATCAGCTTTGGGCTCACTTTTCCAGGTCTATCCTTAGTGACCAGAGACCTGTTGGCAGAGAAGGAAAGCTTGCCTGGTGTGCTGTGTTATGGAAAGCACAGGAGCTTCCCTGCTCTTTACATCCAGCTCTGGAGCCCAACTGTTTTATGTTAGGGTTTCAGATTAAGCAAAAAGTTTGACTCCCTGCGTGTTTTGTGAAATCAAAAGTACTGCCACAAACCTGATGCAACTTGTTTGTTTATTACACAGGTGTGAATGACCAGAGCATGTAGATAATTATCAGGTATGAGATTTTAAACCCATATTTGTTAGGTAAGTCATAACAAAAGCTCATTCTTGTCCAGAATAAATCCCAGTTTCTCTACGCAGCAATGTCAAAAGATAGACTGCAAAGAGGGGCAAGCGTGATGGGACAGCGCTCAGCCTGATGGGGGCCAGTGATGTATGAGTGTGGTGGGGTTCCTTGCATGTTTTGAGTGGGATTCATTTAAAAGGAAAGAAATGCATGAAGAGAGGAAGGAAAATGCTGAAGGAAGGAATGAGGCAGAGGGAAAGGCTAAGGGAAGGGCATGAGAGGTGGAGGAGAGCAGTGAATTTGAGGTGAAAGGGTTGAGAGAAGGAAGAAGTTGGAGGGAAGGCCAGTCAGCACAGGGCAAGGGAAGTCCTGCCAGAGCAATGCCCCACCAGTCTGGCATGGCTCTATGCCCCAGCCAAAGCTCTGCTAAATCCCTTTGTGCTTCTTGCCTGATTTTACTTGGTGGTGATGCAACCCAGTTAGTGACATCACATAAATACACCTACAAGTGGTGTTGCAGAGTCTAGATTGTGACCGGCAGATTAGTCAGCGGTGTCACAATCCGGTGTTTATATCATTGTCTCCTGAATGTGGAAGCGATTGCTATGGTGATAACCAAGTTTTCATCGGTGGATCAGGCTACTAAGAAAAGGCATCCCTTTTGCAGAGACAAACAGCTTGGAGTTACTTGGAATAAAAGCATGGTAAACTCAAGCAGAAATATCAAGTGTGGCACATCACTAAGATTTTAGCATTTGGGGTGCAATATAAACATGTGACTGAACTCCAGGACATCCTGCATCTGGGTCACCTATACAGGACATTATATTTTATTGTTAATGAAAAGTGTGCACTTGTGCCAAAGAGCAGCCATCGCGTCTGCATGTCCCAGAATTCTATGAACAGAAGCAGGGAGCATGAGGAGTGAATGACACCTGAGAACATCAGCAGTCCTTCCCAGAACTTGCGATTTTGAGCTGGTTTTGTAATTTGTATCGGAAACAAAGCAAGTTATACTTGTTTGGAAAAATGTAACTTTCCAACCTCTTAATCAGATGACAGGGTTTTTTTTTTTTTCATATGTGAGATCAGATAAGAAATTTTTTCTATGTAATATTGAATTAGATTTTAAAGATGGGTTAAAAATATAGAATAATTTTTACTGCATGTCATAAAGAACATTTTACATCAGTTCATTTCACTTTGTGTAGAGCAAGATCCTACTTCAGTATTGGTATTTATCTTCTTCCATCCTAATGGCAATGTTTGCAGCTCCAAACAAAGCATTTTGTTTTTAGAACACTAGCTGTAATCCAGTCAGAGGATATTAAGCAACTTCCAGGATTAGACCCTTAAGTTAAAGTTTGTCTTCAGTTTCATATTTCCTTCGGTTGGCTGGTTGAATTGTTCTTCTATAATTTCGCATTGGAGTATATCCTGTACAAATAGGGAAGAGATTTTGACCTAGAAGGAGAGACCTCTTATTAGTGAGCATACTTTTAAATTACAGTAGCTATCTGAAGCATCTTGACATGTGATAGATAGCACTGTTGCTATATAGGTTTGATTGAACTTGTTACTGAGACAAGCAACTTCCCACCCTTATTTCCCAAGGAGAAACTCAAGATCTTTCTGATTTAACTTCATGCATGCCACTTCGGATAAATGTGATGTTTGTGATGCTGCTTGGTGGTGTTACACTGGAGCATTTTGATGCAGTTTCAGCACTAACCACATTGTCAGTGTCCCTTGCTCTCCAAAGCTGGGTTCACCTGAGAGGCAACACATGGATCTGATGCCCTTTAGCAGCTGATGCAGTGCTTGTGCAAATTCACAGAATCAATTAGGCTGAAAAGATATCTGAGATCACCGAGTCCAACCTATGACCAAACACCACCCTGTCAGCTAGACCAGAGCACTGAGTGCCACATCCTGTCTTTTCTTAAAAACCGCCAGGACAAGCACTTCCCGGGGCACCCCGTTTCGATGTCTAATCCCTCTTTCTGCAAAGAAATTCCTCCTAATGTCGAACCTGGCACAGCTTAAGACTCTAGTAAAGATAATTCATATGATTGTGGCGAGTTTAGATTTTCCTAAAAGTGGGAGTAGTACATGAAAAAGAAATTAAATTACATGGGAAGGGGGAGAGGGAGAAGGGAATCCCATTTCTGGTGCCAGAAGGACACCGGGCCGTCCCCTCGCTCGCTCGGGACTCTGCGCCGCCGCCGCCCCGGCCCGCGGAGCCCTCA
>WEIU01022162.1:345180-397889 GCA_013389925.1 Aegithalos caudatus
CTGCCCGGCGGCCGCAGCGGCCCCCATGGATTTCTACGAGGCGCATCCCTCCGGCAAGGTGGACTTCGGCAGGTAAGGGCGGCTGCCGGCGAGCTCGGCTGTGGCGACCCCGGAGTAGCCGAAACTGGGTCCTGAAAGAGTTAAAGTGAGCTCGAGGTGTGTGTATTCTGTAACTTCGGGGTGTTGAATACGAGACGTCGCCTTCAAGCGGATCCCGAGCTGTGTTTAAGGACTCAGGTCTGTTGCTGCGCTTGTCACCGCTTCCATCTGCTGACAGTGGCCGTGACACCTACGTGCCAAAAAATGGGCTAACTCTGAAGTGATTTGATTTCAAGAACCGATCTTAAAATTTCTATACTTTGAATGATCGGTGACTCAAATGCATTCCTTTCCTAGGGAATGTGTAGAGTTTTAAACCCAACTTTTTGTTTCAGCGTGCTACTTTCTAGGAAGAGAACTTCAATGTAGCAGCTCACTAACTCATGCGTGTGGTTAGGGTTTTTCATAGGTGTATTTATTTCCAATGGCACATGAGGCTGTAGCAGTTTGGGTTCGTGCACTTTGCTTTTCTGGCACGCAGATGCCAGTGACAGAAATGCTCGATGCTGCCTCAGCATTACAGGTGTGCTCTGTGCAGGAGCAGGCACAGCATGGGCAGCTCTGAACGTCACCGAGTAAATTGCAGGGTGGGATACGGGATGGCTGGTCCTGGATCAGTGAGGGAAGGAGGAATAGTTTCTGTGGTCTGAACACGGAACATCACAGGCTGGGGAAGCCTCACAGATGAAGAGAGTTTGTCGTATTCCTCTGCTTCCACTGTGGTCATATGGAAAGTAAAACTGGGAAATTATTAGAACTGCTGTATGAAGCTTAATTTTTTGCCTCTGTTGGACTTCTACTACTCTGTGAGCAGATCAGCATGCCAGTTATCTTATGAAGTTTAGGAAGAAAAGATGTGTTTGCCTTCTATTATTAATATGTTCTCATTTTCCTGAAAGAAGCTGTGGTTCTCCTAAAGGAGTGAGTTCCTGCCAGGCACTGTGCTTTTCTTAATAGTTCTGTAGGTAACTTTTTCTGTGCTTTTTTAGGTAGCTGGGTTACCTGTAGGGCAATGTGCATTGAATTTGAGTGTTTCAATGACAAAAAAATCACACAAAATTACATAGATCTTCATTCTCGAGGCTTTGGTTAGTTGGTGCTTTTGCTCTCAGTATTTTTGGTTCTCTGATGATTTTCCCTTCCCATGTGAGTCTTGTGTTGCTGGAGGGAATCAGCTTAGTGGTCTTGTGAGTTCAGCAAGGCTGACTTAGCCCTTCAGCTCGGTGGGGATGGATCAAGGGAAATGCACCCAGGTTACTTCAGCTGCCTTTTTCTCTGTGAGTTTAACTGGAGGATTTTCCCATTTGCTATGGATATTTGAGGTTTCTTTTATCCTGTTGTAGAACAGGAGATTGTACCGTGTCCCTAAAGAAAATTCTGCTTTGTCTTCCGTGGGTTGCCTCACTTCAGATAGAAAGTAGCAGTCCTCAATACCAGAGGTATATTGGGTGTCTGTGTCAGTGTGTACACAAATACCTATGAGGACCCAAAGAAAGGTGCCACAACTTGTCTCTTTTGTCATCTTTGTTTGCTCTTCTTCCAACTACATAATACTGATTTATAGCCACAAAGTGCTCTTATGAGTCCTGGAAACTCCCACTTGCTCTCAGTGTCTTCAGCTGAGCCAAGCTGTCCCATGGCAGCTCAGTGGGGTGACTTGTGTAACTGATAAAGCATCAAATGCGTAATTTGCTTTGCAATCTTTTTGGTAGAAGGTGGTGATAAATGTAGGATACTGCTAAGCTGCTTATAGTGATTAGATTATTTCACAACTTTCTGTTTCACAACTTTTTGTATTTGTGGTATATTTCAGTCTCTGAATGTATCTGGGTAAACAGATGAAAAGAAGGATTCTTTACTAGGAAAAGGATGTGAAGGTAGTGGGAGATTTTGTGGGGTTAGTTGTTATTAAATAATTACTTTTTTTTTAAACTGTGGGCAATTCACTAAAAATGTCAAGTTTGGGATTATTAAGGAAAATAAAAAAGCCTCCCCTTCTCCCCCAGCCCATCTGCAGTAAACTAATGTCAAACTTCCACTGGAAAGAAAACTGAACTGTTTCAAAAGTCAGATTTAAACATAAGCTTGAGCTGATTTAAAAGATGAAACATATGTTTTACCAATAGAATCAAAAAATATTAAGTTGTCTAGGCTGTCAGGACAACATTTTCTACACATCTTGCTTTTGTCTGTGAATAGAATGTCTAAGTCATTTTGGAGTTTGTTGGTTCCCAGCAATCTCCAAATGTTCAGAGTAAATATAATTTTTATATATATACTATAACACAAATAGAATAACTCAGATTTTTTCCTTTTTCTTCACTCATTTGAGTGTGTTTCAAACTACTGGGCTGGATTATTTTAGCAATAAGCAGGCAGTAAGTTGGTTTTTTTCCCCTTGTCAGAAAAAAAAACACTGGCAAGTTGATTTGAATTCCCCTTTACCAATTTCCCAGTGTCATCTGTAACTTATCAGTAACTTCTAGGTGGTGGTTTTAGATCTATTCTGAGAGTGAAAACACTTGAAAGTACTGGAGAAAAGAGTTGTCTTGTTAATGCACATTTTCTAGTTTCACATGACTGGATCAGGTTGTAGCTTGGCAGTATTGCATGGGATGTGCTGGAGGCTTCGTAGGTGGTTGGCTAGAAAGTGAGTAACTCTTTCTGGGTTGGATTCAGAGCATGAGCAGGTCAGATGTTCTCTTACCTGGCTTTGTCTCTTTGTAGAGGCTCGTGTAATCCATCTGAGTTTGGCTGAATTAATCCTGATTTACTCTGAGCATGAGTGAGATCAGAATTAAGTTTCTGGGCTTTTTATGTTGACTAATCCTTGCAGTACACTGAATCAGAATATGAACCCCATGAAACTGGGGCAGCTAATTTTGAAGAACTTTAGGAATGTTTCTCATGTGTTCTAACAGGTGGCTTTTTTTATTTCTTCTTCTTTATGATTCAAGTAAAAGACCCGTGTTGGTTCTTCAGAATGACTCACTCTACTCTCAGAGACGTCCTTACACCAACGAAGATGAGGCCTGGAAAACTTTTCTTGAAAATCCCCTCACAGCAGCTACCAAAGCTATGATGAGCATCAATGGGGATGAAGACAGTGCAGCTGCCCTCGGACTGCTCTATGATTACTACAAGGTAGATTGGCGTGGGTTTGCTCTGGTAGCCAGCAGAGCTCGTGTTCCACCTGTGGAAAAGGTGGCATTTGCTAGAGGATTTTGCAGAAGCTGTGAACAGATCATGAACACTTTAAACAATGTGGGGTTTAAATTGAAAAAACCCAATGTCTCTTGTTCTGAAAATTTGTTTCATTTTTAGCTCTGTAAAGCAAGATTCCCAGATCTTGATATAAAAGTTAAGAAACGTTTTGCCACTTTTCAACTGGGCTAGCACTTTTTCTGTTCACCCCAGGTTCTGCAGGAGGCAATGTGCTATAGAAATAGTCATAAAAACTGACACTTTAGGACTATATCCTTGTCTGAGTATAAATATACATGAAGAATGGAACTCCTTCTGCTCACATGATCCCTATTCTGGTGGACCTTTGGCTTTTGTTGGGGCTTCATTGTGTTACTTTAGGCTCAGCTGATATTAAGATAGAATTACAGGTTTTTGGTGGAATGTTGGGCAGAAGTGTGCACCTGTAAGAGTTGCTCTCTGCATCCCTCTAGTCCTCGATTACAGCTTTGACTGCTGTAATCTGTTACTCCTTTGATAGCAGTGATTGTCTTCCCCAGTGTTCGTGGTCTCCTCAGAGACATGTGCTTTCCTAGATGCTTACAGCTCAGCAGTCAGAGAACATTCTGGTCTGCATGGGGTGCATTTTGCTGAGCTTTGTTTCCTGAATACCAAAAGTCTAAGCTAGGGTAGTTATCTCTGGCCAGGTCAGTGGAGACCAGCAGGCATTTCCAGGCAGGGAGGGGTCCTGCTTGTGTTGAGACACCTGTGCTATGGTGGCGTGGCTCACCAGGTGGAGATGCCTGTTTTTCCTTTGCTGAGCATGCAGGAAGGCCAGGAGGCTGACTTGGCTCTCCTGCCTGGCACTTTGGCTCGTGTCTTTTAACAGTAGTGGGTGCAGTTGCTAGCCTCAGTTACGTTCTTCAAGCACTAGGAGAGATTGCCTGGTGCAGACAAAACCCTTGCCTGCCCTCTTAAGAGTTGAACATGTCTTACATGTTGAAATATTCTTGTAATGCTTAATATGGAGATTAACACTCCACACACACAACAAAATGCCACAGACTCACTGATGTGGATGTTATTCAGCTAGTTTTGTGAGAAAACTGCCTTTCTGCTTTGTACTTGTGCTTGCTTTATGCTTATGCTTTTGGGGAAAAAAAAAAAAAAAGAAACAACAATATGCTTTCACCAGAACAATTTTAATCCACAAGATCAATTTTGATTTCTAAACCTGTAGATTACAAAAAGAATGCTGATGTTGATCCTTCATGCTCAGCAAAGCAGAAGGGATTTGCTGTACATTAATGCCTAATTCAGGGTTTCCTCTTATGTTTGGGTATCAGTGGGTGTACAGAAAAAATTGGTGGAAGAACAGGTATGCTACCCACTTGGGTAAAGCAGAATGGAGGTTGAAAGATTTATTGAGGGCTGTTGTGAAGTAATGTTATAGAGGGATGACATTGAGACATTTCTCATACGCCCCTTCTACATATTAAAGACAGTTGATGAAATCACCTTTCCATTAAAAAAAACAAAACAGTAAAACCAAAAAACTTTTGTTTCCTTCTATTGGACTACTGGGCTTGCTTAACTGTGGTTAATAAGGCCTTGTAGGAAACAAATTTTTGTTAAGAATTCTTTTGGGCGTATTGGCGAAATGCAGCTTGGAAAACCCTTCTTTTTGGCTGACTAGTTAATGTTGGCCTCCCAGCAGTCTCCAGATGGAGATTCTCCAAATTTTGCTGGCTACTGTGGGAAATCTAACAGTTCTGGTGTTTCTGGGGATTCCAGGTTATGTGTAAGAACAGGGACATAGTTTTCAGGCAGGGCTGTGTGGAAGAGAACACTGTTTGTGCTGGTGTGCCCTCAGCCTTAGTGTTCTGAACTGGTGGTTCTTCACCCTGGATCCAGGCTGGCAATTGGAGGCAGAATCTGAACAGGCTTTGGTGAAGGAGAGTGGTGGGAGTTCTCTCCTCTGTACATACACCAGGAGATGTTTGCTTTGCTCGTTCAGGAGGCGTGATGAGGGTGACAAAAGTCCTGGGCCTTACATGTGGGTTGGCAGGAGAGCTTGTGTGAACTTGCTGTGTGGCTGAAGGGACCTGAGCACCAGGGGCTTGTGCCAGCAGCTGCAAGAGCTGTTTGGGTTGCTGGATGTGTACTCTGTGCAAGGAACTGAGCCACCACAGCTCCAGGAGTCCACCTTCTCCTGTGTGCCTTGGCCTTGCAGTGCAGCCAGGAAAATTGGCATGTATGTGGGCATTGATTGATGTGTTTTCAGGGCAAACCCTGTCCGTGGCATAAAATACAGGGAGCAATACTGAGCTGTCTTAAATCCAGAGCAGTGGTTACATTTTGTTTACAAAAGGTTTAGTATAGTTTGGGCCAGTGTCTTTTGTGTGACCATGTACAAATACAAGCTGTAGTATCTCAATATGCTTATTGGACATGGTGGTCCCCAAATTCCCTGATCACTGAGGAGAAAGCAGAGCCTCAAGTGGTCTTAGAGGGAATGGCCTAGGGAGCATGTGTCCTTGGGGAAGTGGCTGTGGAACAGTATCCTTTCACAAGCTTTGAGCTCATCCAGCAAGCTGACCTCTGTCAGCCTCCAGAGGAGAGAACCTGCACTGCCAGCAAACCTTGGGAAATCTCCTCATAGGCCTGCTCACCCCAGTACTGGTGCTCCAGCCATGGATGGATGGCTTTCTGCACTGGTGTTCTCACCACCTGGTGCTGGCAAGAGCTCACGGCTGGCACAGGTGACTGACTTGGCTACATAGGGATCCGTGGGGCATCTCAAAGCCATGTGAACATGGGTTAAGCTGTAATGGATATAATGACTGGCATCCAAAGAAAGGCTTCCTTAATTTGACCAAATTATAAGGAGCTAATTTTTCTTTGTATGGGAGGAAGAATTGAATTCTAGTATGTCTTAAATTTCCCAGGTTCCAAGGGAGAGGAGATCTTCAACAGCTAAGCCTGAGGTAGAACATCCTGAACAAGACCATAGCAAAAGGTATTATTTTTTGTTATTGCTTCTCTATCTCATCCCTTCCCTCCTACACCATCAAAACTACTGAAAGTTACTCCCTGCACTGTGGTGATGTGCTGGAAGAGAGAAGTTGTTAGGTTTTACTCTGTGCCTCAGATTCCTGTGTCGCCCCGGGAACAGGATGGTGATTGAACCATAGTGTGGAGAGTTGAGGCTCAAACTGCTGCTCAATGCTGTCTGTCTGCTTTTAGTGTGCTGATGTCATAGTCAGCCTAGCAAAAGCTGCTCTCTAACATTAGGCACAGCCTGCTAGTGCAGGCATCCCCCAGGCTGCAGTCACTGGTGACACTTTTCATTTTTCATGCAGTTACTTCAGTTGCTCTCTGCTGATTTTTGTTCTCAGCTACCAGCAGCATTGCTGTTTCATGCATGGGCCAGTTGGGAAGGACTTCAAAGTGTTTGTGATTTGGTTTTGTATTGTTTGGGGACTTCCTTTGTATCCTCTGGAACTTGTATCTTTCTTCCCCTACCTGCCTTCCTTCTCTTGTGCCTCCCAAGCAGATGATAGTGATTAGGTTAAATGGCAGGTTCACTCAAGTCAGGCTTCCACTCCTACCATCCTCTTCCTTTGGACAGACTAGAATGCTTTAAGGACCTGAGGTGAGGTTTTGTGGTCTGGCTGAGCTGATTGAGTGACTTGTTGTCAAGAAGAGCAGGCTGGTTCCCAGCCATGTGTTCCCACTGCTCCTCTTGAACCAGATTGGGTCTCACACTGATCCATCACCAAACAGGGAAAGAAAAAGTGGCTAGTTTTCTGCCAGCCAGGCAAGCTGAACCGGCTCACCAAGGAGGCGGGGGAATGTCAGAATTGGTGTAAAGGAGAGGACAGGACCACTTTGTGGGGAGAGAGAAAGGGAGGGCAGGCTGACTTAGTGGCTACTAGCTATGAGGTCAGCTCAGCCACAGATCATAGTCTTGTCCTGGCAGAAATGAGTGTGGTGGGGTGGAGAGTGGCAAGTTATGCAAACCACTCCCAGGAGCCTTGGTGTGGATTTTCTTGGGGGGTTGTACATGAAATGAGGGGTGTAATTTTCCTATTAGTGCTTCCCGGGTGGTGCGCAGTCCTGGGGCAGAGGAGCAGCAACCCTGCTGTCAGTCCTTCTCCCTCTGCCAAAGAGCAGCTTCGTGGAGCCTGCATGTGCCAGTGTGTGGTGGGGAGGGCTTAGTTTTGGACTGCTGTTTTCCAAGCAGTGAGGATCTGGGCTGTGAACCCTCACCCTTTGCCCCAGCGTAATTAATCTCCAAGGTGGGATGGTTAACATTGGGAGAGGAGTTATGGGGTTTTTTAAATGAGTTTCTCAGCTTCTCAGGTTAGGATTGAGCTGTTCTGCACAAGCAGTAGAGTTTGTGTCAGCTGTTCTTGTCCAAAAGGCTGAAAAGCTTTTCTAGCTCTTGTTTAATGAGAAAATAAGCTGTATAATTACGCCTGATTTCTTTTCGCCCTTTTAAGGAACAGCATCCCAAACGTGACAGAGCAGTCGCTCATTTCTGCCGGAGAAAACAGAGTCCAGGTTTTGAAGAATGTACCTTTCAATATTGTCCTTCCACATACCCCCCAGATGGGCATGGACAAGCGAGGCCACCTCACAACCCCTGACACAACAGTCACCGTTTCAATTGCCACAATGCCCACGCATTCCATCAAAACAGAGACGCAGCCCCATGGCTTTGCCGTGGGCATCCCGCCGAGCGTGTACCACCCGGAGCCGCCCGAGCGCGTGGTGGTCTTCGACAGGAACCTCAATCCCGACCAGTTCAGTTCCAGCACCCAGCCTCAGAACTCCCAGAGGCGAACACCAGACTCCACCTTCTCGGAGACTTTCAAGGAGGGCGTGCAAGAGGTACCAAGAGAGGCACTTGCTCTGTGTGTGTGTGTGTTGATCTGGATGGAGAGATCCAGTTCCATCTTTAACTGTTCTTGTTACATGAGCCAGAAATCTGTCCAGTGGCTTAGAAACAGAAGACTTTCTCAGAAAGGTGCATAATTAAAACTTAGTAAATAAAACCTTCACAACATGAAATCATTATCAAAAGCAAATGACTAATCTTACTAGTGACAGAGGCTTTGGCTTGCTGAGTGTTGAAATAGTTATCTTCATCCATAGAGCCAGGTTTTGCAAGAGTTCGGCACTCCGTGGTGCCTTTGCAGGTACCAAACTGAAGTGACTGTATCTAAGTTTCCTTACTGCCAGTTTCTAGGTGTGGTGTGTGTCCATGGAAAACAGTTGGACTATGTAGGACCCTTGAGTGAGAAAATCTGTGGGTTTTGTTTTGTGATACCAACTGAAAATAGCAGTGTAACCATGTTTTGATTTTTTTAACCAAACCTCAAGGAGCTTTGTAGCTATGCCCTTTGAGATGTGGGAAAGCATTAAAATTTTGCCTAAAGCTGACTTGGAAGGCTTACAAGATATTGTGCTTAGTTGACACCCAAAAGTTTTGGATTAAAACACCATTTAAGTGTCCTGTTTGTTCAAACCAAAAATCAGTTATTATCTGGTGAACAATTTGCCTGACAGGAGTTCTGTGGTAAGGAGTATCTATTTAATATTGGCTTTTCTTGTTGCTGCAGTGTTAATTGTTGTTTTCTCTGCTCCAGGTTTTCTTTCCTACTGAGCTGAATCTCCGAATGGCCAACATGAATTCAGAAGATTATGTTTTTGACAGCATTTCTGGGTAATAATTTAAGGCCTCCATTTACCCATATCCTCCTGTTCTCTTAGCTGTCCATGAGCAAACAATACAACTCATGCCAATATGCACCAAGTCCCAGTTGGACTGGGCGGGGGGGCTGTAGATCTCAAACCCACAATTATATCTGCTTATTTGAATTTCACAGTTGAAAATTATAGCTTTAAAGAAAACAAATACTTTAAGGAAAACTACCTGCAGGATTGGAAACACCACCCAGCTTCAGTTATGGTCCTTGCACCAAATCTGTGTCCCATGGGAAGGTGCAGTGCTGTCTGGGAGTGGTCTGGGAGTTTGCTTCCAGCAGTGCACCCCTCCCTGGTCTGCTTGTCTTGCTCTCACTCTGCTGGAAATCTACAGCAGAAATAAGAGAAATAAAACTCACCTGAACTCCAGAGGAGGGGAGCAAATGATTTGTTTGATTGCAGTTGACCAAGAGGGCGATGGCCACTGCGTAGCTTATTAGCTTGTGAATTTAATTAAATTGCTAATAGATACTTTTCTGTTCCAAGAGAGCAGCTTGCTGCCTTTCAGCCTGAATAGGGACCTTCCAGTCTTGCCTGCTGATGTGTCTTAGGATTTAGCTTGCCAAGAACTTCTCTTAAATGTTCATTCATGAAGGAAATGGTTGAAAAAGGGGCTCATCCTGTTTTGCAACTTCTTTGCCTGTTGATGGCTTAATGAGTCAACTAACGACTTTGGAATTTCTCCAAATTAAATGTGGAATGTTTAATCAGCTTTCCAGGAAAATGCCTTAGCAATCACTACACTCTTCACTCTATAGGAATAACTTTGAATACACTCTGGAAGCCTCCAAGTCCCTCCGACAGAAGCCTGGGGACAGCACAATGACTTACCTGAATAAAGGTCAATTTTACCCCATCACGCTGAAGGAAGTCAGCAGCACTGAAGGAATCCATCACCCCATCAGTAAAGTCCGAGTGAGTGGCAGCACTTGCGGTTACTTGGGAAGGAGGGTGTATGCAATGGTAACCCTAAACTCTCCCAAAGTGCAGTAATCTAGACCAGAGCATCAGCACAAAGGCCAGCTTACCTGTGCTCTTACGTCAGTGTTCGTTCCTTGGCTGTCCACCTACTGCCAGACCAACCCAGCCTGGCTCAGACTGTTAAGATGTGGTGTCAGCACTTGTGTAAAGGTGATGCAACACCTGGAATGAGATCCTTGAATTCTAGTTAGGAGAGCAGTTCTGCTCATCTCTGTTTATGACCCAGAAAATGCTGTTGTCTGCCTTCCTGCTTGGCAGTGGTATGCCAGGTATACTGTAGTGCCTCAAGTGGAAAAGCCTAAAGCTCCAAACCAAATGTATTCTCTGGCCTTTTCTCTATTTCTCTTTCATGTCCTGTAATTTTTTTTTAAATCTTTCCCTCTCTTCTTTCAGAGTGTTATTATGGTTGTGTTTGCTGAAGATAAAACAAGGGAAGATCAGCTCAGGCACTGGAAATACTGGCACTCAAGACAGCACACAGCCAAACAAAGATGCATTGACATAGGTAAGGAACACTCTCATTGCTGATGTCAAACTTCAGACCTAATTCCTTGTCAAGGTTCAGTTTTCTGCCAAAGCTTTGTTATTTTAAGGAACTTCTGGATCAATCTCTGCTGTCCATACCTTTGCTGAAAGCCCAGAGACAGTTTGTGTTTGCTTGGAGCTAATGCTGTAGTTTTTAAAGAGCCTCATTAAAGAGGCTGATTTTTTTTTTTTTTTTTTTTTTTTTTTTTTAGGATTTTAAGTGGTGGAGTTTAGGGTTTTCTGTTGGGAGATCCAACAGTCCCCTCCAGGCAACAGATTTATTTATTTTTTTTTAGGATATCCTGGTGCTTGTAGCTAAATCATAGCTTGTACTCCCAGTGGCTGTCCTAAATATTGTGTGTCTTCAAAGGACAAGGTCCTCATAGAAAGACCTCAAGATTGATGATCCTCCTTCCCACAGCTTTGCTCACCACTGTCTTTGGTACATGTAAAAAAAAGAAAACACTGCAAATTTCCACTTGCCTGCAGACAAAACTGGGGCTGGCTGGGTTCCTGCCCTCTCTGGCTGAAGGCTGGGTTACTCCTCGTCCCTTCCTTCTGTGAATCAAAGCAGGGATTAATCACTTGGCACTTAAAGCAGACGCGCATGCAAATCTTTGTTTGTTATTGAGGGAGTTTTATTGAGAGCTTATGTCCTTGCCATACAGGGTAGAGTTTCCTGCACATAGTAGGTTATGGCACAGAACACCTGATATTCAGGATCTGCCTTTCTCACTGGATTTTTCACTTTAGAATTTTTGCAAATCCCATTTTTCTCCTTCCTCCTGTTTGTTGAGGTTTTTTTCTGTGTGTGAGAGTTCATTTCCAGCCTCTTTAAAGATCCATTCCTAATGTACAGTTCAGCTTTTTTTTTGCCCTCAAGGGGCTGCTGAAAAGTTAGAGTTTCTGGCTATTCTATGTGATTAAGGACTCAGATGATACCTCCTCTTCCTCATGAACCCTTCTTTTTAACAGCTGACTACAAGGAGAGCTTCAATACCATCAGCAACATTGAGGAGATTGCGTACAATGCCATATCCTTCACCTGGGACATCAACGAGGAAGCAAAGGTATGTGACCACGATTTTATTTCCTGTCCTTTTAGCAGATTCAAGGGCTGGGGGAAGGGAAGGGTGTGTGGCCTACCTGGTGATTAGCATGTAACAAGTTTGTTTACGCCTTGACATTAGGCAAAACCTTCTGGCTATTTCTTAAGAGCGTTTGCATGTGCAACTGGGAGAGCTTTGCAACTGCTTTAAGGTTCTTGGCAGAGGTGCCTGCCTGAGAGACAAGTACTGACAGAAGGAAGGCCTGAGCGTGTCCCAAGCAGATGGAGTGGCGCAGGAGGTGTGATGGAGCGTAGCTGGGCTTGGCACGGACTGCAGCCTCCCCAAGGATCCCTGGGGGGCAGCTGCTGGGAGCTGAGGCTCGGGCCATGGCCTGCCTCTCACCAAAGAGGGAGCAGCTGTGGCCTCTGAGCTCCCCAAGCACGCGTCGCTTAAACCGCAGATCTCAACACCCAGTGACCTATTTCAAACTAGAGCAACCTCCTGGTGAACTCTGGTTTGATCTTTCCTCAGAACTGTGGGTGCTTTTGTAGGTGTGTAAGTACAGGAAACTTCCCTAGCTAGTAGCTCCCTGTGTTTGAGCCACTGTGGCTTCTGGAAAAGGCTTGTGCATCTTCTAGGTTCAAGGAAAGCAGGTCAAAGCATGGAGCCAACTCGGCTCTGAAGGCATTTCTCACTGGCTAGTTGCTGGAGTCAAAATGAAGGCATTTTCTTTTGAGAATTTCATTACTGCCTGCGTTTTCTTTTAAGAATTGGGAAGGGTTTCCATCCATTTTTGGAGACTGGCTGTTTCCTTGGCAGTACTAGTAACCAGTACCAGCAGTCACCAGCATCATAGGGAAAAACACTGATGGCTGCAGAGTGCCATGTCTAGGGAGAGCCTGGCTTGGGGGGACATGGGAACTTTCAGCAAAGAGACTTCCTCCTTCTCTGGAGCTGTGTGTGCTCCTGCACTGCAGGAGGAGCAAGGGCTGGTGTCACTGTGCAGAGCTTGCTGTCACCACAAATAGTGCTTTGTCCTGCACAAGGGCTGTGGAGAAAATGTTGTATGGGGACTGCTGTTAGGTTTCAGCTCTGTGGGAGAGGTTTGGGCTGCTCAGCAGACAACAGTGTGAGGAGCTTTGCAGCGTGTGGGACATGACTTGTGAGGCTGATGTTGGGTGCCAGGATTCCCCTTTCACCAGATTTGGCTTCAGTCAGGTTGAGAGGGCTGGCAGGGAGGGCCCTATCTGCTGGAGGATGCTAAAAGGCTGACAGGATTTCTGAAACGTGAAGCACTTCACTTTGTGAGCAAACAGAAGAGCTGTCAAAAGGAGTCAGTAGGTATTATCCTGCTGCCATAGCCAGTCAAACATTTAACAAACCCAGGTAGTTGGTGTCTACAAGGTATGCAAAGGCTTAGGATTTGCACACAGGGTGGATCATGCAGACAGAACAATGCAAGGCCTCAAGGAGCTGGAAGCACTTTCTGCAGCTGCCTCTCTGCTGGCTGAGCCACTCTGCAGCAGTGGGGATGGGCCATTAACCCAGGAGCAGGCTCACAGCTGGTGCTGAGACCTTTCCTGCCCCAGGGAAAGCCATCCCTTCCTACCAGGTGGCTATTGCCAAGTTACCCTGCTGACCCCTGAATGAATAGTTTCAGTCTATAATGAGATTGCTAGTAGCATCTTGAAAAGATCTGAGGACCCTCATGGTGATATTTCACCTTGGGGCTGAACTTCATGGGATGAAGTGGTGTGGGGAGCTGTGAGACAGACTGGTTTTTTAGCTACAGAGACAAATTTGCTTCACCATCTTAGTGTCTAAGAGCCATATACTGAGTCCTGGTTTATATGAACTTTCAAAGGGGACTCTTGATACCAAGTGTGCAAGCCTTGATTCTTAGAATCAGAATCATATTAAGCCAAAAATACTCTTGACTTCGGTATTTAAAGAATTGGCATTTTTAGCAAGTGCTCCATGTTCCTAAGTGTCTGTTTAACTTCATTTTTTCCCCTGAGTTGGAGGTGTTTTGTCAATGAATGAATTTCTCACCAGAAGAGCTGCAGTTCTTTCTCAACTTCTGTGATCTTATCAGGAGATATCTGAGCCAATTTCAACAATTTTTATTGCATGGTTCATTTACCTTGTATGCTCTTGCTCTCTTTTCCTTTCCCTCCCTGCTCCCCAACCCCTGACAGCAGTCTTAAAATATATGAAGAAAGCAGGGAATAGATAGAGCTGAGTTTCTGATGTTACAGAAATTCCTTCACAGCAATAAATACAGTGTTTTATATTTAATAACAGCAGAAGTGCTGCATAGACAGTATGTTTACCCAGCCAGCAAGCCTTGATCATTAGAAACTTGGTTCCTGAGCATTGGAGTTACCTGGACTAGAGCCAGGTGATTCTTCTAGGCTTGCTGCTTCTCCTGTTTCCCCTCTTCCTTTTGCTTCCACAATTTTCCTCCACAATTTGCTGTGGAAATGATTTGATCCTCTGCAGCCATGTCAGATGGGAGGTGATGAGCCTCTGTGTCTGGGATTTCTGATGCAGTTACTCATTTGGACACACAGGGTATGTGTCAGATTTAAGGCAGAAATGCATATTACCACAAGGAGTTGCCCTTAGCAGCTCTGGGACTGGGTACTTCCCTCCTTGTGGGGCATACAGGAATATTGCACCTCTGCCACTGTCTGTTCAGGAGGATGTCACCTGCCTGAGAGTGCTTTGCCAGTGCCCTTGGGGCACCAAGGGGGTTTAGTAAGCTGCACCTTTCTGGTGAAGAAATGCACTTTTCATACAATATAAGTCATGTGCTCCTTCCATAGCAAGGAAAATTTGTGTGGATTTCACAACTGTGGGTTTGTGGGATGGGAAAAGGATGTTTGAGATGCCCTCAGTAACAAGTATTTCCCATTTCCCAGTTGCATTGGTGCTGGGAGAGCTGAGAGCAAGGCCAGGGCTCTGGTCACTGGGCACATAGGACAAGCCTGGCTCTTCATGACTGGAATTGTCCCACAGCTGCCTGTGTTGGTGTGCAGTGCGTGAGCCCTTGGGTGTAGAAACCAGGAGTATTTCATGTGTGACAGACACTTCCCACTCTGGGACCAGACCCGTGTCCACGGATTTCATAGCAAATATGCTTCTCTCTGGCAGCTCCCCTCTGCCCTCTTCTGTTGTTTTGGGACATCACAGGAGCTGCTGGAAGCAGCCACTTCATAGCAGAGGTTGGTTTAAGTATTCTCTGATCTTTGAAAAAGTGTGTTCGAGCTGGAAAAGGGCCCAGGATCCAAAGCCTCCTTGCTCTGAGACACTGAGGGGAGCAAAGGGTGAAAGGAAGGCCAGATTTCGAAAGAGGCAACCTGCCCTTAAGTGATGCTGTGTATATTTGAAGGAGAGTAAGGTCAGGATTAGAAAGATTGTCAGGAGGCATTGCAGAGTGGGGAAGCTGTGATTCAGGTGGGCTTTCAGTGTCTGTATTAGAGGTGAGGTCTGATCCTATCACCTGACAGAGGAAAGGAATAATTGAATGAGGAGACAATCATGCTTTCTGAGAAGAAAAGGGAAGAGGGTGGACTAGAAAATTAGTTGATGAACTGGTGAGTTGAGTGGGGTATCTGAGAAAGTAGATACTCAATTAGGAGCCATCCTGCTTGAGTGGAAGCATGATCCCATGAGTGTGATGAGATGTGTAGCTGATACTCACTTGCATGCAGCAGGTAATGCTGGAGTTACCCCGAGGCTTGTGGAGACTTCAAACAGTTTCCCACCCCAGGATGGATGTCTGCCATGGGCAGACACTCGAGGTGGGGTTCCTCTGCAAAGAAGCTTTTAGATGTCTGAACACAAGCTCGTAATCTTTTGTGTCTATGACTTCATTAGGGACAGAGTGTCTAGAGCTGGAATACAGCTTTCTCTAGAGTTGTCTGCCCCTTCTTGTTGACTGAGCAGGCTTGGCTGTCTTTGAAATGTGGGGATGTTAGAAGTAGGGAATAGGAATTCTTGGAGCCCTTTTTGTGTCTTTGTCCCCCATGTCAGTCAGAAGAAGTGGCTGTAGGTTCAGGTCATGAGTTTTTGAGGCTGGGATCCATTTTTTCCCAGGTCTGTACAACATGCCAGTCTCTCCTTTTCTTTGTTGGTACCTGATAAAGGTCTTTTAATGAAAATTGCCACTATGTGTGTGGTTAAATGCACATTTCACACTGCTCTTTGTAATGTTGACTGTTGTCCTGTTATCTCTGCCATGTTACCCGTTAGGCTGCGAAGCAAATTCTGTCCCTTAACTCTGGCCTGGGGACATGGCCTGCTCTCAGGTCAGTGGTAGTTGAACAATCTGGACAGATTGGTTTCCCCAGGGTTAACTGGCTTTGCTGGATCCTGCTTTACTCAAATCCTCTTGGTGCTCTTGCCCTGTGGAGCAGGAGGGTTGAGGCCTCTTGTCTGAACAGGGCGAGTTGTTGTCTGCACAGTGACTGCAAGAGCCTCCCTGCCCCTTTCTGCAGCTCTGACAGGGCAAGGATCCTGCCATTGTGCTGGGGCACCCCTTCTGTGCTTCCCAACGGGTCCCTTTTGAAAAGCAGCATTGCTTCCAGCAGCTCCCACAGAAGGGCCCCCATGGAGGTCTTTGGTCTGGCTTCTCTAGGCTGGGTAGTGGGACTGTAGCCAAAAATGATGTCACTACACATTAAGGGTTCTATTGTCTTCCTATTCCTTCCCTCCAGAAAAAAAAAAAAAAAAAGCATTGTAACCCAGCTGCTCTGTGTGAAAAGACCCTTTCTACTAAAAGGGCATAAATACTGGAGAAAGTGTAACAGGCATTTTGAGTTTGAGAATATCATGACAGAGCTTTTTGCTGCCTCTTCACCAAAGGGAAGATGCTGTGGTGTCTCTTAAGTGATGCCCTGAATGACACGGAAAATAAGCAGCACTTTTTAATTTTTTTCATTTTTTTTTTCCAAGAAGAGTGGAATGGTCCTAATATTATGGTAATTTGCATCTAATTTGGGATAGCCTTTCAAAATAGAAATCTAGGCAAAAAGGGTGGTCTTCTTGGCAGATCCTTTCATGTGTTGGCAAGATTACTTTGTTTACAGGAGTTCAATTTTTGGAGAGAGTGGATCTCTTGCTACAACTTGAAGTGAGGCTGGGTGGTACACTACTGATTTATATTAAGTGTTTATTCTAGCAAAATCCTCCCTTGGTGTTCACTATAGGAGGAATTTCAACTTTTTTGATTGATGAATATTGCATACATTTATATGGATGCCATTGTAATGAAGCAGCAGTCATATGCCTCATTAAAGAAGGTGTTTCCACCTTCAGCAGCATTGGGGAGGTACAGGTTTGACTAGTTGGAAATGAAACTATGAAATGTGATGAGTCAAACATACTTAAAGGAAAGAGATTGCTGTGAAGCCAAGGCTGCAGACCACAAATACTTAGGCACAGGTACACACAGCCTTTGGAGCAGTGACATAGGAAAGTCATAGCAAGTATTGCTTACCTGCCTCTTAACACTGACCTCTCCCTACTCTGTACTGGGTTTTCTGGAAAACAAGCATATGCCACCCTTGATTTTAAGCACTGCCAACTAGAAGCAAGTTTTCAATTCAGTATTTCTTCTGAACTTGGTGTCACAAGCCTCTGACATTATCTGGTCTTCCAAGTATGAGAGCTCACTAGATGTTTCCCAAAGCCGAAAGGAAAATCTCTTGATATTAACTTTTCTATAGAGAAAACTAGGAGGTAATTTTTTTAAAATTTCCCTTTTCTCTATTCATTTTTTACCTGATGGCAACTCTTTCTTTTCCACCATTTTTATGCCTTTTTAGACTTCTCTGTTTTGTGTTGTTTTGTCATGTTTCAGCTTTTGTCATTATTTTTGTAGACTTGTGTGTTGTTGTGAGGGGGTGCGTTAGGGGTTTTCTGTGTGCGGTGTTGTTGTTGTTTCAGTTTTCTGGTGGGTTTTTTTGGTTGGTTTGTTTGTTTGGGGCTTTTCCAGCTTATTGTCACTGTTTTTGCCAAACTGCTGTTTGTACTTTCTTTCCAACCTAACAAAACCTGGCCCAGCATCTTTATCTTATCAAAGCGTGAGGTGGGAGGAAGCATCAGTAGGACTAGGAACCTGGGAACCAGGTTGTGAACAGAGACATTCCTATATTTCCTTGCCTTAGAACAGATTGGAATAACAATCAGCATTGCTCTTTGTGAGCAGGAATATGTATTTTCCTTTCATTACCATTTTTGTTTTGTTGATGAAGTAAACTTGCCAGGAGGACGTTCTTTATCTGGAGGTGGATCGTATTTCCCACTTGTCATTCCTTGACATGGTGTGGGGCCTATCATGGGCTCTGTGTCAGTCCCCCAGATTGGGAGTGGTAGGTTTGAATGCAAACAAACTCCCCTGGGCTGCAAGCAGGATGGTGCTGGCTCTGCCTGAGCGGAGCTGGAGCGGATGCAGCCCTATCACCCATCTGCCAGACAAGCCTTTTTTGGAGCATCCGATCCCAAAGGCAGGAGGCGGCTGAGGAGCCCACAGGTGCATGAATTGCCCAATTTTTTTATCTCTTTCCTGGCTCACCTCCTGCTGATGCAAAACCTGTGGTGCATGTGGGAGGTGAAGAAACGAATGTGAGAGCAGTAAGATTAGCCACCTCTCAGGTGATCTTACCAAAGTGTGGGTTTGAGGTTTTTTTTCTTTTATACCAGAAGTCTTCCCAGCACTGCTTTCTTAGGACATGCCTTCGTGGATGTGTGCAGGCAGACCTGTCGTTGCCCTGCCTGCACTCGAAGCTGCTTGGCTCTCACCCAGAGCCAATCTTGGAAGCCACGTAGCTACACTGGCACAAGGTGGTGCCCAGGCTGACAGCTCTGCCACTCAGAAGGGCTTGGAGCTCTGCTGCTGTAGCTCATAGGGCTTTTGGACTGGAGATGTTTTGTGTCCAGCCAAGCTTGCAGCATATAGGAAACACATGGAGGAAAATCTTTAGAATTTTTTTTTTAAAGTTTATATTTGTCCAAGCTTTTAGAGAGACCATATAATTTCAGCTATCAGCATTGAAATTACAATCTTTGAGCTTCTGGTTGATTTTTCTTTAAAATTAACCAGCGGAGGGGGAGACATTGCCTTTGTGTCAGGAAAATGGTCTCCAGACCCACTGGAATCCCTTTGCCTACTGTATTTTGGGCATAACATTGAAACTCTTTAGCCAAGACCAAGAAAAGCAATATCCAGCTGCATTCTCTGGAAAGAAGTTCATTGCAGTTTAATCTGTCTCTGGTTGTTGTGTTGTAGGCTCCAAACTCTGTATTCTGTACAAACAAGTCTTCCAAAATCAAAAACATCCTGACAATTTTAAGTTGAATATAACATAGACTGACTATAACATAGCCTGGAATGTCTCCTATGAAGACAGGCTGAAGAGTTGGGGTTTTTACAGCCTGGAGAAGAGATGGCTCTGCAGTGAGCTGTCCTCCTTTTTGGAGGAGGCCTTAAAGAAAGGCTGGAGAGGGACTTTTTACAAGGGCTTATAGTGATACAGAGCAGGGGTGAATGGCTTCAAACTGACAGATTCAGGTTAGGTATTAGGAGGAAATTCTTCACTGTGAGGGTGCTGAGGCACTGTAACAGGCTGCCCAGAGAAGCTATAAATGCCTTGTCCCTGGAAGTGTTTAAAGCCAGGTTGGATGGGATTTTGAGCCTTCTGGTCTGGTGAAATGTGTCCCTCCCTATAATGAGGGTGGGGCTGGACTAGATGATCTTTAAGGTAGGTCCCTTCCAACCTAAACTGTTCTGTGGTTAAAATGTGAGGCTTTTGCATCCTAGTGTGAGAAAAGAGCTAAAGTTTTTATCTAAATTCTCAATAGAGAAAGAACTATCCAATGGACTTGGATTGGTGAGTAATGTCTAAATCCTTTGGACACAGAAATATAGAGGGTCATAAATATGAGGAGATAATATAATTTACCTGCTTTCCCTTGAAATGAAATGAATGTGGAGCAAGGTGATCAGCCTGGAAAAGTCCCAAGTCTGCCTGTGTAGGTCTTTTTTCAGAAGGATGTACAAGACTCTGCAGGATAGTGTTACCCATGCCTGTGTTTGCTCTGACTGGTCAGAGTTCATGGTGTGCTAACACAAGTTGTTCCCCATTGCCTGTGGCAGCCCTGGCTGCAATGGATGAGAGCCTGCACTGCTCCTTTCCAACAGGGCAGATGAGCCTGCACGAGGTGACATTTCATCTAGAGCTGCTGCATATGTAGCCTTTGGACTCATCAGAATTGCTAGTGCTTTTTGTGTGACAAAAGAGTACAGCGTCCAAGATAAACTGAGGAGAAGAGATCTGGGTATGCAAGCCTTCATTTAAAAAAGGCATCTTTCATCTCGCTGACAGAGAGGTTCCTGCAGTGCTTTGATTGCCCTTTAATTATGTCTGTTTTTCCTGGTTTGTTTGAAAGGCAGATCTTGTTAAAAAAAAGGTGCTGTGTGGAAAGAACTTGGCTGTCTCTGCTGCCCTTCCTTGAGGGCACACGGCAGAGCTGTCGGATTAATTTTTCTTTCTGCATTATTAAAGTGGAAGATTGTTTCTCGTGGATTTGAATGTAGGCATGGTGTGTTCCTCCCATCTTAGGTGAGGAGGGGCATGAGGGGTCGGGTGGTTAAAGCAGACAGAGAAGTCATGAGGTCTGACTTCTTCCCACGCTGACTTTCAGCATGATCCAGAGGAGGTGCTTTAATCCTTCTGCCTTCAGCCTTTTGTTGTGGGCTGCCCCAAAGGCTTCAGGAAACCCACCATGGTGTTGGGGAAAGGAGGCTTAAGAGTGTTGGGGTGCATGCCAGGTGTGGGAGGTTAGCAGTTTGTAGCAGTTCACAGTTTTCATGCTGTTTGATTTTATCTGAGATACCACCATTGTGGAGCCATTTGCCTCAATGAGTATCTCAGATTTTGTTAAAAGGCGTTAGGAAGAGCGTATAAAAAAATGAACAGAAAAAAAAAGGGGAAAATAAAGCCTGTCTCTGGTTAGAGAGAAAAGCCTGGATATGTGATAGCCTAGATATATGTAGTCAAATATAGACTAGAGGCTCAACTGCGAAGCAAGCAAAATAACTCAAGAACAGGTTTCTAATCCCTTTACAAATCTCAGTTTTAAAGAAAGTCTGTGTAACTTTTGAGGGCTTGACTCATGTTTGTAAGTGCCCAGGCTTGACAGTGCTCTATTTTTAAGTGCTGTCTTTATGTTGAATCTTGGGAGGTGAGATGAAGATTTTTTTTTTAAACAACAAATCTTAATATAGCTGAGAATGCGGAACTGCCCTTAGAAAAATAGGTTGGACACATGAAAAGGAATCTTGCTCAGCAGGCTGAAGACGCAGAGCAACTTCTGCGGTTACGTTTTTCTTTCTTCTGGCAATTTTGGGGTGGGGATGTAGCTGATGCAGTTGCTTGGCCTTACATTTCATTTCTAATGTAAGTCAAATATTCCTGTACATAAAGAACCCGGCTGAAACTGTCTTAGCCCAAACTGGAAAGGCTGTTTGCTAAAGTTCTGTTTTGTGAAACTTGAGGCAACCTGAAGTTGCTCAAAAATAGGAGTTACAGAATGGGTAGGGAGAAGTAGATGCTCCTTTTGAACTGAAATGGTTTAGTACAAGCAGGAGAAGACAGGCTGGCTCTCTTGCTTCAGAGACGTGATTAGGTTTTAGTTGTCATCTCCTGCCTAGAGTCCTGAAGATTTAAATGGCATGAAAATGAAGTCAGGTGTTTAAAGCCAAAGCTAATCAAATGAGGAGACTCTAAAGTAGGAGGATAATCTTTGTCATCTGACAGGCAGTCCTAAATTCCCATGAGATACCTGTGCAGCTCTGCTGTAGTAACATGTGTCTATTGTGCTGAGACCAACCTTCAGCCCAGCAGGCTTTGTGTGGCTGGTAAGACATAAAAACCAAAAACATGAACTTGAAGTCTCAGAAGTGACACTGTGTGCTAGAGAACTGCTGACTGATGCTGCACACTGAATCTGCTGGTGTCCAGTGGTGTGAAACTCATTTGAGGGATTTCACAGAAATTTCAAGGTGATAGTGGACCTGCTGATGTGGCTGCTTGGGCATGCTTTTCTTAAAGAATGTAGTAATTTTTTCATACAGAAATGAGTTGAGTGAATATTCAGTGTAGGTTATTTAAAATTAAAATTTAAAATGTAAAAATATGCAAACACCAGAGCTGAGGGTCTTTTAAAAAACAAAACCCCTGCTCAGGGAGTGCAATTATTCAGGCTGTGCATACATCTGATTACCAAGCTCCCAAGCTGGTGAGAACAGCTCTTCAGACTCCTTGAAGCTTTTCCCCAGGGTGTACCAGCACTGCAGGCAAAATGCCCTTGTAAGGCCAAGGCAGCAAAAAGGGAAGTGGGGTGGATGAAAGCGGGCAAAGCCATCCTTTGGGTTAGTCTGGGGAAGACTGCAAAAAGCTTATTTTAAAATAATTTTCCTGGCTGTGATTTGAGATGTATTTAATTCTTTCACAAAAAGTTGTGTTGGAACAGTGCAGGTTTGGGATGCAGGGACACAGGCTGGAGGGTGAGCGGGCATCGACCACCGGCTCACCTTGCATCCTGCCCCTGCTCTGAGTCCCTGCAGAGGCAGCAGCTCAGGGGCTGGGGTTCTGCTGACTGCTGTGCTGGCCTGGGTTGGGTGGTGGTTCACACATTCCATGTCCCTTGGCTCAGCAGGACTTGGTGGGGACATTGGAATTGGAATCTCTGGGATGGTGTGTGCGCACCAGGGAATAGGGGGGCTGGTTGCTGAGCAGCTGCACTGCCCTCTCAGGGCACAGGGGCTGCAGGAAGCAGTATGTGAACCCCCAGTATTCAGTCAAGTTATTATGAGAGATGTCCCTCACCTGCACTATTTTTCTTCCCCGCCCTGACTTTTTATACAGCTGTATTATACACAGTGGGGAAAAACCAATGATTATGAGCTATCACCAGATCAGGGTTTTACATTTCCATTTCCCATCGTTGTTAGAACTGGAAAAGGATGCTGCAGAACCTGTGCAAAGAGGACCTTGATAAGCAGCACTTAGCAAAGCCTGTAGCTTTCCCAAGCCTGTGTGAGCCTCTGCAGCTCCGGGAGGTGGCACCAGCTCACTGCCGAGACTCAAGTGGCACTGTGGAAGCACCACCTAAGTGAGCCGTTGGCTCCTGGGATGGTGCACAGTCTCTGGGAAGGTGGTTCTGGCTCCCAAGGCTTTGATTATATTTTAATGCAGTGAGTTCCCAGCCTTTATTCTGCAGGCAAAGAGGAGAGAAGCTGTTGCAGGTCTTTCTGGCTTGTAAATTCCTGGTAATTAATCCTTACAGCCTCTGAGATGTGCCAGTTAAAGGCATTTTGTCTGCAGAAGAGCCTGGCACACTGCAAGCCCAACAAAGTACTCTGGTCTATCTGCTCATTTCCACTTAAGGATATTTCTTCTGTTAAGCAGCATTGGACTTGATCTCTGGTTGTGTGTGATTTGTGTTTTTGACAGAGTTTTTTTGTTGTTTTTTCAAGTAGTTATGAAAATGAAATTAGGTATGTTCCAACATGCAATTAATTTCCCCTGTAATTATTTTTTTGTAAGAATAATGGAAATATTTCTCTTACCCTTTCCATCTGCATGTTAACAGGGTATTGCAGATCTTACTAAGGAATATTCAAAGTAGCGTTCAACTTAGTGTAAAGCCCAGAAACTTTCATTGGAATTATGGTGTTATTTCTGTGTTTAAAGATGTTGCCTAATATTTTTTAAAAGCTTTTAATAGCCTTTAGGAAAAAAACTCAACCAAGTACTTTCTAGCATAAGCTGTGTTCATGTAGAACTCATAAAATGATTTAACTTACCCAGAGTAACATGAATTTTTTGGAACATAGCTGTGTTCTTACCAAGATGCTGCTAAACACTGAGCAGTGAGGATTGATTGTAGGAGCATCCTTTTGCTAAAAGTTTGATTGTGACATTTGAGAGTTCTTGGGTGGAAAGATGGGTGGAGTCTTCCTAAAGTTTGGAGAGTTTGTTGAGATCTGTCTTGGACAAAGTGGCTTTGTCTCCTCCAATGACTTGTGTAAAAACTTAAGAATGTTATACTGCTTCTTGGGGATTTTGGGAGACATTACCAGATGTCTCAGAAGAAAGAAGGTGCTGCTTGTAGTGGCAAGGACCAGCATTTGGGCCTTAGCCCTCCATGAGTATCCTTCACTCAGTCAGGACTTACTGACAGCTGCTGCTTTCCTCTTCTGCAGGTTTTCATTTCTGTGAACTGCCTCAGCACAGATTTTTCCTCTCAAAAGGGAGTTAAAGGCCTGCCCCTGAATCTTCAGATTGACACTTACAGCTACAATAACAGGAGTAACAAACCTGTCCACAGAGCCTACTGCCAAATTAAAGTCTTCTGCGACAAGGTAAGCTTGCATCAATGTGCCAATGACCGTTTTGGAAGGCTGCTCCACAGCTTAGCAGAATTCCTTTTTTTTTCCTTAATTGTGTCACTTGCTATTTTGGCTCCATGGAAAGTCCTGTCTGTGTTTAGCCTTTGCAAGGAAAAAATTTCAACCCCTTCTACTTGGCTCATAGATGTTCTGATGACCTCAAATAAATTTGCTGCTCTCAAAATGCTGGAGTGCTAGGTGTCCCTGAGCATTGACTTTAGAGAAAGGTCAGTCAGTGGCAGACTGACACTGGAAAGAGCCTTCAGCAGGAGAAATCATTGCATTGACTGGAACAAGTGTAGGCTTGTCTTTTTGCCCAAGTTCTTTTGTGTTGGTCCTTTTAAGTTTCTTCATGTTTTCATACTGCATTTGTTACAAAAAAACCCGAACCAATTACTTGCAGAGCTTGTGAACAAAAGATATACCACCATGAGATACAGCAGCATTAAAAAGCCCATTTACAGGCTGGATGGGTGCTGTAATTTGACTGCTCTGCCTAATGCATTTAGCACACAGAATTAATGCCTTTCCCAAAGCCAGTATTCAACAGAAGCTGTGAAAGAAACAGCAGAAGCTGAGTTGAAAGCAGCTGTAAAAACTTAACTGAGTTTGTAAAGAAAGGAAATTGCCCAGTCTTCATAACCTGTTCCTGCCTGAGCAGTCTTTTGAAGGTCCAGGGCAAGTAATGTGTAATGTTATTTCCAGAGTGACCAAGACTGTTCTAGACCATGATAAATGCTTCCTGGACTTCCCCAGTCCCTTTGATTGCTGTGAACTGTGTTGACTTCCTATTTTCCTGATATCCTGCTTGATTTGGGCCTCTTTATTTTTTGAATCCAGACTCTGTCTTCATAGGGCAGACTCCTTCAGGTGATACCCCAAATGCCTCTCCATGCAGCTGCAGGGCTGAGGCATGTCTGTAACTCCCATCTCTGGTCCTGTGCTGGCTTTGCCAGACCACTGTGTGATCTTGCCTGGTGTCCTTTCCCTAGGACACTGATGGATTCATCTCATGCAACATTGTTCTGTCTCTCTTTACCTCCCAAAGTACATGGTGCCCTCTGCCCTGTGCTCCTGCTGCAGCATCTCATTAACTCACCCTGGACACTCTGTTGTCCATCTGTAGGCTTTTAAGTGTGTCCCTCTGCATTCCTGCACAGCTGGGAGAGCTGCCTGTAGCAGCTCCTGTTGTGATACATTCTGCAAAGCATTTACAGGGATATAGCAAAGGCTCTCTCAAGAGCCATCCTAAAGATTTGCCAGTGAGCCTAAGAGGCTTGGTTCTCATTAGATTTCTTCAGGCCTTTATTTTTCCTTCTTTTTCTATTTTCTTTTGCCTATTTCAAGATGAGACTGAAGCCAGTGTGTCATCTAATGTTTTTTCACCCAAGTATCTGGGAGTTTTGTGTGCTATCAACCTGTTTTCTCTACAATACAGAGAGGACAGAATTGCTACAGGGTAGGGGGAGATCTCTTATTCCTAAATTGTCCAATTAATTACTGACATAATGCTAAAATGACTGACAGGCTTGTGTTACTGCTAATAAGACAAATTGGTTAATAAAAAGGCAGATGTGTAGTCAGCATATTAGATCCAATGGCTTCCTTCAAGCTATGGCAGAAATTTCAGCAAATCTAGTAATATAGTAATAGTAATGCCAGTGCATCTTTTATTTCCCTTTTAGATTTTGACTTACTCTCCTGATTTATTCCTCCAGATACTTTGCAAATTGTACCTGAATCAAAAGAGAAGGGAAGAAAGGAAGGAGAAATATAAATCAAAATCAGAACACAATAATAAAATATAAAACTCAATCTTAAAGTAGCTTCCTTTCACCCTTCTTTTCAGGCTCAATTTCACTCCCTAATTCTCTCCCTTGTCCCCTGCAGCAGTGCAGGGGAATGAGGGCTGTGGTCAGTTCTTCACACATCGCTGATGTTCCTTCCTCCTCAGGAGGAGGACTCCTCCCACTCTTCCCTGGCTTCAGTGTAGGGTTTGTCTCATGGAAGACACTTTCCACAAACTTCTCCAACATGAACACTTCCCACAGACTACAGTTCTTTACAAACTTCAGCCTGGGTTCCTTCCATGGGGTGCAGTTCTTCAGGAACAGGCAGCTCCTATCTTGGTGCCCCATGGGGCCACAGGTTCTGACAGCAAACCTGCATGGGCTCCTTTTTCCATGGGGCCACAGGTCCTGCCAGAACCCTGCTCCAGCACAGACTTCCCACAGAATCACAGCCTCCTTTGGGTATCCCTCTGCTCTGGTGTGGGGTTCTGCACAGGCTGCAGGTGGATCTGCTCCCCCATGGACCTCCATGGACTGCAGGGGCACAGCTGCCTCACCTTGGGCTGCACCATGGGATGCAAGGGAATCCCTGCTCCAGGGCCTGGCTCTCCCCTTCAGCACTGACCTTGGGATCTGCAGAGTTATTTCTTTCACATATTCTTGCTTTGCTTATGACTGTTGCTGCGGAACATTTTTCCCCTTTCTTAAATACATAAGCCCAGAGGCACTACCACCAATGGGCCTTGACCATTTAAAGCTGACTGGCCTTGGCTGTTGGGCATGAGGGAAGCTGCTTCTGGGAATAAACATTCCCTCAGAAAATCCATCCCTGTAGCCCTTGCATGCTGTCGTATCATACAAAACCCTGTGTACTCATGGACCCTAATGCTGGCTGCTTGTTCCAGGCTCCTGTAAGAGCATTGGCGTTTCAGAAGGAGCACCTATATTCTGCCCTGTATTGAATTGTATGTAATCAGCCAGCTGCTTTCAGAATGTTTATAGGATCATTGTTGCTATAATATCCATACCTACAGCCCTGGATGTGTTTGTCCTCATGTGACCACTCTTACCCGTAGAAATTCTGTTACCCATAATTTCTTCATGGAGGCCAAGTCTATAGTGTGGAGGTCTGTTGGAAAAAAAAAAAAACCACAAACCAGCAGAAAATTATTATGTGGCCACCTAACACAGATGTCTCCTCTATTTCTTTGTCAAGGCTGTGCTTGCAGTGCCTGGGATGTTTGGTTTTCATCTACTCCTGTGTGGTTCCAGGACCTGAGTAAAGCAGTATGGGACTAATGGTGTCATCCTGTAGAATGTTATGGCACAAGCTTCCTTCAGGCTTGGCCCAGCAATATTTGGGCTGACCTGTCCCAGGGAAAGACGACCTCTATTCTGAATGGTACCTCAGCTATCACCCACATGAGGAGAATTAAGTCCAGGGTTTCAAAGACTGGAGCTCTCCTCTGGGATCTGCTGTTGCACTGGTAGCGATGGGCAGCGCTGTGGGAAGGCTTTCATGGGATGGTAGGAACAAATGGGTGAGATGTTGCTGGAAGGAAAGAGAGGAGGCTGCTGGAGCATTGATGTGAATGGGCAGCAATTTGGAGGCTGTTCATCCAGCTGCATGATCACAGAATGGTTTGGGTTGCCAAGCACCTTTAAAGGTCAGCTAGACTAGATCTCTGCTGTGGTCAGGGATACATTCCACTAGACCAGCTTACTCAACACCCCCTCCAGCCTGGCCCTGAACACTTCCAGGGATGGGGCATCCACAGCTTCTCTGGTCAACCTGTTCCAGTGCCTCGCCCCTCTCATCAGAAAAAAAAAAAAATTCTTATGTCCAGAATAAAACTATCATTTGTCAGTTTGAAACCACTGCTCCCTGAGCTCTGCTGGCAGGGCAGAAAAGCCTGTTATCAAGACATAACTTGTTTTTGGGTTTTTAATGCAAGTTTTAAGACATATTTACCTGGGCCCCAGTAGCCTGCATCAAGTTGACTTTCAAGCAGGGAATGGGTGGACAGAGGTTTTCTCAATTCTTGTTGAATCAGCATGTTCTCCATGAGGAAGCAGATGCTGTTCTTTAGCACAGTGTTTGAGTAGCACAAATTTATTATTTCCACATGGAAGGTAAAAATCAGATCTGGAACCAAATCAAATCTTTGTCCTCAAGCTGAGATGCTGTGACTGCTCTGGTAAGGGATAACACAGAGGGTTCAGGTTCAGCTGTGCTGAGGTTTAGGTGAGATGTCTTCACTGTAGTGGGCTTTATCAACTTCATTGGGTCAAGCAGAGCTGGAAGTTCCTTTGTCTTTGTGTGTTATTTTTTTTTCACTTTTCACCACAGCTTCCTGAAGCTGCTTTTTTCCTTCTCACTGGGTGGAAGAAAATATGATCTGTATTAATATGTATCAAATATCTTGCCTAATTTTCCTTTTTATTGCTGGTTCAGATAAGCCCAGTGCTAGCAGCAGGCATAGGCAGCTTGGCATCTATAGAACATTGATTTACTGGGAAGTAAGGAGGGCTGTTCACCTTCTCCCATGCACCATTAGTCACAGATTCCCACCCCATGGCCACAGAAATTTTGACATTTCATTTGCTGTAGCTAATCAAGTCTTCTTCCAGTACTATGCAAGGATGTGGGTGTGTTTTGGCAGCTTTGAAGGAGAAGGAATGAGAAATAATGGCTTGGTGTGGCCAGGTAACTGTTCCCTTTTGCCCTGCTTTGCAGGAGGGTATTGGGAGACAGGTGGAACTTGTGTATGCCAGTTTTGGTGACCTAGTGATAGCATCAGGATTGAGTGTTGGGGATCTCCTGGGGGCTTATCACTTCATGCAGCTGGCAGTGTGACATCCCTGACTTAACCCACAGTCACATGTGAGGTCTGGGCAGAGCTGGAGGAATGAACACTATTCCAAAGCTTCTTCCTTCCTCTTCTTTCTCCATCATAGCTGTCCTCACCTTGCAGAAAAACATGGTATTATTGCACTGTCCCCTCTGCTGCTTGGTTTGGAAGGCCAGGAACAGTGCAGGCATAAACCTATCTGGATTCCAGCATGGCCTGACCCTGATGAGAAGAGAGGAAATAATCCCTGCTTTAAAGCAGTGCACATCTGCAGCTTGAGCTCAGTGAAGGCTGGTGCAACTGCTGCAGGCTCTGTGTGAAATGTGCAGGAGGTATCTTGCACTTGGTGATCCAAGTGTGGTGTGACTTCTGTAGATTTTAATGACAATCAAGGGAACTCCTAAACTAGGGGAATCTGCAGTTCTTTATTGTTTAAACACTTCAACTATACTTTTATCTAATGCTTTAAACAATCATTATAGATGTGGGTATCTTTTGTCATCGTATCTTCATCTGACTTGAAAGAAAAGTAAGTGTTTGCATCTTGGATATGGTTGTTGGATTTCATTAGATGATAGGACTCAAAAATAAGCAGATCTCAAAGTTGGCATATTCTGGCAAATCTGCAGCTCATGTACTGTGCAACTGACCTTCACAAACAGATATGGAAGAATTAGTGTTCCTGCCTCTGATCTGAAAAAAAAACCTCAAAAAACTAAAAATATCTTCTCTTTCTCTCTCCTCCCCTCCCTTCTTCTTCACTCCCCCTTTCTTTTCCCTTTATCTCTTGGCTGACAGGGAGCAGAGAGGAAGATCAGGGATGAAGAACGAAAGCAAAGCAAAAGAAAAGGCAAGTGCACTGATCCCAGCTCTCAGTTGAATGCCTGTAAGTAGAACTTATTCCATCAATATTTTAAATACTGGATTTCATTTTGGCTACAAATAGCTTGTGTAGTAGAACTCTCAAGTCAATTTTTAACCTGTATGGACCAGTGCTTGTTTTAAGCAGTTCCTATGGAACAGTCATTGTGTTTTGCAACACACTGGGTCATTTAGGGCTTCTTTCTGTATAGTTCTTTCTGTCCAGAGCAGGGTCCTGCTGTGTATTCAGTCAGGTATGGGTTGTAGCAGTTGAAGTGGTGGGGTGAGGGTGGGAGTTTTGGACAATGCTGGAGCCCCTCCCAGTCCAGGTGGCAGTGAGAATGATCAGTTCCAAATATTTTCAGCTTGATCCTAAACTTAGGTTTTAACTTACATTAAAAATGTGTTTGCAACTCCTCAGCAAGGCTGTGGCAGCCTTGAGGCTGAGCCTCCAGGCTCTCAGCCCTATGCTCTCTTCTAGAGCAAAGTGATCCATAGCAAGTAATTCCAATTTCTGCATGTGTGAAGCATTTGGAGACCTCTGCACTGTAGTACCTAAAGGATGAGGAGTTTCTTCCTGCTGAGCATCTTCCTTCAACTGCTGCAGATGACAGATCCTGTCTTTGGATGACTGGTTATTCACCAGCAGAGCTGCTTAGAGGAAGAGCTGTCTCCCTGTCCTTTGTTGGCACGGGGCAGGCGTGTGCTCTCGCTTGCTCCGCTTTTAACAGCCCGACTGGCTCAGCCAGCACCTCTCAGCTCGCCAGGCAGGATTTTCCTGATGCAGCAGGTACAGGCTGCTGGAGCAGCTTCAGAAGATAATGCTGAAGGGAACCCATTTGCTCAAGGGAAGCTGTGGGGAGGGTTGGGTTTCTGTTTTTTTTTTCAAAGTAGGTCACAAGAGGCAGGTAGCACACCGTTAGTATTTCACAAACGTAGTAGCCCCAGCAGCTTCCAAAAGGTTACTGCATGCAGCCCTTTGCATCGTGGCTGGAAAGGGAAGGCAGTTCCAGTACACATTTCCCAGGATCTTATGATTTTACAAAAGCTGCTTTCCAATGTTAGTTTTCTAGGCTTGGGCTTAGCCCAATGTGATCTTTATTTTTCTGGAAAGAACCATCTTTGGCTTTGTAGTTCTTACATGGGAAGTTTTTGATTCCTTGAAGCCATAAGCTGTTATACTCACCTCCAGGATCACAAATGCCATGTGTGCATGAACTCTTCAACAGCAGAAACAGCTGGTGGCTTTTGGTCAAAGTTATTTTTACAGAAAATCATCAATCTTCAAAAAAATCAGTTTTGCAAGGAGAAAATAGTATATTTTCTTTTGAGGACATGAGAAATGGTTTTTGTTTGCAGTTGTTTTGACCTCAGATGGATATGCTTACACTTGGTAAAATAAAGTTTTCAACTGTGATAATTGGACATGAATGTGTCTGAAATGCAGTTTAAGGCACCTCCTGCCTCACTTTCTCCTCAGAGGGTTTTGTGGATGAAGTCTGCCCTCTCAGTGGGATGTGTCACATCAGCTGGTACATTGTGAAAGGCAAAGGGTTGTGTGGGAGACAGTGCTGATCCTAGGGGGATGGACTAGGAGCTGGCACCCTGAGGTGACCAGGATGAACAATGAGAGGAGCCAGAACGTGAAACTTAGAAGTGTGGAAGCAGGTTGTAACCTTAAATACAACAACTTGCACAAACGGGTATTTGTACTACCTCTGTAGTATAGTGGTCCTGTCTCTTCAAGATGCTCCCAACTGGGAACATGAAAGTTGTCCCTTTGTCTTCTTTGTATCCTCCTGGCATAGGAACACCAGCAAGCTTTTGAGGGAATGGAGAGGGAGAAGGTGGGGCAGGGGCTGGTTCTTGCACTCTGTTTGGATGGCTTACTTGGTACATGGAAGACCTTGGTTCCTCTCTTGGGTTGAGTGCCAGGTTATTGTCCATCCTAATTAATATCCAAACAAAGCTGAGCCCCACTCAGTTGTGGAGGTGGAGAAAGCTTTGACTACTCTGTGAAACAAGTCCTCAGGGACCAGGCCTTCAGCTGAGAGGTAGACAACCAAAGTTCAAACTCCTTTACCACAGGAGCTTTTTGCTTTGACCCTGACTGCAGAATGCCCTTGTTCAGCAGTGTATGTACCTTTTAAATGATGTAGGGCCCCTATCAGGGCCTTCAGTATCCTCTATCCTGGTCTTTGTCTCCGCAGTTTCTGATGTCAAAGTGCCCATGCTTCCCTCACACAAACGCACCGACATCACCATCTTCAAGCCCTTCATGGACCTGGACACTCAGCCTGTCCTGTTCATCCCTGATGTTCACTTTGCAAACCTGCAGCGTGGGGCTCACGTGAGTAAAGCTCATGGGTGTGGGCATGAAGAGGCTCTGAGGTGTATTTGCAAAAGCCTGGGATACTGTATGTACATATGGATTGTCAGACTGCATCAGTGCTGTAATCAAATACAGGCTGAGTCTCATGTGGGCAAGCAATGTTGCTCCAAGATACATTGGCTGGAGTTACCTGGGGGTGTTTCACCATCAAATTATTTTTCCTATCAAGTTTAGTTTCTGTGAACCTGAAAGGATTTTTCCATAGCATTTCCATTGCATGAACTGCAGGGTGGTTTTCTGTCGTAACATCCCTTGGGATCCTGGTGTGCTGTTGTACAGCACAGACTCCTCCAGATGCCTCCTACAGTGTGAAAATCCACCCTGTGGAACTGGCATGTGTCATCTCTGTGATCCACTTCCAGAGCACCCTGCCTCAGTGTTCCTAGAAAATTCCAGCTTACAAGAAACTGGAAGGGAAAAAATCAGCATGCAACCAGGTTTCAAAGTCTTGAACTTTGCTGTGCCAGGAGTTCTGCAATGCTCTAACATAATGTAAACCTTATTTTCTAAGAGCATTTCCTCAACTCCTAGAAAGGATGGAGAATAAACTTGTATGTGTAAGGCTGACATTCCAGCATGTTTTTCTACAAAGGCCCTAGTGCTGAGTTTTGTCAGAAGACTCTACACCAGTCCAGGTAGAAAACTGGTTAGCTCCTCTTTGTTCCTGTCTGTCATTTGAGAGCCTTTATTACTTTTTATGAAAAAAGGTAAAGAAGGTTTTTGGAGCCAAAGTATTATTTGATTTAGCTTTGAAAGATTGCAAGAGAAAATTAGTTCTAGTTCTGGATGAAATATTCACAAAATCTCCCCTTTGTTTTTAAAGGTCCTTCCTGTTGCTTCAGAAGAACTAGAGGGTGAAAGGTAAGAGCTGCCCTGCAACTTCCTGATACCTTGCCCTCAGACAGAGGGATAAGTCCTGGTAATTGTACCACTGCTGACTTGTTGCCTTGTCAATGACAGCTCCAACCTGAAGAGAGGAGCTTATATTGGTGAAGAGGACTTTATTGCAACTCCAAATAAGATGGCCAGAATAGAAGAGCCAAAAAGAGGTATTTTCTTATTTCAGAGACTGAATTTTTGGAGTATTTATCTATCACGATACAGGGATACATCTGAGGTTAAAGAATTTTTAAATTCATATTGATGTATACTTCAGACTGATTGTTTTCTAGCTTTGAATAGTGACAGTTTATGTCTCAAGATGTGGTTCAGCTGTGCAAATATTTTACATTGTGAGGATTTCTGCCAGCTCTGACAGTAATGGGCTCTCAGCCTATAAGGAAAGAGAGTCAAGATGAGGTGAGCAGCTTACCAGTATCCCTAATGGACTGGGGCAGAGAATTCATCATGTAATCTGCTACAAAATACTCTGGAAGTCTCCTCCAGGACTTCAAGCAATGAACACCAAGAACTGGTTCTGGGTATAAAATGGTTGCATCTTTCATGGTGCCAGGAAATGGGATGTTCTCTTCTGAAAGCCAAGCTAAGAGAATGTTCTGCTAATTTTTAACTGAGTTTCAGTCTTTGCAATTTCATGTTGCTGTGGTGTTGTGGAAGGAGATGAGAGGTCCCTTTGGGGTGTTGGAGGTGGTGTACCTGCTTGATGATCGCTGTGTTTGGAAGCACCGCAACAAAGCTCGAAATATTAAACCTATGAAGCAGCAAATGCTAAGTCTTACAACTCTGACCATAATGGGGCTGCACTTCTGCAGTCTGGATAAATTAGTAGGGAAGGATGAATTTTATAGAAGGAAATCAGACTTCTTGTTTTTTCATATTGCTGTATGCCATGAAACAAGGCCTGTGGGATTCTTTCTCCTTTGGTTGACTCCCATCTGACCTGTGCTGTAACTGAGAATGTGTCCTGACTTCCTTTTTCAAATCTACAGTCCTCCCTTTTTAAACCTGCCTTTAGCAGGCAATTTGGGAAATGCACCAAGCTGCTGTGCTGTCCTGAGTTCACCTTGTTCCATTAGAAATGTCAGTAATTGTTCCATGTTGCAGGTGTGTCAAAGCTGCTGTGGATGAACCCTTGGAAACAATCCAGGCTGCAATACCTAGTCATTAGACTTGGATTAAAGACAGCAAAGCTGTTAAAGTCCAAGCTTTCTTGCTCTCCTGGCTTATTCCTCAGCCTTAATGCAGTTTTTAATGAGGCTGATGTTACATGCAATGAGTCTGCTAGCTTGAGAACGCTAGGGATGCTCACCTAATTGGGGTTCTTGCTCTTTCGTTCCCCTCCTGGCAGGAGACCAAGCCTGCCTTGTATGTCAGCTCTGCTGGTAACAGTATTACTGAAGCATAGCAAGGGGTAGGAAGAGAGATGAGACAGTGTAGGAGGAGCACAGAACTGTACAAATAAATTATTTAAAAATTAGGAGGTGGGCAGGATGGCTTCGCCTGCTGTGATAGCATCTGTCAAATCATTTGATTGTGAAAAGTCTTATGGCAAATGACTGTAAGATATGGAGGAACCCAAGAGTCTCAAAAGATTTGTGTTTTGTATTCCTCCTTTCTTTGCTTCAAATATGACCTTTTTTCCTAATAGAGAAAATAAAGAAAAGGTATTTTGACAATAAAGATGCTTGAGCATACAGTGGCTTTATGTACAAGAAAGAAGTTTTGAGCTAACCTAGCTGTGCATGTTTGTGCTACAGTTTTAAGTGTATATTGAATGTCTGGGTGCGTATTTCTTCAAAAGATCCTCCACTGATGTCCCCGTGTGCTTAGCCACTGTGGGATACAGATTTTTCCTGAGAAGTAATTGCACAGTTAATTCCTCTCCAAATTGCTTTCCAGTGTTGCTGTATGTCCGAAAGGAGTCAGAGGAAGTCTTTGATGCACTGATGTTAAAGACCCCCTCTCTGAAAGGCCTAATGGAAGCGGTAAGTGGTGAGGTTGGTTTATAGTCCCTGAGAAAAAGCCCTGCCTACCCAGTCCTTACACACTGGCCAGTCACAGCTCGTATCCACGTATTTCTGCTCTTCTGGATAAGAAGAATAAGGAAGATTTCCTTTCAATAACATTAAAATTAATGCAAATAATGCTTTAGCTTATTATTAGGGGAATTCAGGAAGCTTGTCTTTTAAGTACCTTACCCCACATCTGTGGGGTCTGGGTGTAAGAAGCCTTCCTGAGATCCAGGTGTGTCAAACTTGATGACTGGATGTTCCTCTTGTCAGACAGGGTACTTTTGTTAGGAGATGAGTGATTTTCAGAATGTGTCCAGTGGCTTGGGTTTGTTTCAGCCTTTCAAAGCCATGTTTGGGGCCCTCCACTGCCCTTTCACAAGCTGGTAATGCAGAGCTCCAAGTCCCAGCTTCTGTGTGTTGCTGAAGACTTCTATATTTCACACGTGTGAAATTGCTCTCTGGTGCTTGACTTCCAAAATAGACTTCCTCTATCCCTGCTGCTGCAGAGCAAAGGAAGTGCAGAGCTTAAGTCCAAGGAATGGTGTAATGTTTGGCATGAGCTCAAAACTGACGTTTCTGTCTGTCTCTTTCTGTGAGTAATGCCTCTGCTCAGGGAGCAGGGGCTTGGGGGATGCACAGGCAGGTCTGGCCATTAACTTTTGGTTGTAGAGATAGTTCTGTAACCAGAGTCTTTATCTCTTCCCGGCTGTGGGGCTTTAGCAGCTGGAGGGTGGGGGCTAATGGAGAGAGGGATTGAAGGCTGTGAAGTCCTCCCTTACCCCATGGTCCTGAAGTGAAGCTGGACCTTTGTTTCACTTGGATTTCTTAAAGCAAGGAGCCGAGTGCTCACAGCTGTAGCTTGGGGGAAACTCCCTGTACATTTGCATGTCAAAGCCGTGTATTGGTTTGGTACTTAGTGTCCGTGTGATCGAGCAGTTTGCCAAAGCAAACCAGGCTCGGGTTACTGACCTCCCGACTTTCTGGAAGTTGTGCAGTGAAGTGCCACGGTCGGTGGCTGTGGCTCCACACTGATGTCACCCTGCTGGGGAAGGGGAATGTTTCTGATCACCTCATGCCCTTAGCAGCAGAGGTCCTCTTTCTGTTGCTATTTTCTTCTTTAAGCCGCTGTCATGACTAATTTTCACTTGATCCCTCTGACTCTAAATTTAAAAATGGTTTTCAGTATGCTAAGAGAACAGAGAGCCAAAGCAGAATGAGAGTCAGGGTGTGGAGTGGGCTTTTAATGGGTGGGCTTTTTAATGTACGGGCAGGAGGTCACTGTATGAGAAGTAAGAAGCCAGGTTTCAGACACGATTAAATTTTTTTGCACAGAAGTTAGCTAAATGCAGAGAAGAGGTCCTGAATTGTAGATTTATGCTATAGTTTGGGATTTAGTGTTGCCTTTATAGGGGAGATCAGTTGTCCTTATTTGCAGGCTTTTTGTTGTTGTTCCTTTCTGTAAAATTGGAAGTCAAAGGCAATGACAGCAGTCTCCTTGCTTCACCAATCATTGCTTTCTTTTGTTCTAGATATCTGACAAGTATGAGGTCCCTTTTGATAAAATAGGAAAAATCTTCAAAAAATGTAAAAAAGGGTGAGTATGTACCTGTGCAACAACTTCATAAAAATATGAACACCTTTTTCAAAGGTGTAGGCAGACCTGCTGTATCATTTCTCCATGCACTGCAGATATGTGAATGTCATTTGCTGTTATGTGTGTGTACACACATTCCAACATCATCCACAGAGCTGAAGACTGGAAGATTATAGTAAGGGTCCTACAGAAATAAGTAGTCTGGCTTCCTGGGTATATACAAGTCATGGAACTTCTCTGAGCTAATTGTTACTTGAACCAGAGTTGATCATGTCAGAGGAAGAAGAGTTCAGTTTGTTAAAAGACTCCCAGTGGTGAAGAACCTCCTTCAACCCATATTAAATTGTTCCAGTGGTGACTGGGCTCACTATATCTGCATTTGGCTACAATTACTAAACCTTGGTTGTCTTTGTGGGCTAAATTGAAGAGAACTTAGTTGTGAAGTGTCTGTTTCTCCCAGAGGCCATACTTCATCGTCTTTTTATATTGTAGCATAAGTAATTGAGTTTCTGAACACTGTCTGCTTTTGTTTTATCTTTTAATTTCTCAGTTATTTTCTTGGATTGTCTGTAAGTCAGTTTGGTGTCTCAGCCCTTTCTCCTAGCCAGAAAATTACACCCTTCCAGGGCTGTGCTTTCATAGCAGAATTACCCCACCAGAACAGCTGCAAAAGCTTAGAATCTGTGACATCTAAACCACTAAGCACAGCTTTGTGTGCATTTGTGCACACAAACACACAGGTATTGACCTTTCTGGCAAATGAAAGAAGTGGCTAAGCATGGTTTCTTCCCTGGAAGCTCTGTAGGGTTTTGTGCTGATAGTTTGTGACTGACAAGCAAACCAATTCAAAACTCTAGGTGCCTGCAGCTTCAGAAGGATTCTGCCAGTTCCAAGATCTGTCTATCCCTGGTCCAGGAGCCAGATGTAATCCTTCCATTCAGACCCTGAGAAGTGTGGCTGCCAGCCTTGATGGCAGGTCTGGGTCAGAACACCCAGATCTGCTATGGGAAGCAATGAGTCAGAGAGAGATGACCAGGGATCTTGTGTTGCCCTTGGGTAGTCCAGGCTTTTTTAGGTTTGAGAATGCCTTTGCTCTGTTTGGCATGTGGAACTGTAAAATTCTTGATCTATTTTGTTTTTCCAGAATTCTGGTCAACATGGACGATAACATTGTGAAACACTACTCTAATGAAGATACCTTCCAGCTGCAGATTGAAGAGGTTGGAGGATCTTATAAGCTCACTCTGACTGAGATCTAAGATCACAAATCACTGTGGATTTTAAACAAAGGTCTCAAGTGAACATTTTCCCATAATTCAGTATGTTGGGCAAAACACTAATCACCTCCAGAAGAAAGCCAGATGTTTGACTTGTTCTGGGGAGCAGAGCAGTGGTTTTGCTTAATAGATTTGCGTTTCTGTTCTTGCTCATGACCTTATTTGCACTTGAAATGGGCAAGGAAAGATTGGCAATTAAATGGAGAGCATGTATATATTTTTACTAGTGTATTAACCACTAGTAGGTATGGGAGGGAAAATCTCCTGGAAGGTGGCCTTTTAGACTGGTGATGTCTTATTTATCTATTCAGTAACCATGTTTGAGCCTGTTATCAGCTAATACCATTTTACTGGACTGTTTTCTGCTAGGGAGAGCTGCAAAACTACTAGTTGATGCTAGTAGGAGTTGCATGCAGGTTTGAGAAAAGTCTATAATGTTTACTTGTGACCAGGGCAGACTGTTGAAATCACTTGTGTCATTTGGGGGGAATGTAAAACTGCCTTGCTTATGAAGAACTCACCTTAGTAACTGTGTGAACTCTCATCAGATGAAGCTATATTGTATATAAGTGCAATATCTTTTTGAAGGTTTGTAAATGTGTACATATAAGCAATATATAATATATATAAAATATGGTGTTCTGTATATACCGTGAATATATGCAATGAAGCCCATCTAAAAGGATGCCATATACAGAGAAAACATATTTAATGTAGATATTTAAAAATGGACAAACCCTAATCATGCACCAAAGGTGAGCACACATTTGTACATTCATAGAAGGCACAAAAGACCTGCTTGTTAAACATGGATCTTCCTATGTAGAAGGAAAAAGATACCAGCTCTCTCCTAAATCCTCATGCACAGGCAGGTGATGGAAGTCCTGGTTTCTGTCATGAACTGCCACTAAGTCCTGAAACAGCTGTGCACTGCTGTCCTGGGAGGTACTTTGGGCCAAGTCTGAGAGCTGGTTCACAAGAGGAGCTGGGCAGATGCAGTTCTCTTGAAGTCTCATGTTTGGAGGTCAGGAAGAAGGTCTCCTGGAGGGTGGATTTTTTTTCTGTAGCAGTGTACTTAAGGCTCAGCTGGATGCTGCCTGCACCAGCAGCTCAGGCTGGATGAACCCATGGGCCAGATGGAGCCAGCTTGCAAGGCCTAAGATATCAACAACTGGAAATGCACAGGCAAGGCTTTTGGGAGAGGAAGGTGGCAAAATGGCTCAGCAGGCCAAGTGTTAGCAGGGAGTAGGGCTTCCAAGTAGGTTATGAACTCTTGGTGTCTGTACATACCATGGACCTGCTGCTGAGCTGGAGAGACTCAATGGGCACAGCAGGCATCTTGAGCCCCAGCTGGCAGTTCCAGACACCTCCAACAAGTACTGCCCTATGCTATTTACTCATCATGTGCCTGTGCTTATGAAGGAAAGGCACTTTTGGTTAATTGCAAGTGAGAGAAGAGCACTTAAAGGGCAGCACTAAGGCAAAAAGCTCAGTTACATGGTGAGCAGATGAACATGAGTGCCAGGTCCAGTGTCAGAGCTGTAGTTAGGGATCTGGGTAATGAAAGGGGTTTATAACATTTTCAGACCGTACAAAGCTACACACACCTCACCTAGGACACGAAGGTCAGTCTGGAAAGACTGGAGAAATAGTCTGGAAAAGCAGCTTATGATTTTACCTAATAATTAACAATTTTACGTAATGGTTAACAAATTGTAACCTACTATTGTTTAGCTCTGTCATGGTGCTGTTTGGAAGAGGGAGGCAGATGCCACATTGAGTTGATCAACAGGAGCATGACCTGCAGTAAATAGGAGACTTCCCCCCTTTGGCTCTGCTTGGCATCGGTGAGGCTTCCACTGGAGCCAGACCATGTGGTCCTTTGGCCAGAGCTCGTGGCTTCTGAGGAGGAAGGCATGCATGATTTGGCTGGTGAGGGGTCATGTTCAGGTGGGATGATTAATTGGGAGCAGCCTCCTCGACCTATGGAAGTGTCCTCCTCATCCATGGCAAGCACAAGGAGGTAGTGGGTGTAAATCAAAGAAATTTAGGTGGGGTGTTGAGGCAGTTTTCTCTAGTGAGAAGAGCAGATTGCCCATGGAGGCAGTGGTTTGGCATCTAAGGTCTTCAGAGCCAGGCTGAGCAAAGGTATCTCTGGACTGTCACGGGTGTAATTGATTCTCCCTTGGTGGTGAGTCCAGGTGACCACTTGAAGTCCCTCCCCTCCTTTTTTAATGATTTATATAAAATACAGTATTTTGGAATTTGTATTTGGATCAATCCTGAGCTGGTTCATTCCATTCCCCCCTCTTTCCTTCTCCTCTTTCGCTGAGGGTTGGTGATGCTCTGGGCACTGCATGCTCCCACTTGGTGCTCTGTGTCTGGAGCTGAGCAAACTCCACACAGATGCATCCTGACTGTGGGCTCCAGGCTGAAGGAGAGAGGCTGATGTGCAGCACAATGCTGAGGGGCTTGGCCAACACCTGCCAAGTGTTGGCAGGGATCCACAGAGCAGCCACAGGACTCGTACCCAGCCAGCACCAGCCTCCTGCTGGGGCTTCCCTTCGGCAGTCACGGGAATAATTCTACTATGGCAAGGGAATTTTTTAAAAAAACCTGATATATAGAATACATATATATATTTACACATTTTTATTGAAAATGGAAGTTTTATTATGGAAACTTGGTCTAGGGTCAGGGAAGTAGATTTAGAGTCTCCATAGAGGTAAGATTGACACGAATGTTATTTCTTTTTACTGCTTAATGAAGTATGTGAACTAAATCTGACGATTGTTTTCCACTATAAGATATTCTGGGACACGGGTCTTATAACAGTAGCAGCAATGTCATGTATGTTTATGAAACTGATTTTTTTTGTTGTTTTGCCTGCTGTTTTTTAATTGAAAATGTATTTTAAACCAAGCTATTAAATTTTATATGTTCATTTCTAATGATGAGTCTTTTTATATAACAAATGCATCTGCTCTTATCCCTTCAGTTTTTCTTTGACAGGGAGTCTATAAGACCCTGGTGATTGTTTCCTAGTTTCTCCTTGCAAAAGAAAATAATCCCAATGCCAGCCTTGCTGTTGTTATTCCCACATAAGAACTATCCAGCCCCATTCTCATTCCCTGCTTTATTCCTGCTGACCTTGTTCAGTTCAGTGTGTGGAGGAGCTGCAGCATTTGCTTCCATAGGACCCTTTCCTTTGGCAGGAGAGCAGAAGATCGATGGGTAAGATGAGGTGTGTGGGGGATCACTAGTGAAGCTGCAGGCATTGATTTTGCCTAGCTGAAAACCAAATTCACGCTAACATCTCCAGGATAATCCTAGCACCGTGGTATCTGGAGTGGTGTTCACGTCCTTTTTTTCACTGTCAGAAAATGTCTCAACAAGCTTTTGCTGTAGCTGGCTCCCAGCCCCTGCAGCAGTTGCTGTCCTGGAGCAGCTCCTGTGCTGGGATCTTCCCAACCACCAGGCTTGTGTCAACATGCTGGGGCTGGGTGGGGAGCAGCGTGGGTGGCAGAAGATTTCTGGGCTAGGAAAAGACCAGGAAAACTTACTTCCTTATTTATTTGTAGTTGTGCAGGCTCTGCCCACACGGTTTGTCCCAGATGCAGGAAGATGCTGCAGTGTGTCGTGACTGGGTGATGCAGAGTGCTGGGGGATGCCCTCTGTCATCTCCACCCATTTGTGTTTGCTGGAATACGGGGCAGGGCCCTGTCCCCATACAGTTACTGTGTGGCCATCTCACAGCAAAGCTCAGAATGGTTAGGAATCTGCTGCAGGGCTGGATGAGAAACAGCTTCTACTCCCTCTTCCCTGGCCATGTGATACCACCATTTCCCTCAGCCTTCACGTGGTGTGTGTGTGTGTCTGTGCCAGTGCTCCCTCCTCTTCCTGACACCCCTCAGCCCTTTTCTGTTCAAGTGGGTTTAAAGGAAGTGAAGGTGAACCCCTCAAGATGCAGCTCTGAGCTCCCAAGGCAGGGAGCCTTACATGGAACTCAGTGCTTCCCAGGGCATGACTTGGGGCTCTAATATTGAAAAGATGTAGTTAGGCTTTTAAGATCTGACCTCTTTTTGTATGGGAAAGCTGAATTCTGCATCAGTCTCCAGCTTCTTGATGGAACTTTGTTGAACAAGGGTTTGCAAAAGCATGGAGCTGCGATGCTCCTCTATTTGGTTTGTATGTTAGATCACTGGAGCCATTATTACAATTAAATTATTAGCTATTAGACAATATTTAGATTACACCTCAACTAGATTAATTGACCTAATATGTAAGTTCTCAGAACTTGTTTAGCAGCTTGTCCTTGGACTATCCTGCCACTCCACTGGAAACCTTTGCATAGTTCCCCATGCTGCAGAAGGAATATTTGGCTTTTTTCCCCCCTTGGCTGGTGTCAGTAGCTGCTGTGGCTGGGGAGGTTGCGGGGTTTTGGGCACCTCCCGCAGGTTCTTCCTGCGGGGCAGTGCTGCCCTTCCCCATCCATCCGTGTGCCTGTGCATGCAGCTGTGGATGGCTGCTGTGCCTTTGGCACAAGCAGGATTTATTTTGTCATGCCTCCAGCGTGGCCACCCTGCAGGTTGCAGATACATGTGCCAATATCAGCTGGTGGCCAGTGTCAACAGCATTTGTGTGGATTTGTCCCTGCTGGAGAACTGATCACCTCGGGTGGCATCCTGAGTTTAGAACTGGCCTGCAGGTCAGTCACCACCACTGCATGCAGCAGGCAGAGGAAAGGTGCATGGCTGAACTTGAGAGCAGCTCTGATGAGTGGGAACACGGTGGAAAAGTGTTTGGATGTCTTGGGGATTTGATGCCTGGAGGAGAGACAGCCCTGGGCTCAGGGATTATAGCAGTGAGGGATGATTGAGCATGTTGTGCAGGTGGCTGCTGCCACCAGGCTGAAAAAGTGTTAATTGGAGTGAAATTTGGAGAGGGTCAAATGACATGAAAAACATGGAATCCTGTGGTTCCTCATCACCAGGGAAATCAAGTCCCTTAATTCCTCTGTGTCCAGCAGGAGAGGAGCTGGATGGAGCCCCAGCCAGGCAGTGCTGCCCTTGCCCACCTGTTGAATTTGAACTTCTGAGCTCACTGGTTTGATTTGAGCAGGGCACTGCCCTGCTGCCACTGCCCAGGAGTTTGGATTGAACCAACCTGGCTGCTCCAGCCATGGGAACGTGCCCAGACAGAGCCCAGTCCCTTGAGAGACAGCTGGAGCAGCTGCTGTCTGCAGGGACCAGTGTGGGAGCAATGCTCAGCCCTGCTCAGAGGTGCAGGTGTCTGTGGTAAGGGCTCAGGAGGGCAGGGATTGGCACTGGCTCTGCTGGGCAGCGCTGCCAGGGGCATAGGGGTTGCTGCCAGTGCTTGGTTTGATGATGCTTCTAATCTTGTCATGATAAGGCTTGCTTGATTTTTTTCCCTATATAATTGTGGGAGCTATTAGTAAGTAAATAAAGGAAAAGTGATCACACAGTGGTCAATTTTGCAGGTTGTGTCCCCACAGCTCCCCCTCATTTGAAATGCTTTGAGCCTGTCAGCCCATGCTGACCAAGGGCTTTTGAGGAACAGCAGTGCTGGGTCCCCCATCTTGTGGATATCCTAAAGGGCCCTAATCCAGCCCTTGCTCTCCCACTTGCCTCTGCTTTGTGTGCTTAAAAAAGAGCCCAGGCTGCAGGCAGAGAGGCTGGTCAAGACTCGCTTTCTACAAAGCCTCAGGTCAGGGTAATGCCTGAGACAAAAGGAGACAGTAATAAAATCACTGACGGCAAGCTAAAAAACAATCCATTGCTGCCTGAATCACCCCAAGTGAGCTGGCACCTCATGGCAGTCCTGTCCAGAGCTCTGCTGTGAGTGACCCTAGCCCAGCCCTGGGGGCCAGCTGAGCTCTGCCTCTGGGGAGGCTGCAATGCCTTGGGCTGCCCGGCCTCAACAGGGGTGAGGGTTTTCATGAGAGAAGGGCACAAATCCACCTCATCTCTGTAGAGGCACAGCTTGTCCCAGCTCCTCTGTACATGTTTCAGGGCAAGGGACCACAATGCTGCCCCATTAGTGATCAGCAGCACCCCCAAGACCCCATTCTGACTTCCACTGTTTTTTTCAAAGCAAAGTTTTGAACTGTCCTACAGGACTGAAAAGAAAATTTGAAAGATACCTCAAGAAAAATGAAGATGATGATTTTGACCCTAAATTACTCTCCATTTTTTTTTTTTCTTTAGGTCCATCTTTCAATTCCTAAGTGCTGGGGTTAGTGATGCTCTTCATCACCATCAAGTTGTGCAATATTTAATTTCTTGGAGGAATTTCCCCCCATCACCCTCCTTTGAAAACCCTCTCTCTCTGATCCTCAAGGTTTTTTTCATGCTGCATTACATCTACCCATTACCCTGCTGTTATTTTGCTCTAAAGGTACATCTCGAGGCTTTTATGAACCATATTTGAGCTCCCTGACGACAGCACTCGGGTGGATGTAATCCAGTGTGACAGAGCGTGTGAATGCCATAAAGTGCAGGGATAGCAGGTGGAAATCTGGCCAGCAGGGACCTGGCTGGTTGCAGCAGCACTGGGATTTCATGTCCTGAGGAAGGGAGAAGGAGGACTTGACCTGAGCTGGGGCAAAAAATAAGCTGCTAGCCAGGCCAGTCTGTGTTTGGCACTGAACAGAAGCCCAAACCATCAGGCTGAGGTGTTCAGGCAGGGTGTTCACAGCTCAGCTTGGAAAAGAAGGGGCGTGTTTGTGGAGCAGAAGGAGCTGTGGCCAGGGCTCAGTTTGACTGTAAGGCTGGAAGTTACTGGGTGTGTGGGGAAGGTTTTGGGGTAAAAGGAATGTTTGTCCCCAGTCCAGGGCCTTTCTCACCCAGCAGAACTGTGAACTGTGAACGTTCAGCCTCAGGCTGCTCTTCACAGGTCGCTGCATGGCTGGGGTTGAATGGGATGTCTGGGGACACCTGGTCCTACTCCTTTGCTCTAGCAGGGCCACCCTACTCATCTGCCCAGCACCCTGTCCAGAGGGCTTTTGGATATCCCTAGGGACAGAGACTCCACAGCCTTTCTGGACAATCCAGTACTGGGTCACCCTCACAGTGAAATATTTCCTGATGTTATGAAACTCCATCTGTGTTTGGGTTTGTGCCTTTTGGTTTGAGAAGGTATGTGCTGGGTCTCCTGGAGGAAACAATATCAAGAGATCAGAGATGAAGTGGTGATTTGGGGCTGCTGCAGGAGAGCTGCAGCCATGGGGAAGGGAAGTGCAGCAGCCCAGAGTGGGATGTGCAGTTGGGGGCATCCCTGGACACATCCACCCCTTGGAAAAGCACTGCAATTCTCTGCTCTGCTGGCACCGTGGAAGGATGCCCAAGGGGAGAGAAACTGAGTGGAAACAGTGTTGCCTGTACTCAGGAAGGGAAAACAGCAGAGCTAGCACCAAAAGAGCTGCAGCACAGAATTGGAACCTGAGTTTATTTCACATTAGTCATCTTGTTGCACTTTTTAATATCCTGAAGCACTGCAGTAGTGAAGGGGAAGTGCACACCCAATGCTGATGTAAGGGTTTACCCATGCTAGGAAAAAATAGGGACTCTTTGTCCTTTTTATGTAAATAGTGTAAAACTAAGTGGGAAAGTGCTTTTGAAGGGAGGTATTAAGATCTCTACTGTGCAAGGGGAGTTGCAGTGAGTAAGTCTAGGCAAGCACTAATTATGAGAAAAAACATCAAGCTGACTGGATACTTGATCCAAACAACAGGCAGGGTCTGTTCTGCAGCTGAGGGAGTGAATGGAGCCAACTGAGTCATGTATGACTAGCAGTGCTGCCAAGGAAGTATCACAACAACAGGAATTGCAGTTTTCCAGCTCCTCAGCTGGGGCAGGGATGGGATGTGGCCATTGCTGGGGTGAGATATCTCCCTTTAGATGCTAGAACAGGGATTTAAACTATTTAGCAATTTGATTGCCACTGACTTCCCCCCCCCCCCCCCNNNNGCTTGGAAGGTGGCTTTTTAATTTATTTAACTATTAATGGAAAATGTCTTTTTCAGCAGTAAAATCCTATACTTGACTGTGTCCTTCAATATGTAGTTAACTCAGCATTTTATGTAGGAGGCTGCTCAGATATAAAATCATTGATGGCATAGTTCAAGTGCAAGCACTGGAAGGGGAAATTACCCTTACAAGCAATCTTCTCAGCTTATGCCCTCCTTTGCTTTGGCTGTCATTTACTAGGGACGTGTCCTTGTCCCTGGATTTGGTGTCTGTCCTGCCAGCTGCAGCTTTTCTCTGGCCCCCCAGCATTTGGCATTGTGATGCCCAATGAGACAAATGTGGCATTGGAGAGGGAAACAGGAACCCTGTCACCCACCAGAGAGCACGGGCTGACTCAGCTGGAGACAACGTGTCTGTTAGGGCACAGCTGTTCTGCCCACTGGGAGTTTGAGGAGGCAAAGGAAGGTGTCAGGCAAGCAGGATGCAGGCCCTGCAGCCAGGAGCAGAGGTGGGAGTGAGCACAGCACAGCCCAAGGAAACTGGAAGAAGGTGATTGTGTAGCCAGAGTGGTTGGTGAGGAGTTTATTTACAAACCTGCTGATGAACCCATCACTGTTTGCATGTGTGTGGTGTGACAGCTTGCTGCCACGGGGAGCACCTTATGCAGCACCTTATGCAGCAAAACTCACAGTGCTCTCACTCTGACATAATTTAATCTGTGTATGCTGTTGTAGGAAGCAGCAAGCAAAGCTGAGCATGCTGAGCAGGGTACCCCAGCTTCTGTCTCTTGCTCATCTATTGCAGACCCTGTGCATCTGTGAGCAGCAAGGGAGCCAGGCCACCCTCCCACTGCACTGGTGACACCATGGCCAGGTTCTTCACCCCTGGCCAGAACACATCCAGGGGCAGGCAGGGCTGAGCCTTGGTGTCCATGAGGACATCCATGTGCAGGAGAGCAGCAGTAGAGACATGTTTGGTGCCAAGGACAGTAGTTTGAAAGTGGCTTTCTCATCTGTCTTGTTCTCTTCCATACCAGCTTTCTGATTACTTCTGCTCAGGGTTGCCTTTGCTGGTCTCCTACCCCTGCTCAGTCCCCTCATTTGTCTGACTTTCAGTGACAGTCAATAGCTGCAACCCCTGATAGTGACATTTTTTACAGGGATGTTCCCTTATTCTTAATGTTTTACCAGAAGAAGGCCAAGAAGGTAGAGGGAGAGGCTTGTTCTGCAGGACTGGGCAACAAAAGCATAGGAGATGCACCTCCAGGGAAGAGGAGATGGAAAACCTGCAGAGTGGATGATGTGGAGCATGGATATGCGAGTGATTAATTCCCCAGGAAGTGCAGGGTCAGGAGTCACCCTAGAAGTGGGTGTGGGGAGGGCAGCAGGGATACAGATAAGGCACTAGACCAGAAGTAACATGGACTCTTATTTTAGGGTCTGCTTAGAGACATGACCTCAAGCAGCAGCAACTTTTCATCAGACAGCCAGGTCTGGGATGTCTCAGCCATTCCCAGGCACGTAAGAAGGGCCCATTCCCAGAAAGGGGTGCTGGAGGAAGCTGTTGAAGGTGCTCAGTAGTCTCTCACATTATCAAACAAGAGCAGGGGACAAAGGTTGTACATCTGAGCCATGCAGAGAGCCCCTCTGATATCAGCTGGGTAATCCAGAGCCAGGGTGAAGCATGGGAAAAAGCAGGATCTTAAACAAGCCCCATCTGATGTCAAAAAAGGTGACACACATGACAAGACAGCAGGACACCTGTGATCAGCCACAAGCCCCCCCACCACCCAGAGCCCTCCCTGGGGCTCCCTGGCACCATTCTGTATGTGGTGCTGCACAATACTTGCGTGCCTGTGGACAATATCCATGGGGAGATGCTAGTATTGGTACTGGGGGAGCCACTGCCAGGCCACTGCTGCCCCTGTGGTACCAAGCACCACTAGGAACGATGTCCAGAGGTCCAGAAGTCAGTCTCTGGTCACACAGAATACCTTCCAGAACCTGAGTGCTGCATGAAAGCACTGCAGGGTTGTTAACATGTGGAAGATGACTCAGGATGAAACACGTTTGCACATAGGCTTGATAGCTGCCCCAGCAAGTCCTGAGATGACCAAAAGAGGGGAACATCCATCAGGATTGCCAATGGTTTAATATTCTGTGTGTCAGAAAATATGTGTGGGCTTAGCTAACAGTAATGCTGAGGTCAAGGGAACAGTGAAAACAATGAAGACATCCTCTTAAGCAGAACAATAAATACATAGCATGTAATTTTAATTTTTGCTGGTTTTTAAATGCATCTCCCAGTGCCACTAAAATAGGATCAGGGCACAAATAGCAGCAGTAGAAAAACCAGAAGGTACACTCAAGCAAGCAGATGGTGCACTAGTCACTGTCATTTACTTTTTTATTTCTGTTATAGTGGACCTGTGGACAGTCCACACCTGTAATCAATTTTTGTGAATTGGATTCTTTTAGTTCAGTAAACACTAAGTTTCACATACTCATAACAAATCTGTTTGAGTAGTGATTTCTCCCTGTAGTACTGCCAGGGCTCACAAAGTCTTTGATGCAGTTAGTATTTTGTGTAGAAACATATTTTTGGGAGTGAAGAAAAAAAAAAAAAAAATGGCAGCGTGTGTTTATTCTATCAGCACACTGGGTCCAAAATAGAGCAGGAAACAGTTTTTGTGGCTCTTCTCTTAAAGACTTTCCTTTTGTTGTAACCTGTGTTTCCTTAAGCTGTGCTGGCTGCTTCCCCACTCCTTGGATGCTTACCCATGCACCAAAAGCTCAATCTGCTTCTGAAAGCGAACAGGAAAGATGCAGGCGAGGAAGAATTTGACTTTTGACTGAAAGCAGCTGGGGACAGCACGCGAGGACCGTGTTTTTGTCGTCCCTTTGGGGGAAGGCTGCCGGCCCAGGCTGTCCCTGCGGGCAGACACGTAGGCCGTGTGGCGGGGCGTGCAGCGCTCCCCGACACCCGCGGCCCCGAAGGGGATGTCCCCTCGGGCAGCTGGCCCACCACACGCCGTGTGACAGCCCCGGGGGGCGGCACGTCCGCGCTGCCCTGCCCCTGGCTCTGCCTTGGCAGCGGGGCCCTGTCCCTGCAGCCCCGCGGCAGCGCCCCAGAGCCCCTCACACACACTCCTGTCAGCTGGGCCGCCGTCTTTGTAAAAGGCCGTGCACTTACCAGCACTTTTACATTCAGAAATTATTCTGNTGTGTTTCCTTAAGCTGTGCTGGCTGCTTCCCCACTCCTTGGATGCTTACCCATGCACCAAAAGCTCAATCTGCTTCTGAAAGCGAACAGGAAAGATGCAGGCGAGGAAGAATTTGACTTTTGACTGAAAGCAGCTGGGGACAGCACGCGAGGACCGTGTTTTTGTCGTCCCTTTGGGGGAAGGCTGCCGGCCCAGGCTGTCCCTGCGGGCAGACACGTAGGCCGTGTGGCGGGGCGTGCAGCGCTCCCCGACACCCGCGGCCCCGAAGGGGATGTCCCCTCGGGCAGCTGGCCCACCACACGCCGTGTGACAGCCCCGGGGGGCGGCACGTCCGCGCTGCCCTGCCCCTGGCTCTGCCTTGGCAGCGGGGCCCTGTCCCTGCAGCCCCGCGGCAGCGCCCCAGAGCCCCTCACACACACTCCTGTCAGCTGGGCCGCCGTCTTTGTAAAAGGCCGTGCACTTACCAGCACTTTTACATTCAGAAATTATTCTGCCAAGAAATATTCCTTGTTGGTCTGCCTGCTTTCTTTTATTCTTTCTTCTGACCTCTATCTTCATGGTTATCCCTTGTATCCCTTTTCTCCCATTAATTCTCAGAGATATCCTGTGTATAACTGACTATAAATACCTTCTGTATCTTTGCTATTCCCCTGAGTGAATCCCTCCAGTCGTGCTCCTGCTCCCGCCCTTGGCCAGGGGCTGCTGCAGCCATTCCCATCAGCTGGAAACAGATACCACCTGGCAGAGCTCCTTAGATTCCTCCCTGGTGGGGCATTTCTCCCCTGCCTGCTGCCTTGGTTTGGGACAATCTGGGGTTGTGGCAGCTCTGACTGTTCTGTCCTTCACAACAGAGGAGGGAGATGGGACAGACATGCATCCTCACACAGGTCTTATCACACGCATCTTATCACAGTCTTTCACTTCTTCCCATGTATCTTCTCACGGCCCCTGCAGGCAGCTCTGATTGTAATTATCTGTATTTACTTAGTACTCTCCCATTTGCTAGGCTCTGTGTATTTGCTACAGTAGCCTGCTGCTCTATGCAGCCAGACCAGATGCTGCTGCCAAAATGCAGTAACTGTAGAGCTGCACCCCAGACAACTGCTTTGGTCTATTTTTAACTCCTGGTAAATATTAGGAAAACTGTCTAAGCCTGTAATGTTCTCCCTTCAGTCTCTTTTGAATGGTTTATGGCATAATTAGCTACAAAAAGGGAATGGGGGAGAGCTGCCTGCATGATCTTTTGTTGTTCCCAGTCTCCAGTATTAATTATTTTCCCTGCTACTTGCACAGGATGTTTGATTCTTCTTGTCATCCCAGCCAAAAAGATAAGATAACCAGAGCAGAGCCTTCTCAACCCTCCACTGCAGCCACTTACATCTGCTCCTTCCTACCTCGGAACAAAGGCATTGTCTATCTCCAACAGAGAAAGCTTTTCTCTGAAGTGTTTGCCAGCGGTCTGAGTTAAACAGGCCTTTATAAAACCACATGGACCTCGGAGAGCCTGGTCCAGAGAATACCGGAGCAGCACAGCTCTGGTGCAGGGTGGCCCTGCTGGGAGGGAGCCACATTGCTACAGCCAGGCAGGGCAGGGACACCAGCATGGGGAGGCTGCTCTGAGCTCTTTGGAGTGGAGTACTGGGGATACCTGGGCTTTGTTCCACGTTACTACCTCCAAGCAGGGAAACTGCAGCCAGCTTGGATCATCCTGAGGATCTTGCTCCTGTGTTGCTCAGGAAGCTGTGTGCTGCTAGGTGAAACCCATGGGGAAATCAGTGGGTGCAGGCACAAGTATAAAGAAGGACAATGTTAATTGCTTTATTATTCACCTTGGTGCAGCCATGGGAAGGGAAAGAAAGCGGGAGAAGTAGGAGTTGGGAGAGAGTGAGAAGCTCTAAAGCTGACAGGGCTGGGGGCTCAGGCTTTGTGGGGTTCAGACCCCTGATAATTGCTGTGAGGATGAAGGTGCTGCTTCCTCATCTAACACTGCCTCAGCTGGCAGCAGCAGAAAAAAGCAAACCAGGTGGCTTTTGTTTCCAAGGATTTATTTAAAAGACTTTAGTTGCCATTTTTAGCTCAGCAAGCAGAACATAATCAAGCACATTTTCCCTCTAGCACAAGTCAGAGTACAGACCTGTAACATCACTTTTTTTAACTGGTCGTGCATCCGTGAGCTGTAGCGAGGAGCCCTGGAGAACTTGGAACATGTAGGCAGTCTGTGGTGTGTGACATGGGAAACACCCTGTTGGGAGTCAGGAGAAATGATTCCACTGTCCTTCCCTGTGACTGCTTCTTCCCTGGCAAGGCTGCTGTGCTGCCTTCAGATGCTATTACTCAATTAAAAGTCTCTGCTGTCAATGACTAAGGCTGTGCGAGTAAGTGCTTTGAGCAGGAACTGCATGTGTTACAACAAGCAGCAAGGAGACAAACACAAGTCACTTCCCAGCTACAGCACAACTGGAAAACATGCAAAATAGAACAGTATTTTCCTAGATTCCCAGTTCCCAAAAGGTTTTTCTTGAGAAGGATCCATGCAGTTGAGAGGCACAAACCCTGTGTCCCCATTGTGCCACCTCAACTGTGGTTTTTAGTCATCCATGGCATTTTCACAAATTTTTTTCATTCTCTGTCACACAACTGATTCTCTTTTGCAAACAGAACTGTTTAATGTTAGAACTCGATTTCCAGTTTGAATTATCAGCATTTTCCTTACCATGACAGAGCAGAGGCCAGGGTTCTAGCACAGCAGGTCCCATGCAAATAGTGAGAGGGCTGCTGGTAACCTGCACTGCACAAAGCGCTGGCCAGGGAAATCCTTTTGTTGTTTGATGGGCTGGGAAGTGGTAGTGCTGGGAAAGCTGAAGGACATGAAATGTGCAGTAATGGAGAGCAGGGATGAGCACAGTGCGGTGAAGCTTTAGAAACTACATGGACAGCAGGGAAGAACAGGGATTCAGAAGAGCTGTAATGGAAAAAATAAACGCCAGTGGCAAAAAGAAGCTGACAGCAGAAGGAACTCAGAGATTCAAGATGATTCTCTGTGCGGACATTTGAGGATGTAATGTCTTGGGAAACGGGGGAAGGAAGAAATAGAGATAATTCAGCAGGATAAAATGCTTTTTGCTGTCCACATTCTGTGTCAGGGAGGCATAAGGGAGGGGGCAGGGTGGGTTGGGACAGTGCTGGCAAGGCCAGCAGCCACCAGAGGCCTGCAGGACACATGTCTGTCCTGTCCCCAGGGACACAGGTGTGACCCCTCCATGGGGACCCGGGTCATTCCTGTCCCATTGCAAGCTTTGGGATGCAGAGCTGCCCTAGCTGTGGTTGGTGCTGCCACTGCCAGCTCTTGGTGCTGCTCCGTACAACCACAAATCTTGCTGGGAATCACAGGGCCAATACACTTCAGCTGGAAAATGAAAACAAGGACTGGGGATAGGGAAAACTGAAGAACACACGTTTTTTAACAGAATATATGTGGCGACTTGAAGGCTTTTAAGAGGCACATGCTGGGCTGGCCCAGGGGAGACCTTCCAACACCAGTGGATCCAATGATCCATAACACTGATCCTTCATGGATTTTGGGAGGGGGTTTAGACTATTTGTAGTCCCAAATCCTCCAACCGGCAACGCAGTGCCTTCCCTATCTCATGAGGCAGGCAGGACCCCGACGTGGAAACTGGCGGCGGGTGCCGGGAAGCTGCGGGAACAGGGGCGCTCCCCGCGCACGCGGGCGGCGGCGCTTGGCGGGAGC
>WEIU01022162.1:399115-426229 GCA_013389925.1 Aegithalos caudatus
TTTTTTTTTTTTTTTTTCCTTTTCTCTTTTTCCCATGTTTCTTCAGGGAATGCTGCTCTTCTGAAATGTAGGGTTGGAAAAAATAAAGCTGCTGTCTTGGGTGCTTGCAGGCGCACTTAGAGGAACACTGGCAGACTGTCTGCTCAGTGCAGAGCCTCACCTGGTGTGGCCCTGGTCTTACAGGCGGTTGAGGTCCAGGCTTGCTGGCACACATCATGTTTTCCTCTCATGGTTTTTCAGTGGAAATTCTTAGAAGTCTCTCTCCAAGGTGTTAATCGCGTTTACCCTCCAGCCCCTGAATCATGACATCTCCATGCCTGGTACCTCATGTTTTAGATGAAAGTCCTCTGTGAATACCTGCAATACCAGCATTTTTGATCCATTAGGTTTAGCATGTTTGCCTGCACATCCCTAGAGTGTGAACACAGCTTTACATCTTTGTGACACTGTTGAATAAGGATCATCCCACATTACTTAACTCAGTAACAAAACCTATTGACTGTTGTCAATATGTGCTGTCACCCAGTGAGTAGAATTCCTTCTAGGGCTTGAGGCCATGCTAAAGGTGTGGTGTTGCCTTTTGAGTTAAAACCTTTTTCCTGTAGTATAGAAATACTCTGTATAACAGCAATAGGCTCAAGAGGCTTGGTCCACGCTTCTGAATCCCAGCCTTCAAGTTAGTTGGTGTGTCTAAAGACTGGAAGAGTCTGGATGCTTAGCTGAGACTGATCTGGCATGTGAGTAAGAACCCATGAGCCTAGCATAACTTTTGGAGCCACTGCCAAGCACTGTGAGAGCTTTGTGAAGTTTGGATGTCCTTTTGCAGAGAAGTCAGGTGTTTTGCATGTGTACACATGCACACCCAAATATTCTTGATGCTTGCAATTGGAAGCAGATCAATATGGTTACATTTGTCATCATGTTAGTCAGAGTGCATTTTAGATACCTAGCACCTATGTAGACCTTTCTAAAGTACAATGCAAACAGTTCCCACTGCACTTTGCAGACTGTTTTCCTTCCATCTTTTCCCCATCCTGGCTTCCCTATTAAAAATAAGATTAAAATTCTTTTGTGTTGTGCACAAGTCAATGATCATAGCTTAAAGCATGTAATTGCATACCATAAAGCATCTTATTGGCAGCTGAAATTTATCTTCTAAATGTTTCCAGAATGAGATTAGTGCCGAATAGTCTTTTGGATTCAGGAAACAACCTTATCTAAACAAGGTTGGAAGTCAGGATTTTCCTCTTTTTTGCTGTATGCAAGCATGGGATATGTTTGTTCAGAGCAGTGTGATCCAGGAAAGTAAACTTGGAAATGTGAGCCATACACATATCTGTTATTTTCCTGGAAAAATCTCCTTGTTTGTTTGTTTGGTTTTGTTTGGGTTTTTCATTTTTGGAGAAGGGAATGTGGAGAGGAGCTGCTGGGGGGAGAGTGAGAGTTGAGCCAGTTGGTAAAAGTCTTGCCAGGGGCATGGGATCTGTTTCAGTTGACCTTCATTGTGAGCAGACAGCGTGTGGGTGGTGTCAGCTTTGTATTCTGCCTTGTCCTAATAGCCAGTGATGCGATTACACTCAGGTTGACATTGTGGACATCTACGAGTCCATCCGTGAGCGGCAGCGTCATGACAGCGAGAGGTCAACCTGCAGCACCTTGGAGCAGAACGACATCGAAGCTGTTGAAGCCCTTGTTTGTATGAGCTCCTGGGGTCAAAGATTGCAGAAAGGTGACATATTAAAGATAAGGCCCCTCACGCCCTTCTCGGATTCTGGGGATTTCACAATGCACGCTGAGGCTGCGCCTGAATTACCAAAGGACTGTCTATCGACACTGGTAAGAAAAACATGAGCACAGAATAAATATGCCCTGCACCTGGATGTCACATCCCTGCAATGCTTTAACTTGGCTGGAAAAGACAGGCTGGCTCAGGTGTCCCTTTGTCACAGCCTGTGCTCTGTGTGTGCACAGAGTAGTGAGGTGAACATGTTGAGTTAGGTGTTTTTGCTGTCTCTGGTTTAGCAAATGTTGAGGCTTTTGTTAAATTTAGGTGTGAAAGCCCTTGCAGACAGGTTATTGGATTTGACAGGGATGTCGAGATGGCTGTTGTGGGTTTCTTGGAGCACTTTGAGTAATAATGGCAGAGTGAGCCTTGGTGATTTGGCATCAACATATCTGCAAGGACCGTATAAAAAAGGCCTTTGACGGCATTATGCTTCACTGGTCATTGTAAGAGAAAGTACACGTTACCATTATGAAATAGGCAATTTAATTAGTTTCTGTACTATGTGTTTGTACATGTAGTCTGTTATTTTTCCAGACACTGGTCTACTCTAGCTGACTAATGTTGGTTGAATCCAAATTTTTTTCTTTTGTTTCAATTTATGTTGCAACAAAAGTAGGTATTAAAAAAGGGCTTGATGCCATTAAGGTTTTAGATGGTTAAGGCCCATTTCAACCAGTAGGTTTCTAGAATGCAGTTGCCAGGATAAAGGGGAATAATAGAGGAAGGAGGCTGAGATAAGAGCAGCCTGACAAGCAGCTGCCATGATAACTCCTGCTGCTCAGTGTTGACTCTGTCTCTTGAGCAGCACAGGAGATACCTTTCTGTGGTAAAGGAGGAAGGAGAGGTGATGCAGGAAGACAGCATGGAGAGGAATGGATGAATAAGAAGGGACAGAGCAGTTCCATTTGTCTTTATCTAAAAAGTAGCCATGAGATGATGAGGTAATCATTGAGAAAAGATCTAGGGCTTGCTGCAAGCTTGAAATGGAAAGGTAGAGTATTGCTATCTATTGTGTCTGTTTATTCTGCTCATAGCCTCTTCCAGCTGTGCCTATTGCTGAGGAGAAAGGAATGAAAGACTTTTTTGTGGTGCAGTGAGTATAATTGCAGCATTTTATGCAGGTTTACAGCTGCCTCGTTGCATTCCTTTTATTAATACACCATTGAGCATAATCAGAATGGCCATAAGGGAATGTAGTGTCATGGTGTTGGCTAGGATAGAGTTAATTTTCTTCCTAGTAGCTGCCAGAGTGCTGTGTTTGTGATTTAAAATGAGAATAATGCTGGTAACACACTGATGTTGTAGTTGTTGCTGAGCAGTGCTTACCCCAGGTCAAGGACTTTTCAGATTCCTATGCTCTGCCAGTGAGGAGGTGCACAGGAAGCTGGGAAGTAGCATGGCCAGGGCAGGTGACCTGAACTGGCCAGAGGCATATTCCATACCGTAGAGTGTCATGCCCAGCATAAAAACTGGGATGACCACTGATGTTGGGAAGGACCTGGGCATTGGTCAGTGGGTGGTGAGCAATTGTATTGTGCACCACTTGTTTTTCTTGGGTTTTTTTGCTCTCTCTTTTTGGTATTTCCCTGTAATAGTAATTACAATAGTTGTTACTGTATTTTACTTTATATCAATTATTAACTTGTTCTTATGTCAACAAATGAATTTTATCTTTTTGATTCTCCTCCATGACAGATCTGACCAGACCGTGTTGAAACAAATTTGTTATCAGGATCCATCTTATTAGTTTATTAGTTGTTGATCACAGTGTTTGAATTACTTGCTATCAGAGTTGTGTTATGTAACAATTTACTTGCTGTGTATGTTCCCCCTAGTGTTGTGGTATCATCTCTGGGAGCTGGGCTAAGCTTATCATTTTATTGTACTTTGTAACAGTGGACTATGATAGCAGAGAACCGCTGGCCTTCAAACTAATCTGGTTTTTATTCTTTCATCACCCCTGTACTTGGAGAATCATCTATTAGAAACTGCTAAGGGTGACACTGTTTGCCTTTTTGCCTTGGAGAGCCAACCTGTGTAGAAGACAGACAAAAATCTTCCCCTTCTTCTCCAGGCATGGGAATTTTGGAAATTTTGAATATCCTTGGAGTGCTGAAGCCAGCATGGTCTGTGAATGACCAGGAACTGAGAGTGTGGTTCAGGTCTTGTTTAGGGTTAAGCAACTGTTTGTGGCTGCTCAAACATTGACATAATGCAGTGTGACTGCTCAGACCCCAGCAAGGGGTGATGCAGCTGAGCCAGAGGATGAGCTTGTGCCATTCCCAGTTGTCCTTGTACATGAGAAGAAATGGACATGAAAGTCAGCTCATTTAGTAAAGGAGGATGAAGCAGGGCCATCACAAAAACTGAGTGGAAGAAGAGGAAGAACAAGAGGTAATCACTCAATCCCCATCCCTGAGGGATCTGTGGGATATCTGAAGAGGTTTCAGCTGCTGTCCAGGAATGCCCATTATCACCTGGCTCCTCCAGTGGGGGTGGTAGCCTGGAATTAGGAGATAGGGAAGCCAAGCAGTTGGGATGACTTCCTAGGGAAGAGAGCACTCATGAGGCAATTGGAAAAATGATGCAAGTCTTCAGCCTCTGGAGGCAGCTCAGTCAAGTGTAAAGGAAAGGTATCCCTTCAGGAAGGAGATTATGTTACCCAGGCAGGTGGGGTACTGTGGGGAGAGATATCTGGTACCTGAGGGAATTAGCTGTACCAGAGGGGATTTATTAGGACATGAGCAAGGCACAGTCACCCACAGATCCGGATGAAGTCAGTGTGCCCAATGCACCTGGCAAAAATTTGAACCGTTTGCCATGGACTGATCCAGTTCAGAACACCTGCAGTATATACTGACAATACCATTGTGGGCAATACAGCAGCAGCAGTTTTTGAGAAAGGGAAGAAGGTAGTCCAAATCCCTCTGAAAGCTGCCATAAAACAAAGTAAGGTCCAGTTTTTAAGAATAAAATAGTAAGGTGGATGTCATCAGATCCCAATGGATTTGATTAGCAAAATAACAGCTACATTTCTACCAACTAGTAAGAAAAATACAAGCTTTCTTAGGCATTGTGGGTTTTTTGAGAATGCACATTCCAAATTACCGTCTGATGGTCAACCTTCTCTGTCAAGTGACCCTGAAGAAGAATAATTTCAAATGAGGCCCTGAACAACAAGCCTTTGAACAAATTAAACAGTAGATAATTCATGCAGAAAATTAACTCTGCCCCAGCCCTTGGGCCAGTCCAGGCAGGACAAGATACAAAAAATGTGCTCTACGCCAAGGATAATGGCCCTACCTGGAGCCTCTGGCAGAATGCACCAGGGTCAACATCTAGGGTTTTGGAGTCAGGGGTACAGAGGATCTGAAGCCCACTGTATTCCAGCTGTAAAAGAGATGCTGGCATCTTACAAAGGGGTTCCAGCTGCTTTGGGAGGAATTGGTACTGATGCCAGCTCCCCCTGGCATTCTGATTTTTGGTGCTGGGCTGGATGTGCAAGGGATGGTTCTACCCATCACGTAGCTGATGCTGTGTGGAACAAGTGGGTCTTGCTGGTCACACTGGGTGCTCAAATAGGAAACCTCAGTCATCGTGATTACTTTCAAGGCTCCTGGGACTGGCGAGAGGGCAGATTCCTGGATGCCACTTGATGAGCAGATGACATGTGCTGAAGAGACTATTGTATAATAAGTTACCAAAAAATGAGAGACAGTATGCTGTGTTTGGTGATTCCTGCTGTATTGTAGGAAAGCATTGAAGATGGAAAGTCACTGTATGGCATATCCTACAAAAAATTACAGAAACTGCTGTAGGAGAAGGTGAATTGAGTTACTTTGCAGAGGTGGAAGTTTGGTTTAGATACTGGGAAACAAGAAGAACAATCATTGCTTTATCTCTATACTGATTCATGGATGGTGGCAAATGCCCTGTGGTGGTGGTTGCAGTGATGGAAGTAGAGCAGAGGTAAACCCATCCCTTGTGGCAGGATACTGCTGCCTGGGTGGAGACCTTGGTTGTGAAGGTACATCACATGGATGCTTGTGTACCCAGGAGTTGGGCCACCAAGGAGCACCAAAACAACCAACAGGTGGATCAGGCTACTAAGATTGAAGTGGCTCGGGTGGATCTGGATGGGCAAGATCCACAAGAGTGAATTATTTATTGCTTGGTGAGCCCATGACATCTGAGGCCATCAAGGAAGAAATACAACATGTAGATGGGGTGATGATCAAGGGGTGGACGTGACCATGGACACTATTGTAGGACTATCCATCATTGTGAAGTGTACACTTCAGTTATTGAAGCTGAGCAGTTAAGCCTCTTTGGTGTGGAGGACATTGGCTGAAATACAAGTATGGGGACACCTGGCAGATGGACTCGTGTCAGACTCCCGCAAACCCACCAAGGCAAGCACCATGTGCTTATGATGGTGGAAGCAACCACTGAATAAGTGGAAACATATTCCATATTCCGTGCCCCATGCCACTGCCTGGAACTGTCCTGCCACTGTCCTGAGCCTTGGAAAGCAAGTTTTACAACAACATGGCATCCCAGAAAGATTTGAGCCAGACAAGGGGACTCCTTTCCAAAACAACCTCGTAGACACGTGGGTTGAAGAGCATGGCATTGTATGGGTTTATCACATGCCCTATCATATGCCAGTCTTCAGGAAAATTGAATGACAAAACAGACTGTTACTGAGAGCAATGGGTGATGGGAGCTTCAAAGGTGGGATACACATTTAGCAAAGGCCACCTGGGCAGTCAGCACTAGAGGACCTGCCAGCTGGGCCAGCTGTGCTCAAACAAAACCTTTACATAGTGTAGAAGGGGATAAAGTCCCTGTAGTGCACACAAAAAAAAAGCTTCTGGGGAAGACAATCTGAGTTATTCCTGCATCTGGCAATGACAAACCCATCCATGGGATTGTTTTTGCTCAAGGACCTGGGTACACTTGGTGGGTAATGTGGGAGGATAGGGAAGTTCAAAGTTTGCTTCCAAGGAATCTGCTTCTATGTGAGAATAGCCAGTGATTTGGATTGTACGATGTTAACTGCCATTAATATTCACGTCACCACTGCTGAGCTGGCTACATGCAACATCAAGGGTATTACAGTAGGAATCACCCAGATTAATGAAGAACAAACTTTGATGAAACTGGACAAACACAGTAGTATGGAATGAGAACTGACTTCCTGTAGGCAGGAATCCAACATAACACACCATCTTTCCTGCCCTGAAGAACTGCTATGAATTGGAGCCCAAAGTGATGCATGAATGAACTCAATAGATGTTTTAGAGGGCTGGCCCACAGATTAAGGGAATGATAGTTGTATCAAAAGACAGGAAAAATAATGATGGCTGCTTGGGATGTATTGAAAAGCATGGGCATGATGTAAATGGCACAGAATATGGGGTGGATATTGTCCTGTTTTCAGCTGGGATAGAGTTAATCCTCATCCTAGTAGCTTGTACAGTATTGTGTTTGGGATTTAAGATGAGAATAATGCAGATAACACACTGATGTTTGAGTAAGCACTGCTCAGCAACAATTAAGCCAATGACTTCTCAGTGTCTCCTCTGCCAGTGAGGAGGAGAAGCCGTGAGAGAGCATGGCTAGGACTGACCAAACTGTCCAAAGGAATATTCCATACCATAGAGCATCGTGTTCAGTGTATAAAGTGGGGGCAGTTGCCCAGAAAGGACTGATCTCTGCCTGGGGTCAGGCCAGGTGGGTGCTGGGTACTGCACATCATTTGTCTCCTTCAGGCTTTATTTCTCTCCCTCTCTTTTTATCTGCCTTTTTATTACAATTAATATTTTATTATTGTATTTTCCTGTATCAGAATTATTAACTTGTTCTTACCTCAACCCATAGGTTTTACCTTTTTCTGATTCTCCTTCCCAGTAATCTGGGGGTGGAGAATGAGTGAGCTTCATGGGACTTGGTTGCCATCTGGGATTAAACCATAGCAGTATGCTTTATTCAGTTTGTCTTAAGAGGCACATTCTGAGATGCTGGGAGAGGGCATGTAATTCTCTTTTTTAGAGTAAAGATAGGGGAAAACTGTGCTGTGGAATTACACTGATCCACAATGGTGTGGGTTTATTTTGCAGTGCATGACCCCTCCTCACAGCCCTGACTTGGTTGAGATGTCGGCAGCTACGCTCCTGTCCTCACAAGTCACCTACTCCAAACCAAGGACTGTCATGGCAAACACAGCGGCCTGCTCAGTCACGTCAGCGACCGGCGCCTCTCCCATACCCAAGCCATCTGTTCTCAGCGTGGGGCAACAGTGCAGTCAGAAGCCAGTGATCTCTGAATCCTCTGTACCTCAGCCTTGCAGGGCCATGGCAACAAGCGTCATACGTCACACAGGTGATAGTTCTGCTTACCATCACATTCCTGCTGTGCAAGAGAAAACAAAGGTAACTTCAGGCTACAGCGCTTCCAGAGACTGGTGCGGAGCGGATGACCGAAAACATTCCAGACTGCCACAGGACACGTGTGCTGTGGATGATTTAATCAACGAAACCTCTCCAGTACATCAGCCTTATGCACATGACTCCGGTGATATTGTGACCAATAAAGGGCAACTACCGGTCCGGCCTGTTTCACCGCAAACCCACTTACCAAAGAATTGCGAGAACGACTTGCAAAAAAGAGCTACCCCAGTGACACTTGCCCCTGTCTCAAGCCCCCAAGTTCTCTGTCAAATGATCCCTTTAAATGGACAAAGCAGCATGATCAATGCCTACGTCAAGCCTTCAACTCCGGCACTCCCGACTCCCATGAAACCTATTTTACCACAGACAGCCCCGCTCTCCCAGCCCGTGCTGATGGGACCTTCTGTGCCTCAGGGGGCTGTCATGCTGGTTCTTCCACAGCCCGCTGTCACGCAGACACCGCAGTGCCCGCAGGCCCTGGTGACTGTTGGCAGCACCAAGCTACTGCCCCTCGCCCCTGCTCCCGTGTTCATCGCTTCTGGTCAGACCTGCACCCCCCAGATGGACTTCTCCAGGCGGAGGAATTACGTTTGCGACTTCCCCGGGTGCAAGAAAACCTATTTCAAAAGTTCCCACCTCAAAGCCCACCTTCGCACCCACACTGGTGCGTACCAGAGGGCTCTGGCTTCTGCTGGGGTGCTGAAATGCACGCGTTTTTTTGCAGGAGGGGGGTGGGAAAGGGAAGAAGCAGGTGATGGGGAAGCTTCTGCTCATCTCAGGGACAGAGGGAATGTTCATTCTCCATAGACAAGCAGAACAAGACATACTTTGTTCTGAGACCTCAGCTGACCCTGTAGTGTTGGTTGAATTTCACAGGCTTTAGTTGGAGTGAAGCTTTGCCGTCTGTGTGCGTGTGTTTAGATCTAAGTGGAATCCTGCCATCTGGACTAGATTGGAATGAATTGTGTGAGTCCCTTGTTCTGGAGCATGGGGAGCTCTGATGTAAGCAAAACATACCACAGGTAGTTGGGCTTTTTTTGGTGGGTTTTTTGCTTGCTTTTTTTTGTTGTTGTTCCCCCAGAGTTTTGTTTAGGCTAAATGGGAATGCACTGAGATTTTGGGCTGCTGTGTTAGGAAGCAGAGCTCCTATAGGAATTTAACAGTTTGTTCAGTTACAGAGGGGAATTTTAGAGGTAAATGAAATTTAATTGTAATTAATATGAACTGATTTGCCCCATAAATTGGGTCAGTGTGGCAATAGTCTACGTGCGTTTCACTTACCTTTTTCTGGTTCCAGGATCTTGTTAAATTAAAACTAACTTTGAGTTCTCAGGGATTATTTTTGATGTTGAAGGATAGGCATAGTGGGAGATGGGTATAGAATAGTTCTGTCTATTTTTGGTTTTCCTTGACTTTTTTCTCCTACCTGCTGTTACCCCATAGTCACTAGTTTATTGGATGTCAGCTTGCATGATGGGATTTGCATTAGTTTGGCAGCTTGATTTTACAGTTCCTTTGGGGGAAGAGCTTAACCTCTACATGAAGCTGATAATTCTTGTAAACCATAGTTCAGAGGTAGAATGATGCTCTGCTTCTGGCTTGAGAGGCTCTTGAATTAAAGCCATGCTCCAGGATAAAGAGACTATCAGCAGGTGCCTTGCTTTTTGTGCATGTGGCTGCTGATCTGTAGGGAGCCTGTGTGTGTCCCTGTGTTGTGATTAAGACATCAATGGCAGGTGAAACACTGACCCCTCACTAGCCACTTCCCATTACAAGATCAGGAGGAAGAGCAGTTCAGCTTTTTCTGCCTGTTCCCTGCATGCTGACTAGCTAGATGATAGCACATCCAGCAAACACAGACTTTACTCTCAATACCTGAAGTAAGAACATTCCTGTGGGGCTTCCTTTCTGCAGGTCCCTTCTGCTCCAAAGTGTCCCCATAATTTTGGGCAACCCTGGTAGATGCTTATCTGGATCTTTATGGGAGTTGCAGGCAGTAGTTGCATTTGTAGGTTCAGGACAGGTGGGATGTTCAGCAGGGGCAGCAGCTGATGTGGGCAGCATTGCTGACTGCTGCCATTCCTGGTCTGTGGGGGGCTGGCAGGACGGGCTTTGCCTCAGGAGCGCTCCTGGCGTGTTTGTGTGTGAGACTTGATCATTGGAGCAGCAGGACCCCGAGGCTCCATTCCAGGCATCTTGTTTGCCCACAGTATTTGTGGATGACATGCTGCAGCCAGAGAGATGTGGATACATGAGGATGGGGGCAGGGGCTTGCTCCTAGTTCAGTCAGCGGATAAGGCAGCTGTATGAAAGCTCTATTTCTTTAAACTGGGATTTTGGACAACTGAAAAACCAGATTAAAGAACACTTAAAGAGAGATACGAGGAAGTAAGTAGAAATGATACCTGTTACTTTTCTCTGGAACAGAACTTTATCTTAATCATACGTTGACTGCACAGTTGAGCAGTTCTGTGGAACTCACTGGTTTTTGCAAGGCAGATCTTAAGTTAGTTCTTTGATAAGACTGCAGCACAGCTTCTCAAAAGTAACATACGCTTCCTTGGTGTCCTGCAGGAGAAAAACCTTTCAGCTGCAACTGGGAGGGCTGTGACAAGAAGTTTGCCCGCTCGGATGAACTGTCGCGGCACCGCAGGACGCACACCGGGGAGAAGAAGTTCTCGTGCCCGGTGTGCGAGCGCCGCTTCATGCGCAGCGATCACCTGACAAAGCACACCCGCCGCCACATGGCCACCAAGAAGGCTCCCAGCTGGCAGACAGAGGTTGGCAAACTCAGCAGAATCGCCACGGCAGAGAAACCCAAGAGTAGCAGCGCTCTGAGTATGCTCATCCCCGTGCCGTCGCCTGTCTGCCAGGGCTAGAGTGAAGAAGCTCCTTCCCAGCAAATTTTCTGAAGATCAGGAAGAGCTCCAATGGCAACAGCAGAATGGGCAATGGCTTTTGTTTTCCCCATGTTTGTGTGAACTTTAGTTTCCCGAAGTTTAGGTCCTCTGTTGATAGTGCTATGTGAGAAATCTCATATTTCCTTGTCCCTTCCCTGTTTGTTTTTTTTCAGTACTTGGGCAATTGCAATCACCAGCACTTCAGGAACTCCTTGGAAATTATTTTGGCAATAGGTTAAAAAAAGTTACTTGTAATGCTTGCTGTTAATATTTTGATGGACAGTAAAACAGGATGGTTTTTAATTTTTATAGTACTATTTTCTATACCAAATATATTTTGTATTTGTTAATTTTGGTCTTGTTATGCAGGCAGATTACTTACATTAGTAGGGCTGTGCTGGATGAGACCCAGAGTTTTGGAAACTCCTTTTCAGTAAACCTAAACTATTCAGCATTCAGAGTGTTTTGTAAACGCTTACTATTTGATAACTCATACTGGTTGGTGTTTTCACACTTGCAAATCCTGATCCTGCAATGGGCTAGAGCTCTTACACCCTCCGTATGCAGGTACATTGGAGATCAAAGTGAGTCAGTCATTTTTAAAACAAACAGAATGACCTTACTTGAGAATACAAGTGCTGAAATCCTCAACATTTTATTAATTCATACCCTTTGCAAGTGGAAGCTGATGTGGCTGTTGGTAGAAGCATTCCTGTGTCCATACTTCACTGGAGCTTCCACTGAAAGTTTGGAGTAGCCTGACTGCTCTGATGGAGGTAGAAGCACAGACACTGTTTAGAAATTTTAACACTAAAAATTATGGTTTATTTTTGATCCTACTAAACCAACATATCAAAATAAACTGAAAAATGCAAAAATGGCAAGATAGCCCATGAAAAATTAGTGGGTCTCTATTTTTTTTTTGAGTAGAGGAGAAATAAAAAATAAAGGGTCTTTTTGTATTGTGGACGCTTGTGCACCTTATAGGAAATTGTTCAAGGCTTTCTTTTAACTGTATCAATGCACCAGAGGAAGTACTAATTGTGTCTTGAGTTAAGTAATAGCCACCATGTCAACTTGATGATGCTCTTCATGTGGCCTTATACTTCTCCACAATACTTTGTATAAAATCACCCTTTTCTATTAAACAATACACTCTCCCTGTTGAATGGATTTTCTTTTACACGGAAGTGCAATGACAGTTAAGAGATGGAACCAGTGGCTGCAGGAGTGCTGTGTTGTAATAGCATGGTGTGAGTAACACAGTGCCCGTAGCACAGTCGGACTGCTCTGTTCCCGTGGTGTGGGAGGAGTGTGATGTACTGTAGCAGAGCTGACACTAGAGCAAAGCACCAGGTGTTTTGCTGGGAGACAGCTTCCCTACTGAATGAAATATTTCTGGAGTGCTTATTCCTTCTGGACTCTTCTCCCCTCAGCCTAAAGCTGAAGCTTAGTGGAGCACTGAGAAGGATTCTTTTTCCTATATGCATCAGCTGTGGATAACTAGGAATGCATTCTCTCTTTTACTGCTTTGTTCTGAAATGCTGGTCTTGCTTCCCAGTGTGGGCAAAGCATGGATCTCATTTATGTAAGTGCTGAGTTGCTGACCTCGACTGGCACTTTCCTGAAATCGGCAGAGACCTGTTTCAGTTAAAGCAGATTATGTCATTATTTTTTACACTAAAGTCTATAGCTATAATTAACAGTAGTAAGTTTTCAAACTGCACTAAATTGGAGTATTGTGCTAAGTGTACTGAAGTTTTTGTGCCTGACCTTATACACACCCTGTTCACTGACACGTGCTGTATCCCAGTAACCCCAGTGTACGTGCAGTCAGCGTGTGTGGACCTTGCTTTGGACTCTCCAAAGGGCTCAGCTGGAACCTCTTTTCCTGGTGAAGTGGATCCTTGTGGTGTTGCTGTTCTCTGTTGTTACCCAGTTTTCCAAGTTTCTGTGGTGAACAAAGAGATATTGCTGCTCTTTTTTGATTTTTTTTTCTCAGAAATCCCTTAGAATAAGAAGTCTGGCTTTTGGATGCTGTTTTTGCATGCTTTTAACCAGGGGAAGCATGTCCTGTCTCAGTTTAGTAGCCAGTTTAGCACTTCATTTTTTTTACAGACTGACCATTTATGGTGCTCACCTGAGAAAACAGTTTGGAAACTCGTGTCATAATTATATAAATTGTCATGTTTGTTGCATTACGGGGGCGGGGGAAACAGTGGACTGGAGAATACAGACTTTTTTAAAAAGTGTGTCACGTATGTGTGTAACGATGTGGAAAAGCAACTGCTCCTTCCTTGTTTGGGTGTCCCTGGCCTGCAATTCCTGGCAGCCCGTTGTGGGATGTGTGGATCATTCTCCTGTGGATGTGCGTGAATAGCTGTGCTGCAGTGTGGCTGTGTCTGCTCTTTCTGTTCCTTCCTGCTGTGTAAGGGTTATTTATGGATTAAGCATGACTGGCATAGCTGCTGTCTTTGCACTTTACTGCCTGAACTCTACTGTTCAGTCTTTTTATTTTGAACCTATATTTTAAGGAAATGGAACTGCATTTTTGTACATGTTTTTAACTTTTATTAAATAAAATGTATGTAACGTGACTGGTTTTAAGTCATAAAAAACCCATGGATTTTCAGCTTTCATAGGCGTCCATTCCAGAACAACATAAATCCTTCAGGTTTAGATTGTGTGTCTAGGCCAGTGGAAGACTTTGGGGCTTGCTAATTCACTTATCTGTAAAGGCAGGATTTTTTGGATCCTGTTGTAAATTGACCAGTAGAAAGTGCATTGGTAGAAAGTGCACACCCCTACCAGGCCTTGGGGCTTCTCTCTTGGAACAAGAGTTCCCAGCTCCACACCACTTCCAGCCTGTTCTCCAGCAGCTGTCAGCAGAAGGGATGTGCTGGGTGCTGTTAGTGTCACAAGTTGTGCATGGGGAGTGAGTGTTGGAAATAAGACAGAGATGAGAATTTAACTCAAAAGATGTCTGTGCTAGCCCCAGTTCTTCCTGCTCTGCTGGGAAGTGGCTCTGGCAGGCTGGGTGTTACCTCCCAGTCTCAGTTGGGAAGGAGGTGTCCAGTGATGATGACAGCAGCAGCAACTACCTACCTTTTTAAACTGTTTCCCTCTGATGTTTCCCTCTGACCAATTCCTGAACTGCAGAAATGTTTATTTCCAGCAGAAAGGGTGGAAATTTTTTTTTTTTTTTTTTTTTTTTTTTTTTTTTTTTTTTTTTTTTTTTTGTCATGGCCTTTCACTGTGAGGTGGCTCAGTCTCTTCAGGCAGAGCCCTCAGGGAGTGACCTGAGAGTGGTGACTCAAGGCTTTGTCCACAGAAGAGCAGTTGTTCTTGCAAGTGTGAGGAAGGTGAAAAGAGATCTCATGGATGGTTCTGCTTCCCCCTCAGGAGAACAGCTGGAAGGGAAAGCTTAGGTGCAGTTTTAATGCTCTGGGAGAACAGCACAAACTTCAGCCCCTGGGCTCTACAATGCCTGCCACAATGCTTTTGTGTCCCAAGATGTCCTACCCTATTATTGGAAGGAAGACTTTTCTGAGTACCAGTTACATCCCTAAGAATACTTGTTTGCTGATTTTTGTTTCCCTGGCTTTATGTGGAACATGGCAATGGATTTCACAGTCTGTGCTCACCTTTCTGCTTTTCCTTAGACTCAAGATGTGGTCTGAACTGTTCCAAGCAGCCAGGAGGTGCACTCAGTCCACATCCTAATGGGGCTGGAGTCTGGAACAGCTTCATCCAGTGAGAGAAAACATCGTAGGTTTAAGGAAGCCTTTCCAACTGCCCCTTTGCTGACACAAGCAGTGTTGAGGGCAAGCTTTTCTGGCTTGAAGTAATTCTAAATCCATGAAAAGGAATCATTTTCTAAAGGACAATTGATTTGTGCTCAAACATGTCTATTGGCTTAATGCTTCATCTTGCAGTCAGAGTGGCATTGCTTGCTACACACATCTCCCTGTGTGGTTGTACAGCCAAACCCTGGGCTGAGCAGCAGCTTGAGTTGTCTTGCAAATCAGTGAGCACTGATCCTCTTGAAGCCTGGACACTGGAAGAGTGAATCCATTCTGATGCTGCAGCGGAGGCCTGTGCTGCGGGGTGGTTGCACACTTGGTGTACTTCCCCAGCTCTGGCTAACTTTCCCTTTCCAGCTGTGAAAGCTGTACTCAACATCCTTCATCTGTCATCTCAAGAGCAGAGTCCTGCCCCAGGGTTGCCTCTGGCTTGAGTTATCTGCAAGGATAAATCTTCTGACTGGTTTTGAAGTTTAATCTGTGAGCCCATCTGCCTCTTTACCTCCCATTCACGTCTGGCAAGGCAGCTTGAGGCAGGCAGGCTCTGGCTGTAAGAAGGCAAATTGCTTCCATGTCTGCAGCGAGAGTAAATCATGACTCAAAACCCAGCAGGCTGAGGAAATGGTGAGACAGTCCAGGAGGAAGCTGCAACGCCTCAGCCACATCTCAGTCCAGGCTGTCCTGGGATCCTCTGTCAAGTGCGGCCTTCCTCATTTTCTGCTTCAGTCCTCAGATGTAGAAGGAAACTGATGACTTTTATGTGCTGATGTGTGCACATAAGCAATGGGTAATGGGCACATCTTAAAACATGCAGAAAACTTGAGGAAGCTGGACCATATGCTTTCCTGGGAATTTGTCCCAGATGGGAAGAATACCTTTAGGTTTAATTGTCTCTCTTGTAGCATCGCTGGAGTTCAGAGTGATTTCTCTTAATTATCACTGCCCAGATTAATCCATTTCACCCTGTGCAAATAATTGGCATGTCCTGTGTCCAGAGAGGTGAGGGGGAACCCTGCTGTAGATGTGGTTTGTGCCAGGCAGCTGGCAAATGTGGTGGGCAGCTCCATGAGGTTCCTGTGGCATGGCTCCAAGCCTCTGCCCTCCTTACTGCCCCCCTTGCTGGGGCAGAGGCTCTTTCTCTTGCACCTTATGGACTAGTGCAAAATTCAGCATGTAGCATTGTCTTTGTTAGATGGATAATGTAGTGATTTGGTTAAAAATAGCTTTTTGCTGGTTTATGAATAGAGATTAGTAGTGTCAGCTCAAAAGCCATGGTCTACTATCCTGTCTTATGCTGCAGGTATTGAACAGGAGGGTAGTTTCCAAAATGATGAATAAGAGACTCTCCAGAACCCTGCAAACTGTTTTAGGGGCAGGAGGTACTGACAAGCTGAATAATTTTTTGTCTTTCAGGCAGTTGTGATTTGATGGTGTTATAGAGAAATACCATGAAAAGAAAACAAACTTTCCAGTAATTCAGCTGGTTGGATGTCAACATTCACTCCCTGAGATGTGGCAATGATCTCTGTAGTGCAATTGTCCTGTTTTTGAAAAACCCATTAATTCAAGAAATTTCTCTTGAAATCTGTCGTGGGCACAGGTATTGCTTCCATACTATTATTTACCTACAAATGACTAGTGTCCTGTTCTCTGTGAGCAGAGGATGGACCAAAAGCAGAGTTACACTGACACCAGGTAATTAAACTGTAGTTGTGGCTTCCTAGGCAGCAGCCCCACTGCCACTGTCCCTTTTGGGCGTGCTGCTGGGTTTGACACAGGGTGGAGCACAGTCCCCATCAATTCTTGGGCAGACTGGGACCTGGCTGGGTACCACCACCCCATTCTGCATGGCTTGAAAATCAGACAGATGGCTATGCTGTGCCAGCAGTCTGTGCTGGCTGGCTCTGTGGTCTGAGCACACATTTTATGGCACAGAGAAAGCCCGCAAGACCATACCACAGTTTGAGGTCCCTCCCTGCATCCCCAAACTTCCTTCTTGCACCTTTTCCCTGGTGCATTGACTGTCAGCTGCATCACTCCTTCCTGGACCTTCCTGTGTTTCTGCAGTTTCTTCTTTTCTGTTGGTGATGCTGAAAAGGTTATCTGTGAAACCCACTGCACCTTTGTTCCAAGTACAGAATGTGCACCTTTGTTCCAAGTACAGAATGTGCTTGTCTCTTGGTTATTTTAGAAGCTCGTTTTATAGAGCAGCTCAGTGCTTTGCTGTGTTGAGTAGAGATTTTTTTACAGTCTAACAGTATGCTCAGTTTAGGTGTTCTTTTCAATTAGTCCATTTCTGTAATTGTGAATACTTAGGCTTTCCTTTAGGAGAGTCTGAAATGGGTTGTGGAACTGTTACCTGGGCCAGTCACCAAATGCAGCCTCAGAGAGAGAAGCTCTGTAAGGGCAGGCAGGGCACATGCAGAGCCCTGGTCCCTGTCTGCTCCTGTCACAGCGTGGTCTGACACCAGAGTGGCGTTCCTCTGGTTTGCTGTGTCACTGGAGGCCATCCAAAAAGGCAGCAATCCACTGGCCCTGCCCTCACAAAGGGGGAGCTGTGACTGAACTCATCAAAATACCTCCCCACATGTCCCAGTGACTCAGGGGACAGAAAGAAGGTCTTAGTGGAAAGAATGAAATCCAAGTTCAAAGGAAATTTAAACCACTACAGTGATTAGAAAAGAATATAGAGAACTGTGGTCCCCTGTGGTGCTGGGGTCACCGTGTTTTATTCTGCTCTCCACAGGCAGGTTCTGTTCATCCCAGTAGGTCTTTGAGAGCTGCTGAAAACTAACACAAGCTCTGGGAGATCTGGTGAGTGGAGTCTTGGTAAACTGCAGAGAAACTGTGTTCCTGCCACAGATCAGTGACATTAATAAGTCTAAAAATTACTGCTCCTGTGAAAGAAGTGCTATTGTTCAAAATTGGATTTTTTCCAGGAGTGTTAGAGAGCCATTGCTCCAGAGGGTCCACCCAACTTCTTCCAACAATGCAGGGACATCTGCTCTCTACTCCAGCTATTTCTGGGCCTCCAAGATATCACAGAATCATAGAATGGCCTGGGTTGGAAGGGACCTTAAGGATCATCTCGTCCCACACCCTGCCATAGGCAGCAACATCTTCCACTAGACCAGGTTGCTCAGAGCACCATCCAACCTGGCTTTGATCACTTCCAGGGATGGGGCATTCACAACCTATTCCAATTATCCCTGGTCTTATTGACATACCCCAGCTGGTGTGCTGGGAGCTCCTGTCTCCAAGCATGGAGCTTTGTGGGAGGTTGGGTCCCTTCCCACTGCCCACCCTGGCTGCCTGGTGGCTCCCCAGCTCGCAGGCAGAGCAAAAATACCCAGCCTTGCTGAGGGCTGCTGCAGGGAAGACAGCTGGGGTGTGACTCTGTGTGCCAGGGGTGTGACCCAGTGCCCCCCTCACGGCATCCCACCTGCCATCCTCAGGGATGCACCCTGCTTATTAGTCTCTGTGAGTACCAGAGGTACCTACAGCTACTACAGGTATCTAACCTATGTAAGCCAGAGAGCCTTTTTCAGAATATTTGATGCCTTCACTGAGGGCTTCAGAATATAGATGCATTTATTTCTGTTTTACAGGTCCCAGGAATCATAAAGTACTTAAAATACAGCATCTTAAGAAGTGTCCTGCAGTTTTTTCTTGCATTTACATATAGTGAGGATTTTATCTGATGTCCTTTATGCTTCAGTTGAGGATAGAAAGAATGTATTTTTCTACTTCTGATAATAAGCAGATACTCATAATATGTTAAGATGCAGGTATAATAAAAGCAGAAACCCAAAATACCAGGCTTCCCTGTCTGGGAACACTGAAAATACTATTTTCTTAGGAGAAAGAACTTTCTGGTTTACTTTGCAGTCAGCTAATGGTAAAATGCAGTGATTTTTCTTGTAGGACAAGAAATATTAGGGAAAGGCCAGGAATGGCAATGCTGGAAACTGATACCAAACAGCTGCTCTAGAGGAGCATGCAAGTCCCTCTCGAGAAGGATGATTGAAATGGGGATGTGCCTCCTGCTTTCACTCCCATCACTGGGATGGCTCCATGCCCAGGAGCCTCAGGTAGGACACCTATACTGGGATCCTGCCCCAAAGGGCTCATACAAATCCTGTGTTCCCTGATGGCTCCCAGGAGCCTAATTTGCCAGTGGGATTTGAACTCTGGAATTACACTGCATATGCACTAGATGGTGGGCTCAATCCCGTTTTCCTCTTATCTCCCATTCTGGGGACCAGATTGAAAGAAACAGTGCCAAATTCAGACCTGGACCTGAGGCTTGCACAGCGTAAGGAGTAAATTTGGCACATTATAAGTGGAAGAAACATGAATTTCATTCTACATCCCCTTAAGTTCTGAATCAGGTGATATTGGTGCATTTTTTTACTTAGTTCAAAGCAAGACCTTCCTTCAAAGCACCACGTTTCAACACCTCTAGTATGACACTTAATTCTAGTACATGTTAATTTATAAACTGCATTGAGAAATGAGCTTCTAAGTATTGATTCTTAAGATGAATTGATCCCTCTTCCAGTGGCACCAATCAGAAATCAGCAGCTGGAGAGGATCTTCATGCTCTTCAGAGCTGTGAGCTTTCTCCTCTGTGTTTCCCAAGCAGCCATGCTGCCTCTCATGCTCCAGTACCCTCCACCACCCACCTCTCCTGTGCTGTCTCACGTGTTGTCAGCAGCAGTTCTGCTCAGCTGGGCTTCCAGGGTCATGCCTGGCATTCTCGTGGCAGGAAACTGGATTCAGCGGCAGTACTCCCGCTCAATGCTGGCCATGAGCTCCTCCTCTGAGTAATCATACAATATTGTGGACTGCCCCAATGGCTTCTTGTTGCTTTCTGGGCACCTATTATGGAAGGGAATGAATTACTGGAGTTATGAGAATCAGGCTCTGAAGATACAAGACCCTTGCTTTACTTTTTTCTTTTTCTGAATGGAAAGATGGAGCTGCATGTGGCTCGCAGAGACACAGATACTCTGTCATGTCTAGTTCCCATACCCCACTGGCACTTTGCCTGCTGACATTTGCTATCACTTGGCACCAGTTTAGTCTGTGAGTTCATTACAGTACAACCCTTACAATGCTCCAGATCAAGTTCCCAGAACCTTTCAAGTTAGGCTCCATCCCAGCTAAAGGACAGTGCAATCTTTATGCTACTTTTAACGTTTTACGCAAAAAGAGATTATTTTGTTTGTTTTTGTAAGGGATCTGAGTTTCAACCAAAATGTGAATGCAGCTCCCTCAAGCTGCTCTTATGGCTTTTATGTGTTTCCATATCAGCACAGCCCTCCTATGAGTGGGAACTGATGGGTGTGACTCAAAGGGAACTGGTATGGGGTTTATTGGTGTTATCAGAGGTGGTTTATGTTGGGTACCAGAGAAATCTGTCCCTACCTGCATAAGAGAGAACAGTGACAAGTCTTCTGCAGGCTTTGACCACTGTACTTCATGCTGCCAATTTAGTCTACTTGATCTTGCCCTCCAGGGCTCCAGAAAGGGGCCAGCACTGACAAGTGAGTGCTCCTCCTTGGCCTTGTAGAGATCTGGGTGGTGAGCAAGCCAGGCTGTCAGGCTTGGAACACATGGCTCCTCGGAATGGAGGTCATGGTGAGGTGCAGAGCTAAGTGGAGAATTGAGCTGCTAAATCCAAACTGTAAAGTGCTCTGCCATGCCCTGACAACCAAGACCTTGTGACCATCCACTAGTGAAAGAACAAGTAAGCAAGAAATAAATGTTCTGGGTTTGTGTGTCAGTTACTTCATTGCCAAGGAGGAGAGATTTTCATATCCACTATCATGGCTCCAGATCTGTCCCAGACTCACCATGTATAATCTATTGAATTCCTCTATAAATGAGATCTATCCCAACCATTGCTCTTGCAGCTGGGATGAATAAAATTCATCCATTAGCATCCTTTAATGAAAAATCTGAGGATCTGTTTACTAGATGAAATCACAGAAACTGCCCCAAAGCAGGAACGTGAAGGTAGAATTGGAATTGAAGAAAATAACCCTGAAATGCTTTTCTAAAGACACTTTCTCCTATAGAGGAGGTGTTTTCATACTGCTCTCCTTGTGCATCCTCAGTGTTCCTTCCACAGGCAGCAGCTGTGGAGTGAGTGGCCACAGTGCAGTGCAGCTCTCCCTCTGCTCTGACCTGCCCTGGCCAGAGGCTCCTGCCCAGCCCAGCTGCTCTGACCAAGCTGTGTTTATGCCATGCCCCCTCCGTGTCAGAAATAGCCTGGTGTTTTTCCTGGAGTCACCTGATGGCCAGCTGGTGACACTGGGCAGTGTAGATATTCTACAGTTACTTACACTGCACTATGCCCTTGATGGCAAGTTCTACTAGCAGCAAGTAGGATTTAGCAACTGGACCCTTCTGCTTATTCCTTTTATTCATTTCCCTGCTGAGGGCTGCAGGGTATCTGATTTCCACGGCACTAAATAAGACCTGAGAAGAAAGCTACAAGTCCAAGAGCTCAAACCATACAGAAGGATTTACAAAGCAATAATGGGAAAAGGGAGTGCACAAATCTGAGTTAAAACACACAATTTATTGATTTAAACTCTGTATTGTGACTATCCTCTAACTAATTTTATGTTACGTGATGAGTAAGAGGCAGAGCTCCTGGCAGCTTGCTTGCAGGCCCACAGAAGAGCCATTGTTTCTATTAGCAGTTACATAATTTCCCACTGTTAATTATTCTTGATGCTTTGGTTTGCATGGAGAAAATCTCCAGGTAAAACTCATTGAGACACAGATGTGCCTTTGAAAAAAACAAAAGCAGATTCCACTCCCTATGTAAACCCCAGAAATGAAAGGAAAAGGGAGGCCTGTGTTTCTTTCTAGAGCAAAGGAAAAGCAAGCTGCTGTTCATACTATTTCTATATTTGTGGCAAAGTTCTGTATCATCTACTATGGGAAAATTGAAATAAAATAAAAAAGGAGGGCTTTAATCTGGATAAAAGGAGAAATCTCTGCACCCTGAAGACAGCAAGCAGAGGAACAGGCTGTGTGGTTGCAGAGGCTCTGTCCTTGGAGGCTTTCAACACCTGATGGGACAAAGCCTGGAGCATTCTATTCTGACTTCACAGCTGATCCAGCTTGGAGTTAGAGCTAGGAGACTGGACTAGAGACCTCCTGAGGCCATCCCAACCTAAACCTCCATCTCAAAGGCACATTGGCACAGTTATTTTGCTGATCCTAGAATGCAGTGAGAAGCTGTGGCAGGGAAATCCCAAGCTCAGCATGTGCACAGGACAAAAGCTGGCAGACCAAAGGCCCGTGCTCCCCCAGCTGCTCCAGCAGCAGAGAGGCATCTTGTTCCTCTTGTCAGGGCTGCAGAGCCTGGCTTCCAACACACTGAGTGCCCCTGAGGGCTGTTAGACCTTCCAGTCAGGAAATAAAAGGTCAGTACCTTGAGTGGAAAGATTTTCAAACCTCAGATGTCCTGGGGAAAGAGAGAAACCTATGAAGGAGCAAAACTGAGAGAGGAGTTAGCTGAAAAGCATACAAGAGGGGAATTTGCAACGTGATAAGACAGCAAGGAGAAAGAAGGCCAGTGCAGCTCCATCAGGATTACTGGGCAGGCTTCTGGGTGCCTCACTGCTAAAATGTTAACAGCTTGGAGGGAGTTTAGAAAGCAGCAATAAAAGTGATTTACGAGGCTAGGGAAATGTAGGAAAGAGAAAAGCAAGTAATGTGCTCCATTTCAGCTACAGGCTTCTCGGTGTTTAAAGTTACTTAAGGGAAGCAGGAATTAGGGGTGTGTCTTTTATTAAGTGTAAAGACAATGAACTATGCAATGTGGAGAAGGAAATGCAAAGGGGAAAAATTAGACCAAAAGTGAGCAAAACCATCTTTGAGCGAGACCCTACCAGTGGGGATGGCTGTCAGTGCCATTTCCCTGGTGTCAGGCAGGTGCCTGGTGTGGGGGAGAGCTGCCTGCAGGCTCCCGTGACAATGGCTCTGACGGGTGACAAGCTCCCAGGCACAAACCTGAGTTAAGTGGCTGAAAACTAGGTTGGGGTGAATCTAGGCCAGTGTTTTTTATCATTTTGCTGAGGATAGGGAAGTCCAGGGTTAATCATTAAAATGCCTTCTGCAAGACCTAGCAGCTGAAAAATGGGTCAAAACAACGCCCCAGTAACCCTGCCAGGGCCACGAGCCTTGGCAGCAATTATAAAATCATTACTGTGTGCCTGGGCTGTGTCATCCGCCCGTGAACTACCAGACGCTAGAGAGCAGTTCCCAAAAGATTTTGGGGAAGGGAGGATGAGAGGGAACACAGCCCAACCAGGAGCACATCCCAAGTATTTACCAGGGGCTGGTTGAGATGCTTGTGTGGTGTCACACGGGCATGTTCTAGGACAGGGTGCACACCCAACTCCATCACGCGTGACGGCTCTCTTGACAGACACTCTTAAGTCTCCCTATCTAGTTCTTCCTTGACATTTGCTTCTTTAATTGGCTTTATTTCTTCAGTCAGCAACTCTATCAAGACAAGGCTGACTTTTGCTGTTTGTAAAGTGAGTGTTTACCTAGAATGATTCCAGCCACAGAAATGTGAAGGATGAGACACCTACGCACACAGCTTAACCTCTGTTTCGGTGGCTTGCTTTGATTTTATTTGATTTGATGTCTTCAAAAATTTGCTGGGTGCTGGGCCATTTCCAAAAAAATGTTTGCATAGTTCTTGCCAGCAGAAATTGCAACTCTGCTTATCTCAGGCAGTACAGGCACTTCACATGTGAGCTATGGGACGCTGCAGTGGGTATAAAGTAAATGTTATCTAAATGAAAATAATCTCCTGCTCTGTCATTCCAGATAAAAAAAAACATTTTCTGTTGTCTCAGACCTTCCCTTTGCAAGTTAAAAAGGTGGGAGAAGGAAAGCCTTGGCAGGGTGTGAGGGGCCAGTGGGCACCTGAGGCTGGGAGCTGCATAGGGGCCTGGCAGGGTTGGCTGTGCACCCCAGGAGGAGACTGCTCCGTTGCCATCGTAGCCCAAAGCCCACAGAGGATGCTGGAAAGCACAGGAGAGAGTAAAGTCCCTGAGAGAGCACCTGTACAAGCCTTGCCATCACAAAAGCCAAGGGCAGGTGTGTTTTCTGAGTGCTCTGGGAAGCAGCAGCCCTGCCAGGTGAGCTCCCTGCCAGCTGGGAAGGGAGAGCAGGAGCAGGAGACAGGCAGCAGCGGGTGCCTGGGATCTGCTGACACCCACCAGCACTGCTGGGCATTAGTAGGTCACACAGCCCATGACCAGCATCTGCAGATTAGTCTGCTCTCAAGTGCTGCAGGAGCAGAGGGGCTGGATGACAGCCAGAGCTTAATGCTGAAGACAGTCTCTCTTTAATGGAAGGAGATGGTATTTTAAGATGGTTTTTCAAGCCTGTTCATGTCACCTGGGGTTTTTTAACATGTATTAAACTGTCCCCATTTGTGGTCCAGGCAGACTTGGAGGCTCACTCTGCTGGGCAGCTTTTGCTTGTGGAAAATTCCAGGTTTCTTTTGTTTGGCACCCAGAACAGCAGGTCCCCACCTTTCCCCCATCTCAAGGGACATTCATGTCTCTAACTAGTGTAGCAATGGAGCATGTCATGGGCTTTCTCTTATGATTCCTGGGGAGCAAAGAGATGTTATTCTCCTTTTACACAGGCTGCAGAGCCCACAGGTGAATCAGGGCCTGAGCTCTTTGCTGGAGAAATTCTCCACAGCTTTGCACTAACTACTCCAAGGTGCCTCTCTGACATGTGGACATCCTTCTGTTTGCTCATGACTTCTATACTACACTTGAGCTGGAGCCTGGATCTTTTCAAGCAGCACCTGATTTTTTTAAAATTTGCAAGTAAGTAAAAGTGCAGAATATTTAGGGCTATAAACCATTTCACAGCATTCCCAACTTTTTTGCACAGTGTAAGTAATGCAGAAATAGCATAAGGGTCCCTTTATTCCACCTGCTTTTCCTCCCTGAAGATACCATGAAAGCAGGGGATACTCACTGATGGTCGAGATTGTTGTTCTCTGGTCCTGGTGGGCTTCTGGTTGACAAAGCCTAGGATAGAAGAAAAGACACAGTTATAACACTTTAAAATCAAGGAAAGTGATTCCCCCCCTCTACTCTGCTCACGTGAGACCCCACCTGCAGTGCTGCATCCAGGTCTGGCATCCTCAGCACAGGAAGGATATGGACCTCTTGGAATGAGTCCAGAGGGGGGCCATGAAAATGATCAGTCATGGAGCACCTTTCCTGTGAGGACAGGCTGAGGTAGTTGGGGTTGGTCAGCCTGGAGAAGAGAAGGCTCTGGGGAAACCTTGCTGCAACCTTTCAGTACTTAAGGAGGCTTACAAGAAAGATGGACAGGGGCTGTTTACAAGACCTGTAGTGACAGAACAAGGGGCAATGGTTTTAAACTGAAAGAAGGCAGGCTTAGGTTAGATCTTAGGAAGAAATTCTTACGGTGACAGGTGTGAGACTCTGGAACAGGTTGCCCAGAAAAGCTGTGGCTGCCCCATTCCTGGCAGTGTACAAGGCCAGGCTGGATGGAGCTTTGAGCAATCTGTCTAGTTGAAGATGTCCTTGCCCATGATAGGGGCATTGAAAGAAGCTGATCTTCAAAGCTCCCTTTCACCCCAAACCATTATTTCTTTCTATGAAACCTATCTCTGTCTACAGTGGGCAACATCTCCTGGTTTAAAACCCTGGGTTTGGTTTAAACCCCCAAAAACCTCTGTGGAGACAATACAGGTATAAGAGACTCTCCTTTACTAAGCCTGTTCTGCCAGTTCTGTTTCAGCATTGAGGGCAGCTGGGTGGCTACTGGCTACAGAATCAAAATCCCTGAACACTGAACTGTTAAACCTCCCAGTTTTCCATGAATGCCCACTGCGCCACCAGCTGCAGCTAACAGTACGAAAATACCTGCTAAGTGAGGAAGTCACTGCAACATCAACTCAAATTTCACCTGACAAAGATGGTTCCCAGAAAAATTATCTATCTGGGATGAAACATCCATCTTACCTATGCTGGAATCCACAGGCTTTCAGTGGGATACCTGGGGAACAACCAAAGTCGAACCTAATGGTATTTAAACAGGGGACAGTGATGGGACCGTTTGTCCCCAGCTGGGCCACTAATAAAACAAACCCTCTGTAGCCAGATACTACTGAGAATAATGTAGCTCTCATATTTTTCTACCTTTTCACTGTATTCTCACAGGGAAAGGGAGTGGGACAGGGGCATGGCTTTGCATATTGGCTTGTCATTATCTTTTCTGAGATGCATTCCAAAGCTTCATACAAGCTACCCTGAATCTCACAACACTAACAAGTTAAACAGGTAGCACCAAAGCAGAGCCTTTGAGAAAACAGAAATGAAAAGCTGTTCCATCGGTATGGAAAAGAAGAAAATATTTTCTGTACAAGAAAAAAAGGAAGCATCTTGGTTTGAAAGACAGGTGTCTACTAAGGAAGGCAGGAGCCTCCCTTGGAATGGAAAATGTAAACCCCTTCCTTCCAAATTATAATTTGGAAATTAAGGGGCTGTCAGCCAAAGACATGAGAATAGGAATAACAGTTCTTTACTAGTATGTGTAACAAGGCAAACAAACAACAACTCTGGCATTGACAACAACCGGGAGCCCAGGGAGCCCTTCCCGGCCGCGGGCGCTTTCCCTTGGGTGCAGTTCCGGTCACAGCCAGCGGGGGCGCTGGTGGCTCCCGGCGGGCAGGGCGGGGGCGGTGATTCCTGCAGGGGGCGCTGTGGGGCGGGCGCGGGGAGCGGGCAGGAATGGCGGACGGGCCCAGACGGGAAGGGATGGAGGAGAGGCTTTGCTTCACAAACCCTGGGACAGCCGGTCCCCGTGCCCCAGCAGGACTCTGAGGAGCACCAAGCTGGAACGGGATCTTGGCAGGCAGGGGCTGCGTGGCTGCAGTGCAGAAAGCTCGGAGCAGTGCTGAACAAGCAGCGGTGGGGGACAGCGGCACAGCCCGGCTCGGAGCAGGGCAGGGAGAGGTGAGCTCAGGATCCCGGGAACCCAGGCTGATGGGGAAGGCCCCTCTTCTATGAGGTGGGTGTTAACAAGGTCCCAGTCCAGTGGCTGCTCTCACAAGCAGAAGCTCACCCCATGGCAGAAGCAGC
>WEIU01022163.1:0-56104 GCA_013389925.1 Aegithalos caudatus
TATGTCACTTTTCCTCCTGTTTTTGTAGGTTTTCATAGAGCTGAATCACATTAAAAAGTGCAATACTGTGCGAGGAGTCTTTGTCCTGGAGGAATTTGGTAATTACATTATTTTGATATTAGGTCTGTACTCACATGGCAGTAACTCAGATTTCCAGTCTTCAGATTCAGAGTTGCAGTGCAATTTTGAAGATGGGAGAGAATGTAGATTGCATATAAGGAGTTGCCTGAGAGATGGGTGGCTTCACATAAAAATTTGCACATTAATTTTTATCATATTAAGATTTGTGCCTAGGTGCTTTTTTTATTAGACAGAGAAAAAGTCCTGAGTCTTCTGAAGTAACAAAACCCAGGTGTGAATGTGTGTGTGAATTTTCTTTGGTATGTTCCTTTTTCATCTGAGAAACCACATTTTTAAAGCGGGATTTAAAGCTGAACTTTCTCAACCATGCTATCATTACAAAGAATTACTGTTAATTGCAAAGCTTTCTTTTTGCTCTAGGTGTAGTTTAATTTTTGTTGAATGGAGCAGAAGCTGTTTTATCAGGTTGTACTTTATCTTGTGATTTTTATTTTCGAGCATGAGGGGAAAAGTAAAGGTTAAGGAGATCAGATAGTTTGTGCTGTTTTGGTCAGTTATTGCTATTGCATATCTGCTTACACTGGAGGCTGGGCAAAATTTCAGGTTACTCTTCAGTGTTAGTGTTGGTCACAATATTCTTACTAGGGTCTGAAAAATATGAATGACTTCAGATGCAGCTCTCTGGAAGGGTGATCCACATACTTCTCTTGAAACCCAAATTGGTTTATTCTTCCAGCCATCCTTGAGACATTTGTTTACGTCTTAGGAGTATGTATGAAACATAGAAACTGAAATTTACAACATTCCATAGTAGATCAGCATACTTACTTTGGCCATTAATCAGAATCTGAATCAGCAGCTCCCATTACCGAGACTGTCATTGTTCTTGGGTACTGTGAACAGAATGTTCTGGCTGAAGGTTTCTCCCTTCAATTATAGAAGACTATTGATATGAGGTTTCTGAAATTAGTGTCTTTGTCCATGACAATGTGTTGTAGCCTTTGGGTGACACAAAGTTCTAAGTGATAAAACCCTTCTGACTGTTTCAGTTTGCTTGCTGTTTACCATAGATCTCCCAGGTGTTTCGGATTTGAATTAGTGAACAATTTTTTCCCATTTTTTGAAAATGTTTTTCATGGTTCATATGATCATATCTGTGGATTGAAACCATGAAAATTTTCTAATAGTTTAGATGTTCATAAGTTCTGTTCAGTTCCTGTTCCTTTGATACCATGTTTTCACACTGATGGGCAAGATTTGTTTTATTACTTTCAGAAATTTCTTAAGTCATTAAGAGATTATTGATGGATTTTACAAAGATGAAAATTCAGAAGCCATAAAATTAGCTTAGCAAATGGCTTCAGCTTCTGAAATCTTTACTTAAAAGAAATTACTTGGATCAGAAATTAATTTTGGATAATTTTTGTGGTTTTAGTGCAAAGTGCTTATTTTAATAGTTTGTTTATATTTCACAAGAAGAAAGACAGTGTTTGACTTGGTTATTTCTAGTTAATTTGTATTTGTGACTCTGTAACAGAGCATTTAGCCCCTAAATAATGTCTGTAATAAATGAAAGAAAAAGTACTTCTTATTTTTTTACAAAAGATTTTGTAATCAAGGGCCTATTGCAAAAGCTAGAATTGTCATATGGAACTTTTAAGAGGGCAGTTTTAAGAAGTAATTAAAAATAAACTGGGAGTTGAAATCTACAAGCAAAAACTGAGAAATTAAACCACTTGAGTTAAAAATATCCTCTCTCACAAAATTCAGGTCAAAGGCAAGAACCAATTTAGATGTACCAAATGAGATTGACAATTTGCCCATGCAGCTAATACAGAGGGGAAAAAAAAAAAAAAAGCAGGATGTGGCAGGGGAGCTAACTTTTCTTCTTATGCTGAGGTTAGTATCTACCTCAGAGTTGTTTTTTCAATTATTGTAAAGGTGAGAGGGTATGACAATTGGTCCTGCTCAAGATAAATGAACATATCTGGTAGTAGTAGAGTAGAAGCATTCGGCAAAAACTTGCTTGGACTTCTTAAGAATGAAGTTATTTAGTGTTAAACATTGTAAACCTTGCCATCAGATTTACCATAGGAGGAGCATATTGCAGTAGTAGATGCTCTTAGCAAGGTTGAGTCTGGTAAGTGTGCTTCCTCCAGTATGATGGGAAGCACTTCAATGCAAGATTTTGATTTTACCAAGGATGAGTGCATTAGCGATAGCACAGGAGGAAATTAAAGGTCTGTTTGTGTTATTGCTGGGTTTAGATGGCAGCATCACAGTTGGACTTGTGGTTTCAGAGCAGGATGCAAGCAGAAGTTCAGGAGTTTTGTCCTACAAATGAAAGTGTGAACTTAAGTAAGTGAGGAAATGTGAGGTTCTTCCCTCTGGAATTTGAGTTACTGCTTGTGTACTTGTGCTTTACTTTCTTGTGACCCTTTCACCGCCGCTGCTATGAAAACCTTCATTCTCCAGCAGGTAAAGTGATCTCCCCTAAACTCATTTTGTGGTAGCACCACGTTTTCATTTACAGGACCAAAGGCTTCAGGATGGTGCTTAATTTACTCTCTTCATCCACTCAGTTCAAGAGCATCAGGAATAACTTGTAATGTTAGAAGAAAAGTGCTTTTTTCTCAGTTTGAGGCTTGAATCTTGGAAAGCTTGGGGTTTTTCTTTGGGGTTTTTCTTTGGGGTTTTTTCTTGTTGTGGTGGTGGGGTCTTGGTTTTTGTTTTTTTTTGTGGGAGGGCAGGTTTTTTTTCCTTTCTTCCTTTTTTCTTTGTATTCTGGAGTGGTAGTGCTTGACTTCTGTGTTTGTAAATGCAAACCCACTCCTTCTTAATCTTCCTAACTCAGTCCTCTCAGGAGAATTTTCTGCATTGGAAGGACTGTGAAGGAGTACTTTAAGTAAAGACAAGTCAACTTACTGTGAAGTGGAGAGACACTACCTTGCCTAGCTGCTCTCCTGTTCCCTCTCTTCCTATTCTCAGTTATGATACAGGACTTTACAGCTTCCCTTCTCTCCTTCCCTCGTGGCACAAGGTCCTTACAGCTTTCCCTTCCTGCTTTTTGAAGAGTATATGAACAGTTGTATGTTGTCCAGTGGGCAGTGAGACTTACACAGCTGTAAAAGTCCTACCCTATTTGGCTGTGCACCAGCCTCACTCCCACCTTTATCCCCTGGTGACATGGAGTTAATTTGGAACATCTGGTGCCAACGGGTAAGGTAGCTTGGATGTGCACCTCCTTATCTCCCCAGCTTTAGTCTCTGGTATCTCTGGGGCAGTGCAGCCTGGGTGTGCACTTCCCTTGTTTCTCAGCCCTTCATTCAACTGCCAGCTCCAAGGAGAGAGAGAGTTGAAAAATAAAACAATTACGGTTTACCATCATATTCTGTACTTTTCAATATTATTTCAACTTTTCAAGACAATTTCCAAGAATGACTAATGCCATGAGATACAAGAATTAGTAGGTACTGGTTTATATTTTGAGAACTTTGTCAAACCCAGTCTGCACTGCCTGCTCTTGGCCCCTTAGAGTGTGATCCGTCTCCCTCTCCAGCGTTTAGCTGTGTCATATCATAGTTGAAGAGATGACATCTGCATGGATAGGTTTTGTTGTGGACTTTTCCTGGTTCTTCATACTGAACTCATCTGCCTCTGTTTCTTTTCTTGTCAGTAGTACTATATGTAATAAAACATTTATCCTTCCTCTATGAACCTGGAATGATTTGGTTTTGCATAATTTCTGTACTGCTTCTTCTAAATTCTTTTGTTGTGACACAGAAATTTCATGGCAAATTCCAGCTATTCTGGAAGGGAAGTACTCAGAGTTGGTTGTGGTATTCCCCTGATATTGACATTTTAAATTTGCCAGTTGTATGTTCTAGTGTGGTCTTTGTTCTCTTCTGGTGATTTCCCATGGTATCTGTTCACAACATTTGCAGACCAAGTGCGGGCCAAAGGCACACTTCAGATGCACTGCACAAGAACAGGGTGGTTACAGTTTGCTTTTTTATGCATTCCACAATGAGAAGAAAAGACAAATTTCCTTTCCAGCTATATTATGCCAGTTTTCTTTCTACCAGTTTGAGGCAGTGCAGCAGAACAAAGTCAGATTTTGTGGATAATAGATTTTTTTTCATCAGTGCCCTAATGCTCTTTTTATATAAAGATTTCTATAGACCAACCAGCCTGGTATTTTAGGAATACGTGTCACTGAACTTAGCATTTTATTTTAAGGCAACTCATTCAAAAACTATGAATGTTTTCAGTGAGTATGTCAAGTAAATACCATCACACACATCCTATACGGGAGAAGGAATATCTTGAGAAACTTAAAAATAGAGCTGAAAAACAGTCTTCCAGTTAAGAAAAATTTCTCCCTCAGCTTCTGTTTTTCCCCTCTGGATTTCACTAGCTTTCCAGTGAAACAGTTCTTTTGAGATCTGTTACTCAGCAGAGAAGGGTTCAGACATCTCAAGTGTAAAATATTTGGGACTCATATAGTGACAAATTCCTATGAAATTTTTGGGTTATGTTTTATTGTAATAGGCATTAAGTGTATTTTGTCTTAAAGCATATTTTTTCATTATTTTTACTGTCTAGCAGGAATAAGTAATATGAGAAAAGTCAGAGTCTCTAAAGCACCATCAAATGTCTGCTGTTCCAAACAGAGGCAGTGAAAAGTTTTGTCACCTTGCGTAATTTATTATGACATTACCAGTGTCTTCCAAGGATATATATATATATATATTAAGAAAATATGGATGAAAAGAAATATATAGAAGTGAGGGATAGTGAAGTGCCCTGTACCTGCACCTGCTGTCTGTCTGCATCCCTTCCCTTTCCCATGGGAACGTTGTGCTATTTCTTTCCCATTTGCCTCTCGTTTTTTGAACTTTTTGTTTTGTCTCTTGCCCGTCCGGTTTTAGTTGCTGAAACTAAAGAAGTGGTGAGCCACAAGTACAAGACGCCAATGGTGAGTCTACTGTGATGCCTCTGGTGGTTCTCTAGAGGATGTACCTTTACATTTTCTTGTGGAGAAAAGAATTACATTGCAGGATTTACAGTGAAACACCAGCTGCTCTTTATGATGTTTTCATTAGGGGGAGACAGCAAAACTCGGTGATTGTTGAATCTATGAAATTAGAGGAACTCACCAGTAGTGCAGAAAGCAGTAAAAGTATTGGTTCCTGCTGTATATATGAGTTCTTCTTCTGGTATAATGTTCAGTTTTTATAACATTTTTGTGAACACCAGCAGTTGATAATAATACTTAGCACTTCTATACATGATCAGGCTTATATGCACTCATGAGGAAGAAATAGAAACCAATGATTATAATCAGAAGTGAAATTTCAGTTTATGTCTGAAGTGCAGTTTGCACATTTGGTGATTTCATAGAAACAGTCCTTCAAGAGGACAGGGAGCAAAATTATTTGAAGAAGCTGGAAATGTTTTAGAACAAAGTGCTTAGAATATGTGTAGTTTAAGAAGCAAATAGCTGTATCTGGTAGTAAGAAAAGCCAGTTTAATGGAAAAAAAGTATTTTATGGAAATGTTTAGCTTGTACTGTAATACAGCAAAACATGTTATTATGCTTATTACTGTTACAAAAAATTTAAATGTTTTTAAGATCACCAGAACAGCTGGTATTAGAACTAGTACATAAATTAAGTCCTAGTCTTACCTTACTGAATTGTGCTGCCAGTCACATGGTAAAAGAGGATTTTCGGTTAAATAATAGCACAGTTAATCAGTTAAATAATTGTAAAACTGAGTACTGCTATGTGAAACCCTTTCTTTAGTTAGCTCTTTCAACACCTTCCAGAAAAGAACTTGTAATTTCATGGAACAGACCAAAAGCAAATATACAGAATGGTTTTTCTGAAGCCACTTGGCCAGCTTTCTAGCTTAGCATACTATTCTTAAAAATTATAAAATCATACTGTTAAGCAGCTAATGTTTTTATCCAAAAGGAATTTTTTAGTTTGTTATATGGCTCCTCTTTTCTCTCTGTCTCAGTTAGAAGGTGGTAGAGGACACATTTTCCTGATTTTGTCTGTAGCCAGAGTAGCTGTGCCATGAAGGAAGACATGCAGGAAAATACAAATGTACAATGGATTATGTAAAACACTTAATCAGAATTTCAGTATCTCTCCTTCTAAATTCTTGTAGGCTCATGAGATCTGCTACTCCGTGCTGTGTCTCTTCTCTTATGTGGCTGCAATTCGTGGAAAAGAGGCAGAAAACAAAAGCAAACCACCTCGACCAGTTTCCAGTTGATTGTGATACTTGGGAATATCTACCCTTTGGCACACTGATATGCAGTACTCCCAGTTTTACTGCAGTTATTGGAGCTCACTTTCTGTCTTTTATGAGAACTTGATTATTTATGTACCCTGCAAGTCTTTCCCATTGAAAAACCTAAGCCTTCCCTGTTCAGTCTCCTTCTGAATTCATCCTTAATGGAGTTTTTAAATGAGCTTTTAATCAGACAGTTTTGAGCATCTGCATCCAGCTGTGAGTGACTTACTCTGGACATTCCTTTGAAATCCTTTTTTGTTAAGATGACTAATAGCTTGAGTTTGGTTGTTTTTTGTTCTAGTGGTACTTGTTACAATTTGATCACTTTACAACTGCAGGCTTCTGCTTTCAGATTCTCTGGTATGTGCACAGTGGAAGCAGCCTGGTCCTGTATGTTGTTTCAATGTCGTGTTTTTGTTGTTTTCCTTCTGTGTTGTTCATTTTTAATTACCAACACGGAGTTTCTGTCACATAGTTCTACAGTCCCTTTGGGTAGAGATGAACAATTTAGCTGTCATAGTCTTAAAATGTCATGTGACAGTTGAAGTTTGGTTATTTAATTGGTCCATCTGTGGAGGTGACTGCTTCTCAAGTGGAGGGGGAAACTTTGAAGGTAGTATAAAAAGTGTAAAAAACCTCAACACTTCATGGGTTCTGTGGATGTTTAAATGGGAATTTAGGTAACATTTTTAGCTACCCCAGCAGTAGAGTTCACAGATGCAAATAAGCACTCCCCAAAGCAGTTAATCACAGGGATTAGAAAATTAATAAAGCAGTGTAAAACTTGGAAACATTACTGGCAGAAGCACAGTACAGGAATCTGCAGAACATGTTCAGAAGCTCAGAGGATTTTGCTGTCTCCAAATTTTTTTAACTATTGCTTTTTTTTTTTTTTTTCATTCTCTACATGTATATGAAGGGATCTTGAAAATATTGTGTTTATGTATAATGAAACTCATGTAGTTAAAAGTATCCATCACATTCCTTATTTTAAATAGGCTGGATATAAATGTTTGTTTTTGCATCCTGTTTTTGTTCTTGAACTGTACTGCACTTGTCTGGAAAGCTCTTGGGATGCTGGAAAGTGAGACTGTCTAGAGAAAATAATGTTACATGTAAAATACCAGGAAAAATTGCTCTGATACAAACTGATGTATTGTATGTTTTGACATAGAATTCTGACTAATTGCACCCAGAAATAACCCTGTTTTGGCTTGGTCAGGGTATCTACCATTTAAAATGGAATATACTAGTATGGGTGAGGATGATGTAAATATTATAGTATCACATCTATTTATAGAAACTGTACAGCTCTCTGAATGTGAAAATAAAATGTCATTCAACCAGCAAGTAGTTGTCATCCTCCTTTGCTTTTCTATCATTTGTTATTCTGAAACAAATGTAATTATACACAAAAATACACCACACACACAAAACAGTGGAAAAGAGAAGACTAAATGGACAATCTAAATTTCTTTCCATGTAAGCAATTTTAAATAATCTCATTTGTTTTCTTTTTTTCTTCTAATGCAACATCTGTGTCATTTGTTTTTAAAACAAGTGTTTGAAAAACATAAGGAAAACAGACACATCTGAAATATGGAAATTTCTTTTGCATGCTTGCAAGTAGAAGTGGTGTGTAAACAATCTTTCATCCTTTCCTAACATAAAAGCAAAACTGAAATTGGCAAATAATGAAATTGGCCTGGTTTGAATTTATTTTCTTTCTTTTGTCTTCTGAGACCGTAAATTTTTTTATAGCAATACCTGAATTTTTAGCATTTGTAGTTTTCTGCATACTACTGTTTTTCAAGTACAGTTAAGACTAAAAGCACTTTGATCTACAATAGAGGTTCCATTTGTGCAATGCTGGGTCCCACTGAGGTAGACAATTTCAATTTTTTGGTTGTAATTATGTTAGTAGGCCTATTAACATAATCAACTTAAAATTATAGGGGGAAGATGATTAAATGCACAACATCATTTACTATATACAGCTCCTTTTAAAATTACATAAGCTGCTGTCTGCTTCAGGCTGATGAGAAATGTCAGTGCAGAATAAGACTTTTAAAGGACCTGATAATAAAAATGGCCTTCTGTCCCTTTTGACAGAATTTGTTTTGAAGAACAAGTGTGGCTAAATATAGTCCCTGCTGTTCCATGGCTGGGATGAATCAGTAACAAGCTCAGCAACTGCACTGACACTGGGCTTCTGCTCTTTAGGTGAGACTTGGCTTCAGAATTGAAGACATTTTTGAAATATATAAAATCTTTCACATATTTGATGTTGGGGGTGTAGACTATTGATCTGAGCCAAAGACATGCTGTGCAGATTCCACTGCTAAATGCCCAGCGCTGCTCTCTGGATACCAAAGGCAAATGCAAGTTGGATGTTAAATTGGTACAAAAGCATAAATCCTTTGGAATACAGGCTTCTATCCTTTCCACTCTATCACTCTGAAGCCCTAAGAGGTAGATAAACTTTATTTTGGAAGAAAAAAGAGTTACACTGAATTGCAAGTGTTTTTAGTTATGTCCCACTGATTTTGATATTTAGGTAACAATTCCTTAGCAGTAGGTAAGAATTTAGAGGCCTCTAAACCTTCCAAAACCAAATGGAAGAGAGCAAGACTAACTGGTAACTATAAATCGTGCTAGAAATTTCTTAACACAAAAAGAATAATTCCTACGTTTTTACCACTAGGAGGAGCCTGTGTCTTAGTTTTTAAGAATCTCGAAATTGCAACCTTTTTATTTTAACACTTGTGTTATTTCCAAGGCACTTACACAAATGTGACAAAGAACATAAACTTGCCTTAAAACTTCCTTATGGCTGAACAGATTTCTTTTTCTGCTACCATTTCTTGTTTGTGGAATTTGGTTTTCAAAGTGACGTTTATTAAGTGTTCTCTGCAAACACTGGAATTTGTGAGTAATATTCCTGGCAGTTTTCAAAGTGGAACCTAAGTTACTAATTTGTCTGTACTCTGGTTATCATATCTTCCTTGTGATGTTCCAAACCAAAATGCTCTTGTTTTATATGTGAATGCAGTGTCTACTTCTAATACAAGTTTTAAAGATTAGAAGCTAAAGCATCAGTGAGTGTCATGATGCTGGTACTTATTAAGTTATATTTGTTAAAGAAATATCTGGAAAAAGCATTTTGAAGGTCTGTTGAGGGAAAGAGCTCATTACTTAAGTAACCTGTTGTAAAAATTTCCTACACCCTGATTCTTAACTTTGGATAATCTCTACTATCCTACTTGAACACTTTCAGGATAGCAGAGTAAGATGAAATGTTCATCTGAGTATTAAAAACCTAAATTGCTAGTAAATGTAAGTCATTAAGAATTGCAATTCCAACTAAAGTTCTAGCTTAGTAATCAAAGTGGATGGGGAAATTGGCTGTGACTGTAAGCCTTAGGAACATTTCTGTTGTGAAAACACTGAAAATATTTCTAGAATGATGTGGCTTATGCCAGAAGAGGGATTTAGGCTCACAATGTGTTTCTAATAAGGAGGCAGTTGCCTGCAATGGTAACAAATCAGCTGCTTGCCCCAGTGTCAGGGATTGGCTCCTGTTATCATTGAATTCAGAACTAGGCAGAAAATAGAAGCTAAGCTTCTCACAAAGAGCAATATTTACATCCCAGTTCCCCTTGACTGACAAAGGGATGAGAGTCAGATAATGTTGCCTCTGAGGCAAAAAAAAATGTTTCTGCTTAACTCTGTCTCCAGTGGTATTTACAAATTCAAAGTCTCTGCTCTTAGACAAGCCAGGTGTTGTTGAAACAAAACATCTCTGAGCTCCAGAAGTGGGAATTGGGACCAAGAAGCAGCAGCTTTGTGCAAAGGACTTAGTCACACAAAAGGCAGTGCCAAAGAGCTTGGCGTTCCAGAAGTCACAATTCAGCCAGAGGCATCTGCTTGTCACAAGGGCAGGACACTGCCAAGCAGCTGAGTGGGGACTTTGCCTGTGCTGGTAGTAAAGGCTTCACACGGAGCCCTACCCTGTGACACCCTCGGAAGGTTTTCAGTGTGAACAACAGCAGCCATTCCCAGTGTGGCCATTTCACTAAAATAGTAGAAATGTGATGAAGCTTTAAATAATAGTAGGTATGTGAGCCCTCTTTCCAGCATGGTGCCTGAAGGTTTAAAAGCTTAATGTTGGTGACAAGGGAGGTTTGAGTGCAGCTGAGTACTTGACAGGCTTAGAGAGGACCTCTTTCAGGCAGGTACTGTACTCAGATATGATAAAAATTATCTCATTGTTTATACCAACATTAGTAGAATCATAAGCTAACTTTCTGCTTACAGGTGTACAGTGTTTTGAAACTTCTGCAGCATAGTAGATCTAGCACTGGTTGATTTTGTTTTAAAGCATCAGTCCAACAAAGCATATATATGTCAGCCAAGGGCAAACAGTCCTGCTTCTATTTGCAACAGTTACTATAGTGATAAACGTGGTATAGGAACCTACATAGAAATAGAAATCCCCATCTCCCAAAATAACTCTATATAAAAAGGAACAAACAGTGTCAGGAAAAACACCAGTAAAACTCTAAATAGTTGCTTCCTTCAAGTATGTGAAAACTCTTGTTCTGTATTCTCATTCTCATTTTTGTCTTTTCAGTTTCTCATATTAACTCCAGTGAGTGCAAGTCTATCCTTAGTGCTGTGGGTATCAAACAACTCTCATTCTTCTCTTTTAACATGTTGCCCTACTTGGATTCCTCAGAGTTTCCTCACACATCCTTGGCCTATACTCTCTTTAATTTCATATACCTCAACTTCCCATCAGATAGATCATCCATCTGTTTCCCATGCTGCCTCTTTCATACATTCTTCTTGCATCTGTGGCCATCATCATCTCTCAGCCTCTTTGCCCAGGCATTTCAGACTTACGCTCTTCCCAGTCACCTTCTCAACCAGTCCCTGCCCCTTTCCAGCTTCCTGTCATAGTCTCTCATCCCTCTCTCCTGTTCTTACCAAGAGCTCTGTCATCTTTCATTCTCAGCCATATTCCATGATTACTCCTCTTGCATTTAAATCAAGTTATTTTTAGTGAAGTGCTCAAGAGTGCAATAGAGGGAAGGAAAAAGGTTTCCAGTCTTAGTGCTGCTGTTCTGTGATAGCTCCCAGGAGCAGCTCTTCCCTACACTGCTTGTTAGAAATGGCTCAAGCATTTAATCTGATACTAAAAATAAATTTGTCTAAACCTAAAAACCTTTGTAGCCTAAAAATTTTCATAAATTGTTAACATTTTTCAGTACTGTAGGAAACAAAAATAATAAAAGCAAATACTATACTTTGTAAATACACAGTCCAGTTATCCCCCCTTATACCAGTGAGGAAGAACAACTCCTGTTTTCAGGTAGAAATTTTTCCCTATGATCCAAATCTACTATACTTGGGGTTTTCTTTCCAGGCATCACATGCAGTGAGCTAACTTACAAAGCAGAAGAGAAGCTTGGATTTTTTGGCCATTTTTTTCCTGAGTGTATCAAAACTGTGAGTAAATAACAAAAGTGTATTTGAGAGTTATGTTGATATTTTTGTGATGATAATTTCCTGAAATATATCTGGATTTTGGGGGCAATTGTTAGCAATATGGCAGATATCAAGGAAATGCAACCTTATTGAAGGTTAAATTGTATTCATCCACAATTTTGGTTCATGTATTTGGGTCCCACAATTTATATGTCCAAGCAGAACAATGGAAATTATGTATGATACTGTTTATGTTTGCTAAATACATTGTATAGAACACAAGATCATGTTCAGACTATTATCTATGGATAAGAAGAAAAAGGGAGCACACTTATTTTTGTTTTACATTTGCATATCCACCGATGTTCTATGTATTTTAGATTAGCCACTTTTTTAGATTATTTGTCTTTGGTACAGTTGTCCTAATACACAATTATTGACAAACGTGTTCATAACTATGACATTCATCTGTGCTTTCAGGGCTGGTTATTGTCAATGTTTCTGTCTGGCACAGAAAGCAGATGCTTGACTATTTTTTTCCAAATCTGGACCTAATAAGTTCTTATCTGTTTCTTTTAGGCTTTCACCAGTTCATGCTGTTTAGGATGTGTTGCTTATGCAGACTGCTGTGGGGACCCTGCCCAATGACAAGTAAAGGATATCTCTATGACAGCTTTTGTTTCCCTAAAATAGGGTTCTCTTCTTGGGGAGCACTTGAAAGGTATCAGTGGGGCTATTTTTAATCTCAGCAGACTGTTCTTATAAAATTCATTTGTAAGGAGACAGGAACAGCTTGTAGTTCCAGACCTGCTCTGAGATGACATGTTAGTGACAAGTTTCTCTCTAAATACATACAAGGATTTTGTTTCAAAGAAATTCTGTAATCAAAGCAACATAAATGATTTTTCTGACTTCCAGAAAAATCTTTTCTCTTGCTACTGTCCTTTGAATGGCCATTGTATGATTCAATTAAGGAAAAAGTTCCACCAAATAATATTTTCTTGTGTTTTGATTCATTCAGTTCTAGATCTCTCTTGGAAAAGCTATAACAATAATCCTTTCTCATAAGGAATGAAACCTGCAGGTGAGATGTACTGAGGCTATGTTTAAATGTCTGGCAAGTCATGCACTGAAACATTTGTTAAAATACTATATAGGAACTCTTGATCTCTCACTGTAATTTTCAACAACTAGAACTGAATTTTCACATATAATTTGATATAGTAAGCCTAGAAAAATCTGAAAATTTGGTAAATATAACTGTTCGCTCTTACAGAGGGAGGAAGAGGAAGATAATTTCAAGACGGGTGAGGCACTTTTCATAAACTTTCTGTTGGGAGAATTAGAACTCAATCAATTTAATTTGCATTTTACCCCGCTGTATCACATAAGTATTGTAACTTAGGCAGCAAAGCTGCTTAAGAATAATAGAATAATAGAACTGTTTGGGTTGAAAGGGACTTTTGAGGGTCATCTAGATCACCTAGGTCATTATCTGTATCATCAGCTTGTGCTAAAATCAGGTCATGCACTGGCTGAAGTGATCAAGGTTCAAAATTTAGAAGCTACTAAGAAAAGCGAGATTTTTCTAAACATGATACTGAATGAAAGTAATTATCTCTATTTTAAACTTTCTGCCTAACAGTAGAAGGATCATCCAAACAATGGTTTATTAGCAAATATGTGGATGTGTGAAAATTTAGGACTCTTTCATTTTAGAATATTTCTGTCTACATAGCTGTTAGTGCACTGTCAGGTACAAGCACTGAGTGGTGTAATTAACCATAACCTAGACAGCTAAATAAAATGCATACTACCTAATTGGTGACAACATACACTGATGGAAACAGAGCTTCTTATTACATGTTATCCTTCCTTGGACACACATACTGCTACCTGCATTGTGCATGGTATAAAAATATATTAGGAGTTGGCACCCTTTCTGCAAGAATAGCTTTACTACTAGAGCATATACTTGGATTTACAGTGACTTGGGAATGAAATACTCCTGACATTTTTATTAACTAGTCAGAAAACTAAGGCTCAGGAAAGAAACAGCAGTCACTTTTATTCTGCAGCTGTTACCACAGATAAGCCTGCTAGTTTTAAAATAATAGTCACAGATCTATGATAGCAGAATACAGAATAGGCTGCAACCTGAGAAGCTCTGCCAAACAGTCACTGTCATGATGTCTGTGTGGACATAACTGTAATTTCCTGCTTTAGCTTCAATTGATCCACTGATTTGTTAATAGGAAAAAATAATTATCTCCTTGGGGGACCATCCGTTAACTCCCACACAGCTTTTGGCAGCTTCTGTGTAAGCCTGCTGAAGAGGAGAAACCCAGCAGCTTTACCTTAATCTCCTATCCTCACACCACAGTTTGAAGAGATTTTCTTCAAGCCTTGCAGCCCTGAGCAATAGTCTCTCAGAGCAAGATCTGACAAGTGGGTGGGGGAGCTCCTGGCACTGAAGGGGGGAGCTGGTGCTGTAGCTTGAGGGAGCTTTTAGGCCCTTTTCTTTGTTATTTTAAGAAATAATGGTCAACCATTAAGTTGTTTTGGTATTATTATTTACTTCCAGAATAATGATCAGGATTTGAAGTCTAAGGCAAACTCAAGGAAACAAGGTGCTCAGATAAGGTTTGTTTGCATTTGACAGTTTAATTCCAGCTGGTGGCTTTTATGAAGAGTATTACATGAAGCTTCCCATTGCCACGAGTAAGCAGATATTGTTGACTTAGAGTATTTGCATAACAGTGCTGAAAACACAGATGAAGCAATAGAATTGATGCTGTAGTGTGAAATGTGTGCTGTCCTAGGCTAAAATATCAGCAGAGGGTTTGTTTGGCAGCTAATGCCACCCTGAGAGAACTGGGCTAGTAGGAGTACTGGAAGTGCTTTCTCTTGTCATAGTATTTTAGAGTTGATATTTTTACCTGAAGTGAAGAACTGGGCTTTAGTAATGCTATGCAACACCCCTGTGCTTTAAATGAGTCTTACATGTGTTCATTTGAAGCATCCAAGTATCTCCATCAGATATATAGTTTGTAGTCTGAAGGAAAGGCACGTACACTGAACTGGCAGCCAGCAGCCTGAACTGACAGGATTTAGATGGAAATTATGGAAACATCAAAACTTACAGTCAGTTTCACATCCAGATGGATAGAAATAGCCTGAAGAGGTTATGTTTGTTGAAGTTACATATAGTTTTCACATGGAAGTGTCTTTTTACTAGAGCAAAACCAGATTTTTTTGGCTTGGTGGGGAAAAGTACTGGAAAGACTTCACGAGGACTGGTGTTTTTGAAAGTAACTGCTGTCAGCTGCAAAAGGCAATTAATGTGCTAAAAGAGAATGCTGCTAGGTAGGAATTTTAAAACTTTACAACATATATTAACTTTTTCTTTTACTATTGATCTTACCTTGCACACTTCTAACAGTACTAAACAACTACAAGGTAAGGATATTTACCATAACATTTAGGGATAAGGGCATCTGATTTTACATCGGAGATCTCACCCAGGAAATGATAGTGTAAGCTGTCTTTCATCAAGTAGTCTTTCTGGTGTGATAGGGGAAAAATTGGGATATACTTTGTTTTTCTTCACCAGGTAGGTTTAGGAGGAGCTTCTCAGTGTATATGGTTTTAATCAGATTGGGATGAAGGTTATTTACTTAATCATTTATTTGTTATCAGCATGGCATCAATGGGAGATTATTGACTCTAATTTTAGGATCTGTCTCAGCCACTGATCAGATAAATGAGAATAGTATATGCTGGCAAAACATCAATGAACACCTACCATTTTCTGAAGATCTTTCTAAAAATAATTACAGGAAATTGAGACTTTGCAGGTGCACTTTCTCCCTTTTCCTCTGTTCAGGTGAGGAGTGGTTGGAGTTTGGAACTCAGAATTCTCATTTTTATGAAGACTTTTCAGAAACCTAGCTAGAGCTAGTGCTTGTTTTTTGTAAGGCTCTGGATGTGCATTTGACTCATTGTCATTGGAGGTTTTGGAAATTAAAACTAATCTGAGTTTTTCAGGTGCAGCATTCTTAGAAGGCCCTGTGGAATTAGGCTCCAACTGTTACAATTCCCCATCACTGCTTTGCAGTGTGCATTGTCCCACAGATGCTGGGATGGTCGTCTTAGTCCACTGTATTCTGGTCACAGGTTCTTTAGAATATGGATCATCTCTGTCTTTTATTTGTGGTATGTATCTTATTTTTTAAATAATAGCATTGCACAGAAAATGTAAGCACAGAACAATGTAAACTTGGCTGCATATTTTAATTTTAAAATTTTATTTATTCATTGAATAACAACATTGTGCAACACACAAGTGTTAACCTGGAATAAGTTTGCTTTGGTTTTAGAGAGTATCCCTTTTTGTTCTGATATCATAATGAAATAATTAAAATACACATCTCATGTCCATCAGTGCTTTTATTATGAAGATGCATTTGCTTGTTTAATACAACTAACACGCTGTGTCAGACATGTTTTGCTATCCCGAGTGGCATGTTGGAGGCAGGGGAGGAGCATTACTTCAGTTCCCCTGTGTAGATTCTTCCAAAATGCAATGCTGCCTGGATTAATGTCATCTTCCTGATCTCCTGTACTGTGATCATTAAAAAGTACTTCCCAGACAGAAATTATCAACTACTGCACATGTGGAAAAAACCTACCCCAAATACTCTCCAGACTTGTAGGTGAGAGGCTAGAAATGCTGTTGTGTCATTTGCTTAGACAAAATCATCTGCAAAAATGCTTACATATCACTCATGGCCTCTCACAAACCTTCAGGAATAGTTATGACAGTGAGTTAATTACATTTATTCCAAGCTTCTGCTTTTAATTTTTTATTTACGTGCAAATAATCCTCCTTGCTAGAACTTTCACTATTTCATCTGATGTGCAAAATTATCCTTGTAGATTCATGTGATGTCTCTGATTGGTAGCAAAAACCATCTAATAACTGGAATTCTATGCTGGTGTCTTTTTAAAAGCTAGAAAAACAAGTGGTGAGTAATTATCAAAGGAATTATTTTCTATAAAAAGCAGAACCCTAGCTATAGCCATTGGTTCCAGTGGGGTATTTTGGACACAGTTCTGCTTGAGAGCACAGCAGTGGATATGTCAAGCACTCAGTGACAGTAAAAACAGTAGGAATGCAAGTTACATTCTGTGGTACAGAGATGAATATAGTGATTATATACTATAAATAATATCTTACTGTTTCATTATTCTGAGCTACTTGTTTTTTATGAAGAATGTCAGAGTTCTGCAAAGAGAAACTGGAGTGAACTGTAGAATTGGGGGATTTATGCTTGTTTCAGACATTAGGAAAGGACTAGGGCTTTTTCATTTTTACGTAATTTTACTATTTTTTAATACATATTTTATGTATGTAAGGGGGGGAAAAGTTTTACCTTGATTTCTTTCAATTTCTTCACGTAGAGACAAGGGCAATCTAATTATGACAGATATATGAAAAGAGGAAACATTGTCTGAAAACACACTGAGTAAGCAGGACATTACAAGACACAGCTGCCTCCTTGTACAAGTGTAGTAAGTGACTTCTAAGATGAGCAGGACTACTAAATGAGCAGAAATTATGTTTCATTAATCTCTTCACTTTTCTTCTTTTACAATTCCATTCTAATGCTAAGACAGAAATGGGAGAAAAAAATATTGTCAAATACATTACCTGATTGCTATTATACTACTTCATTCTTTTAAAGTCTGAAATGTACATTACACTTTTAGATGCATTTGAATATTAACTATGCTTTCTTTGTTGAAGCAAGCGTATTGATATTAGTTAGCCCTACTTTAATAAATAGCAGTCTCTTAGAGGGAATGCTTGTAGTGAATTAAGAAAAATTGACAACAAAGTATTCTGTTATTCTTACAGATTTTTACATTGGCACAGTTTATAGGTGGAGACCCATGAAATACTGACTATTGAAAAAACAAACAAATCTAAATAAACACCCATACCCCCAGCAACATTATGAAAATTGTAAAAAGTCTCTACCATGAGTATCTAGTGATTGTTTATTCATATATCTGACCAAACAGCCACTGCTCCTTTATCCAGCTGATTTTTTTTTTCTTACCTTGACTTGCAGATCAACTGAGATTCAGAGTTTTATTGAGGTGCTGGGGAATGAAAAAAAGCTTAAGATATTATCAGACATTAAAAAATGCTAATTTTAAATTGGTACTGAAGGTGAAATATGGACCCTCTCTAGTAGTTGCTTTTATCTGATGATTCTAAGAAGATTTAATGTTCCTAAAGCAAGCTTCAGATGATGATAAAATTAATCTTTGAGCCCTGAGGGTATTGGCACCCAGGACTGCAAGGTGTACTGTATGCACATTCCTGATTTAGCACTGAGTCAAATATTCAACTCGGTGCTGTGTAGAAATACATTCAGGCTTGCTGTGCTGAAAATGGATTTCCATCAATTACTGTTATGTAGGTCACTTCTGCAGCTTTTGCTGAGTTTGAGCACTTAAAGTAATGCTACATAGATTTGTATTGACAAATAGATACTTTACTGGCAGCTTTACAAAAATATTTAATATTAGATATTTTTATTGTGTTATAAATATGTGAGTTTTGTTCCTGGTCCTTTTGACAAGCAAAATAATTGCTTAGTGTTCCAAAAATGTTTGTGCTGTAGCATTTTACACATGTCTAATAGACAATGACTTGATTTAAAACTTTCAGTTGTGGAATAACCACAAAGTCTAATGAAGTTATCCTCAATGCAGTGGTTGTAGATGGACATCCCTTCCACTGCTAAGTGTCTGTTCTAGAAACAAAAAGTCAGAAGTGCAATAATTGTACACTATCAGACCTGTATTACCTAGCAAGTAATCTAATTCTATCATAACACTTCATAATGAAAAAACAATCTTGCTGGTGCATGTAATTGACAAACTTTTTATATACCACCCAAAAAGTCAGGGTTAGATAAAAGAGAACTATGATTTTATTTTCTTTTCATTTAACAACCCATTACTCTCTCTTCATTGCAGTGTTAGGGTTATCCATAGGATTCATCTGATTACCTCTGACATCCAGTCTGCACTCTATTTCAGCTTCACCAGAGTCATTCACAGCTTTGCAGGTGTAAATGCCACCATCAAAGGGAGTGGGTTTTCGGATCTCCAGGGTCAACACCCCCTGCTTACTGAACATGCGGTACTTGGCATCCCCAGAGAGATCCATTTTGTTTTTGAACCAGAATATCTTTGGCTGAAGAACAAGAAAGAAGATTTTCAAAACAGGAGGTAGAGAATGGAAGATTTACACCTGATCTTGCAGCTTCAATGTAGCCATCAAAGAATAAATAGTATTATGAGGGCTATTTCCAAAGCAGTGTTAATAATTTTTCAAGGAACATTTAATTCAGTACAAATTCATGAAACCAATAATTCAAAAGTTCAGTATTTCTGTTAATTCACAAATAGCATATAGAAAATGTAGGTTTGTGCCCTGTTTCATTGCAACTAAAAAAACCTCCAACCCCTATTAACTGTCTTTAAAGAGTAGAAGACCAAGCTTTGGTTTTTCTTTTTTGTTTTTCTTTCAGAATTAATGTCTTCTGTTTCTTCATCCATAAACCCCAAAACTACTGCACTGTTTTTACAGAGTGCATTCAAATCTACTGAATCTACTTTTGTCTTTGACCTGGGGTATATCAATCCAGCAAATCCCACCTCCTGATTTTCTTGACAGATCTCTGCTGGAATTTTTCCCACCTTAATATTTTTCCTTCTTTCTCTATAACCTCTTTATTTTTCTAGGTATATGCCTCTTATTGTACTTCATTACTGGCAGGGCATGAGTACTGTCTCTGCCTGCAGTGGTCATGCCATACAGATCATCTTGAGGTGTGCTTGAGAATCTACAGTTATTAAGAACTGGAAATTTTCATCTACATAAGGAAGGTAATGAGAGCTTTTGCAGAGTACTGCTGCAGGTGCTGAAACATTTTATCAAGGTTAATTTTGGCAATGGAAGTACAAAAACATATCTGGAAAAGCTGCTTTAAGAGTATTAGATGTACTGAAGGCTAAGGACTACTTGGATCCGTCAGGCTAATGTGAAGGAGGAGCTGGCAAGCCTGCATTCCAAAGCTTGCCATTACTGTATAATAACAGCTGTAAAGTTGAGAAGGTTTTTTCAAGAATCTTTTAAGAATCTTAAAACCATGGAAACAGAATGAAGTAGATACAGATGCACAAAAATGTCAGTTAGCCAAGAGGGAATATTGTCAATAACACTGTCGTTTCCAAGCTGAGGCAGCTACTGGAAGATGGATTTTGCCTACAATTGCTGGTGTTTATTCTGTAATGTTCTTGTTTTTCTGAAGCTGTTTATATGGATATGATTCCTTTCTACTTTAGAGTTTTGTCTGGAGCTCCTTCTTCATCCAATGAATTGCAACAAATGATTTTTTAAAAAATTGGACTCTGAGTGATTGTTACATGTTTGGCTCTGTAGCAATCAGATCTTTGCACAGGTATGAGGTAGTGAAAGAAGCTGAAAATAAGTAGCCAGACGTGCAGGGATTGTACTAATCTAAATTTATGACAATATTATGTAATAATATGGTAAATTCCTTCACTGCAGACAAAAATCTTAATTCCTTTTTCTGAGAAGTCTACATTTAGCTCCTAGCTGATTCAGTTTTTACTGCTTGTTCCTGATTAACAAAATAGTACATCTTTACGTACTCTTTGATGGGACTTTAATAAATATATTTAGAATGAGAAAATATTCCTGCAAGATTGAAAAACCAAACCAACAAAAGCCCCACATGAGACCAGGCCGTATACTAGTTAGTTTTGCAAAATAGCTCAGACTGTCAAAAACTTATGAGGATGCATTGGTGTAACAGAAACACTGCTGTTCCTCTGTGTCATTTGGTTAATGGAACAGTAGTGACCTTTAGCTGCTGTTTTCTTCAAAGTCTGAAGAGAGCCAAGTGTGGATTGTGAGCAGTTCATTTTGTTGTTTACCTTCTCCAGAGAGTGGGTTTTGTGCAGAGGTGGTGCATTTCCAGTGGTGTGGTGTCACCACAAGCAGTGAGTGTCCTTCCCTCCGTCTCCCCCCGGCTGTGCACAGACCCACCCGAACGCTCGCCCCCCTCTCTGCCGCAGCCCCGGGTGTGAGCGAGGTGGGACCTGAGTGGGTGCCCTCTGCTTCTCCTTTGGACAGCCAAGCCACACTCAGCCACCCTGAACTGACAGCAGCTCTTGGCTTGTTGCAACACTCCCAGTGACAGTGGTGGTGTGTACCTTGGGGATTCCTCTGACAGCGCAGCTGAGGGTGGTGTTGTATCCCGCGATCACAGAGCGGTTCACCAGAGGGTGGGTGAATTTGGGAGCTTCCGAGAAGTCGTGTTCTTTGTAACAAGGGGGTTTGTAAGTGGTGCCTGCAATTCAGAGAGATGGAATAGTAAAAACTGTGTTGTCAGTTCTGCTGACTTGGGCACAGTCTATCTGTCATTTCTTTTGGCTATATGATTTTAAGAAGCTTCAAAGCTTTTGGAGTTTGTGATATAAAGTCTTTAAATACATTGCATTATAAAACATATCTTGTGTTTCATGTGTTAGTTAAGATAAAAGGCCCAGGCAATCATGGGTTTTCAGCTTCTGTTAAAAATATGATAGCCATATGTATACAGGGAAAGTCTTCACCACAGACATCTTCAACTTTTAACCCCAAAATATAAATATAATCTCCCAGTTGTATTATTTACTTAATACAGTTTGGGAAGACTGTGTGATTAAATATTTTTTAACTGATATTTGTATTAGTACAGGACATCTGCCCAGATATGGGCTCTTGATGCTAAAATTCTTTATAAGTGCTAGCTACTAAATAATGAACATATCTTTAGAGGTGCAGCTAGTAAAACTTTGTTTTCCATTTGCCAGTGTATTACTTCTGGTACTTAGTGGCTTTTGTGATCTTTGTTTTGAAGAATATTTTACCTGTTTTTTGGATATGGGCAGGATTTTTGGTGGTTGCAGCAGTTTCACTCAGTCCACACAAATTTTCACTGAAGACTCGGAAAAAATACTCATTTCCCATAATCAGGTCTGACACTATACAGTTTGTGCGACGATAGTGATCAAAAACAGTGTACCATTCCTGTAACAAAACTACTGTTTAGAGAGATGTTATGAGAGGTTAGACATGGTGCTACTTTTGGTGTGGAGAGAATATTTTTGCTATGAGGAAAAGACAGGTAGACAGGTCTATAGCCTCTGACATGAACATTATGTTGCTCCCTGTGAAGATCAGCTGATCTATTTTCTTATTTTTATATTCTGGCAGTGTGATAGATGTATGAATACTTCCATTTTGAGAAAAAAATCTCCCAACTCTCTACCATATTTTAGCCATATTCATATCTGGGGAATGTGGTACAAGATGTGTACTCAGAATGTGACTACTTAATGGGGTCCTCCATGAGAAAGATATTTTCCAGTTTGACTGGCATACGTACCTGTCCCAGTATATACCCTGGTACGCCTAGCATCTCACCTCAACTCTAACTCTTTCTCCCTCCCCTTTAATTTTTTGCTGCATTTATGAAAAATATAATTCCAAATGAAATATATAATTCCACCTTTTAAGGAGAGCTGTCTATGCAGTCACCACCAGAGACTGCACAGGCTTGGTGTCTCTTTCATTTTCTACTGAGCATTTAATTTAATCTTTTACCTTTTGGGGTTTTTTTAGATTCTATTTTTCAATGTTTGATTGCCTCTAAGGTGCCATAGGGCATCTTGGACACACAAATGAGTGTCATGAATTCAGTAATTTTCCTCAAGTCTCTATGTTCCCAGAGCAGGTGCTGGTTTAACTCCCTACAAAGCCACGGACCCAGCGCAAGTTCTTACCATTGTTTTTTTGTCAGCTTTCTGGACTGTGTAGCCCAAGATTTGAGCATTGCCATCATCTTGGGGAGGTGACCACTCCAGGGCTGCATTAAATCCCCAAACATCTACAAGCTTTATATTCTGAGGAGGACCAGGCTTGTCTGCAGAGGAGACATAAGCAGCACCTTAAGTTTTAGTTCAAGATCCAAGAGCTTTGTCATTTCCCCACATAGGGAAAAAAAATAGAATCTGATAGCAATCGATAACATTCCTTAGCAACACACTTCATTTATGTGAAGTTAAAACTGTAAACAAGAAAACTGGGAAATTTTCAAATACCCTCTTAATAGTCTTCTGAGAGGCTCAAATGCTACTGAGAAATAGACAACACACTAGAATTAGTAACATGGGAACCAGACAATCTCTTCTTTAAAATGTGATAAGAAGTTTGTGTTGTTTGGATGGATGTGATTAACTCTTGAACTGCGGTTTTATTACTTGCTTTGTTATCTCAGCGCAATTTCTTGGTCATTTATCTACATTGCTATAACAACCAGGGCAATGGGGTATGGGCCTTCCAGCTGAGGAAGGTCAGCCATTTGGGAATACAACTTTTCCCTCTTGGCTCAGTGCTTGTTAGCTTTCCCACTAGGTGATTTCTCTGTAAGAACTAGAAAAAGAACAAACTCTCAAAGAGAGAGAGAAATCTCTGTCCTTTTAAAGATACATGGAAATATAGAGAAAACAACATAGTATGAAATAATAATAATTTTTTTTTCTTTTTGAGGATCATTCTTATTTATACCATGTTGTTTAGTCAAATGCTGTAAGATTTAGATTAGATTTATTAAATAATATTTGTCTCTTTTACTTTGAGGACACTGGTTCACCTTTTTGATGTTAGATTTTTGCACTCAGTTATGGGGCCTGCTGAGGACAGCTGAGTAGTTGATCTCAGTATTGATTCAAGATCATTCTAGACAGCTGAAGGGAAACTGTCTCCCCATTTTGTAGCTGAGATGGAAAAATTAAGAAAGTGGTAAGAATCTGATGGATGTAGGTTTGAGATGAGCAAAGCACAGAGGAATGTAATTATAGGTGGCTTGTAATTTAATTCCTTAAAGAAGGATATGCAAACTAGTAATAAATCAGCCTTTATTGTTAGGGGAATTGTAACTTTCTACATCAAAGCATAATGTGCTAATTCTCTTTTCACTGACAAACTTTAGAACTGAAAACTGCTTTATAATTATGTTTGACCCCTACTGTCCTCCTTCAAAGTGGTGCCAACTAGAACACGGCATGATGTCTGGTAAGGGATATGGAATGCATGGCTCTCATTCCATTTATCATCCTCTTTCTGCCTATCTTACACTAATACTTCAGAAAAACACCTGCCATCTTCTGTGTTTCTCAACAGTCACAACCAAGTGAAGTCTTCTTACATTTTCTTCTCTGTTTCTGAAGTAGGGAATGCCAATATGTTGTCCAATGAACAATGGGGATGTGGACATGCATTTGTTGTTAACTTGAATCTCAACTTAAAAAACCAAAACCCTAGTTCTTTTCTTATATGTGTATCTTCATTATACAGAAATCAATTAATCTATTCTGATTTAAGAATTTTTCATACTACATACCTGTCCACATATGTGTGAAGAACAACCTTAAAAAGGCAGAGATGGATAAATTTGCTACATGGGTTTTTATATTCTTTATCTTTGTGGTTCAGTGGGATAATGCAATTTGCAAGAATATCTATTCAAAATTTCTTTGTAGAATGGTAGAATATTTCTTTCTCAGTAAAAATTACTACATCTCTAGCTTGTGAATAAAGGATGGGAAAAGTTAAACTTAGTGATGCTTCTGACCCAAATTATTTTCCTCTGTAGGGCACTGTGTCAGAGTGGGGATTTATATTCTGAGGAAGGATTCTGTTACCCTCAGCACAAGCTCATCTGAGGAGTCTTGCAAACTAAGGAAATTTATACAATAGGAAGAAGAGATAAAGTGTGAATTATCTTTCAAAGATAAATGATAATTTATATTTTCAAATAATACATAATGAGAAAAATAATTACTTCCAGTTAAAAAAAATAAAGCATAGAACTGAGGATTGCTTCAGTCAATAGAAGTCATGATGAAAGACATAATTTATTGATTCATGTGAAGGGTGAAAGAAGTTGAGGGAACTGAATTCTCCAGAGATTGGAGAGATTTTCATTATCTAAGAACTTTCTAAATGTCTTTAATAAATATTGTATTCTCATAGAAAAAGTGCAATTTTTTTTTTTTTGATCTATAGAGTAAATGGCAGCAACTGTTTTGGCAACAAGGGAAGGTGATGACAGTAACAGAGTTGTTTCCTCTTGTTTGGAGCTGACCTGACTCATCACAGCAGCAGAGCTTTTGGCTACATGCAGTCTGTCTTACCCCCAAAAAGATAGGGGCTGAAGCCACAAGCATTACTTCTTCTTCAAGGAGACTTTGGCCAAGCAAAGTTAGCTGATAAAAATACACCTCAAAAGATCACTGATTGACTTGTTGTGTCTCTGAAAGCCGGGCTGGGTTTTCAGCTTGCTGTTCTACAGCACCTAAAGCACACTAGGAGTGGAGAAAGAGTGTCCAAAACCCCCATATTTCTGTCCTGCCAAGAGAATATAAAATCTGGGGAACAAAAAGCACAGTTGACAGAATTGAGAAGAGGTAGTTCTGATGAGAGAATAACAGAACCAAGAATCAGAGTAGATGCCCTGCTTGCAGAAGTATCTGCATAATGTACAAGCCCTTTCTCTTCTTGGTAATGAATTAAAATGAAACATACATATTCCCATTTGCTTAACCAAACTGCTCAAGAAGTACAAAGTTAATTCCTGCCCTCCAACTCTTACCTGTGTGATAAGATTAGTTCTTTTTTTCAATCATTTAATTTTCTGTCTAATTCTCTGACAATGACAGATGGATGCGTTTTTGTGACTTTCTTCATTATCAAACAGAAGATACTTGGTACTAAGGCCTAAGAGCAATGGCCAGAATCAAGAGTCACTAACCAGTTTTAGAAAGATAATTTAGAGTGTAGGGTGCACCACTCCTCTTTACCTGAGTTATAGAGCTAGAGAATGGCTTGGCTTGGAAGGCATGTCAAAGATCTTTTAGTTCCAACCCCCTGCCATGGGCAGGGACACTTTCCAGCAGACCAGATTGCTCAGAGTCCCATCCAGCCTGGCCTTGAACACCACCAGGGATGGGGCATCCACACCTTCTTTGAGCACTCTTGGGATTATTTTGTAGGGCCCTCTTGGGATTAGTTTGTTTTAGCTGCCATTTACTAATTTTGCAAACTGCAGCCATCCTCTTGAGCAGAAGCAGCTGCTGGTATTAAGACATATTTGCTCCAATTTTTTATATCATTCTTGTTTGTTGTTGGCACCATTGCATACCCATCCTGCCAACATAATTAATAAAACTTTAAACAGAGCAAAGTCAGCATTTTTAATTCCAAAACATTGGGAGTTGAGCCAAAACACATATTCTAAAAATGTATTGATACACTGGAAGAACATTGGGATAACAGTGTGAAAGTGTGGGGAAAGAGAAATAAAAACAGTTATCAAGAATATTAGAAAGAGCAGTCATGAGGAGAAATAGAAAAGCTCTGGCTGAACATTAATGAAATCTGAATAGGCAAGATCTCAGAATCTCTCTCATTTAATCCCAACAGAAATTATTGAAACTTCATCAACGCATTCCTTTAAAATGCTCTTAAAAAAGAGACTGGAAATTGCATAATAGAGAATAAACCTCAGAGTTAACTAGACACTCTTAACAGAGTAAAGCATTAAATGTGAATTTTCCAAATTCACAGGACTGTGCCTTCTAATTTTTGGAACTGTAGAGGTATATTATGGCAATGACTTTATCTTCCCTATCCTTATCTAATGAAAAAAAACCCATGTAGGAGTACATCCATTCCAAGATTCATATTTCCTTCTTTGAGTACAATTGGTCTATGCCTAAGAATATCAGAACTCTCGAATTTTATCTCTCTCAAAGAGAGAAAGGAGATTGATAAGGATGATCAAAGATATGGAATGGCATCTGTTTGAAAATAATCAAAATGAAGAGAGTAAAACTTGAGGAAGTTAACTGAGGTAGGTGTGATTGAAGGCTATAAAATCATGAGTAACATGGAAAAGCTGAATGATTATTCATGCTTTTTTTCTGATACAAAACTGTGTGGTTGTAAAATGAGATTGTCAGGAGACAGGCTCAAATCAAAACAAATAGGTGTATGTATTTAAAATGAAGTTCCTTATAAAAGGATGTTTAGATTCTCAAACTAGACCTGGATTAAAAAACAGACTGCATAAAATTAGGCAAGAAAAAAACCACTAAAGAACTATGGAACACAAAGAATATCCCTCACCCTCTGGAGGTCTGTAGGACACAGATAATTTCAAGGTGGGAAAATGTAGTAGGAAAATAAGGTCACATGCTAGCCCTGCTCTGAGCTTTGTTCTACCATCTGCAACCAACCACTGAAAGAGAACAGATTCTGAGGTAGTTGGATCTTTGGGTTGTCTCAGTCTGGCCACTATTGTTTTTTGCATGATCTGCTTCCTTCTAATGGTGTCAGGGTCTTACCTATGATTTGTATTGTTATTGCAACTTTATCAGACATGTTTTCTATCTGAAGAGTGACTTCATATGCTCCTGAGTGATGAAGCTCTGCCTTTCTGATGAAAAGGATTGTGTCAGTGCTGCTGTTCCGAATTCCCACATCTTTGGAATCTAGAGTTTGACCATCTTTCAGCCAAGTGATTTTGGGTCTTGGTTTACCCTAAAGAGAGGAAAAAAGAATTAAGGCTTTAGTATTTCCATTTTTCTCTTAGTGATCCATAAATCTAGACAGCTTTATGTAATATACATAGCTGAGATAGTAAACTCTATAAATACTTTACAGTTTCTGTTTTCTTCCAGACAAATATTTGCTACCATCTGTGTGGTTTGGTGGTACCATGCTCTGAGGATGCCATTTAGTTAGAGACTGAAATGATATTGAGAACAAATCCAGAAATGCTCTACTTATGCTGGTGTGGTACTCTTACCCAGGCACCAGTGAAGCCAACAGGTGATTTGAGTTGTTCTGATTAGCTCTGCTCCCCTCCCTCCCTTACTCTCCCTCTCTTACTCTCCCTCCCTCCCTTACGCTCCCTTTCTTAAAACATTTGATTCTCTGTCCCCAGGCATTTTAAATATCTTTTGAAAAACTATTGTCCTCTTGCAGTCTTTGGATGTGAAATTTACTATATTGGAGCTGCACTGCAAAATTATTTTGGTGGCTGTGAACCTAAGCTGTCAGTGTAGCTACACCATGGAAGATGGCATTGTGGAATCAGTGAGATATCAGTGGTGTGCATCACTCTCATCCAGCCATTCCAGGAAAAATGGTAAGTACTATTTAGTTCTTCAAAAGTTACTGGAGTGCTACCTTCACAGTACAGCTACAAACAAAGAATCCCAAAAAAACAGAAAATGGCCATAACATATATTTGTTAAGTGTATTAATAGGTAATCCAACAGAAAATAACTCAGTGGGGATTTTAAGTTTCTGCCAGGTTACCAAGGTGAAACCGTGCAGCGCAGGCCTGGAGTAGTTCAAATGGATGGGAGGGAAAGCAGGACACTGCTCAGGCTGCTCTGGAACTGAAGCTTAAGGAACTGAAATTGGGACACTGACTCCAGTAAACAGCAGAGAAAGCTGCTCTGGAAGGTTCCTCAGTCCACTGGGTGTCTGGAACATACTCTGAATGACTGTATCTCTTCCCTTAGCCTACAGAGGGAGATTAAGATAGTCAGACTCTTGGTTTTGGTGTCTAAAGGTAGACAGAATAATAATGAATCCTTGTGCATTGCTACACCTTTATTTCAGGTTTGTCTGGTATTTACTCAGATGGTCTCTGTACCATCTTTTTTTTTTTTCAGTGGTATTAGGAAAAAAACTTCACTTTTTATAAGAGTCAGGCCAAGATCTGTCCAAAATTATCTAGAACATCTAGAAATTGCTAATCATTCATTGATGTTCTTTAACTCATCAGATGTGTTGTCACTTATTTTACATCAGGGCTGAAATACACCTTGAATGAGCAATGGTTTTAGATCTTCCATTTTCTCTCTCCGGTAAATTATTTTCTTACAGCTTTCTGCCAAGGAACATAATTAAGAGCACCTCAGGCCTGCAGCTCTGACATAATAGATAAAACATTGTTTTATCCTGTTCTAGTGTATCTGTACCCTGGTCCCTTTCATAGGAAACCTCTTAGAGCAAGAAATGGCTTCCTCTCTTCAGCTGGAATGTATAGTAGAAATTCTGGAACAAGTGAAAGGGTTTGGGTTATTCTGTGTTTTATTTTCCGTATCTGTGTCTTATTATTGGGAACAGGCCAAGAACTGACTCTATTTTACTTCTCATATATGCATGTATTTTAAAGTGATATGGACATCCTCCTTGAAAAATTTGGCTAGGGGATGCTTTCAAAATAAAAATAATCTACCTAAATATAAGTATAAAAATGATATATAAATAAGTATAGTTCTATGGGCATTTGTTTAAATTTCTACTTTGTCAAGACAAATACTTGGCAGGTTTTCAGACTGATTACAAGATTGTTGCTGCTGGTGTTCTAGTGTGGTTGATCAGATATGTTCACTCACAGCTCCTCCTTTTTTGAAGTGCTGTGAGTGCCAGTGAGAGATTGAAAGTGTTCAAAGTGTTAGTTTTCATATACTCTTATATTTATAGACTGTGAAAAGCATAAACAGATAGAAAGCATGTTCCTAATACATATGTCAGAGGATTGGATTTCTGCAATGTGTAATAGATAATCTGAGAGAGAACAGTGAGTGACAGAGTGGCTAAATAGCACCAGAGAAACTTCAGGGATTTCACAGCCAGGGAAGAATGAATTTAAATGCTCTTAGGTATTTATATTCACACATATATGACGGACAAAAGGACTGCTCAGTACTACTGTGAATTTTATCCACTAATAGCACATAATACCCCTCCAATCATGTGCCATGGAATTAATTTTGAAGGAAGAATGTGTTGATTCTCTTCCTTTCACCAGAATGTTCCACCTGCTTAATGCACTCAACAGAAAAAAGGTTAGCAACACGGGTTTACTTTCTTTTTGAGACATTTTGACCTAAATATTTAAATAGGTCTGCCAGTAGCATTAAACCCAGAATACCTTGACAATGTATTTCACGGAATTTCACTGTAGTGACTACAGAGGTCACTGGAAAGGTTGCACAGACTGTAAATAGTAGAAGCACTGACTTCCACCTTCACTAAATACTGTATGTACTTAGAGTCTTCTTCTGCAATAGAAATGGCCAGTGACTTAAAATTTTTCAAACTGTAAAGGGAAAAGTCCTTTTTTATTTGACTTTTTTGAAAGGTCATCAGTATTACATATTCTAAATAGCTAAAGCCAGAACTCTTCATACTGTGAAAGCTGCAATTCAACCCTATGACAAATTTAATTAACTCAAAAAAATCCTTCTTGAATTAAAATCTTCTGGATTTGTTCTCAGAGTAAAATTTGTTGTTGATGGATAGATTTTAGCATTTTTTGTTAGCCTTACCCTTTAGGAAACAAGAGCTTATACCAGCACATGATTTGTCAGCTACTCAAATAACTTTTCAATCAGTTGGTTCAATTTGGCCAAATTTGACAGAGCACTCGAAATCTCTAAGATTAGCTCAGTACAGTTCTGTGAAAAATGGATGACAGAGTGAAATGCCAAGAGCTAAGCTAGTGTCCCCACTGAGGAGAAGTCAGGGAATGCTCAATATTTTAACCGTGTTTTTGGCAACAGCTGAATGATGAGGCAGGATTAAGTGAAGCTCTGGATTAGTTGGTACATGCATTTACCCTGGCCAGGGAACTAAGGACATGTCAGTCAGGGGAGGAGGGCAAAGAACTGGCAAATCTCTGGGAATATTTCAGCGAGGCTGCTCTCAGCAGAGGAGGTGGCTGGATGTGCTGGGAAGGGGTGGTGATTTGGGGCTGTCGTGGTTCAGCACCTCCCCTCCTGGCAGAGTCTTATGGGGAACAGAAAAGGCCTTGACTCTGCCCAGCAGTAACTAAAACATCCCTGANTGCACTGCTCTCAGCAACAGCTGAAATACCCTGAAATTACCAATACTCCTTCCAGCACTAATTCAAAACATGACCCCATAGTAGCTTCCATGAAGAAAATGAACTCTGCCCAGTCAAAACCAGCACAAGGGGACATAAGTCACAAATCTCTAAAATGCTAAACTTTATTCCCCTGCTTATGGGACAGCTTGTCAAATATGTGCAATTTTTCTTCGACTTGGACATCAAAGCAGGAAAAATATCTGTTTATTTTAGTTTTTTTAAATAATTACATGACTCAGAAATAGCAGATGTACAAATCTTGAATTTTCTGTGTGGCTAGACATCAGTGAAAATGTCATTTTAACAATTTTGGAGATAAGAAATGTGAAATAAAAAAATAGGCTTATGATTATGCTGAAATAATTCAAGCATTCAATTCAAGAAAGTTACTCTATTCAAGGGGTTGCAATTGTGTACTAATCAGATGTATCTTTGTGAAAAAAATTACTTTCCATATAACCCCGTAACCACAGGGCAAAAAGACATATATCTTTAACTTTACATAGATCTTTCTCTAAAAAAAATAGTGGTGATGGGTGCACATATGTCTCCCTTGTGGAAAAAAAATATTTTGCATGACTCCAGCATCTTTTAGATGAGAATTTCAAAGGTCTTCACTAGTAGCAGGATTACATTCCTATAAATGTCAATCCTGGACTGTAGAGAAATTTCAGGGTCTTGAAATTTTAGCTGAGGACTTGATTAGGTGATGTATCTGTTGTTACTGAGGGTATCTCTGTCAGAGCCAGAGTCTGTAATTTACAATTTCTTTTGTTATGTCTCCCTTAGAAAATAATTTCCTTACACACACTCATTCTTGCACTCTATTGATATTATAGTCTTGCATCTGAAAAAAGGCATGTGGGGTTTTAGAAATGGTCAGATAGTTGTACAGCTCTAGAAAATGCCAAGGTGGGCTAACTGGTCTAGTCAGTCTTTGCTACATTTGAGTCATTTTGTGTATGCCTTAGTGAAGTGTAGTTAGATACGTGCACCCTTGATAATCCTCATCATGCTCTGTTTTCTATACCTTCAGCTCATGCAAAGCAATGCCCAAGTGGGGCTTTGTACACACACTCAGGTTCTGCATCCCAGGGCCAGCTGGGGTCTTCTGTTTATTGCAAACTCTGATTTTTGCAGTCAGCCTTTCAGAAACTGACATACACACTTTGCCAAAGAAGTTGCCCAGTGACATCCTAGACCTTGTTTCCAGAAGAGTAATTAGTTGGATTCTTACACTTTTGTCTGCTTCTCTCTAATGGTGCCTCCTGTGCCCAGTAAGCAAGAATGGGCTTGCACATGCTTACACCACTTTTTTCTTCTTCCCCAAAAGGTGGGGTTAAAGAAGAAAATCTGACTGTGGAAAAAAAAAAAAAAAGAGTGATTCCCTCCTCTTCTCAATTGTTCAAGAGGGTTTGGTGAGTCATCAGCCGTACTTAAGTAATTCTTCTTAAGCACTGAAGCAATGGGAACTTACATTAGGGAAACTACTTTATATAAGTAATCATTAATAACCATGACAAAATAGAAGCTGATACATACCTGAAAAGGGATCACAATATTGATTGTCTCACCCACTTTCTTCACCAGAGTCTGTCTGAGCTGGCGTGGCAGCCAGAATTTGGGACGCTCTGCAGTTAAGCATTAGTAAACTAAATACAAAACTTCTGATAATATGCAACATTACTTCTAGCAAAAATAAGGCAATAGATAATTTTAAGCATAAGAAAATTGTGGGAAAACTGTTTATATTTTAGGGAGTAGCTCAGTCTCTTAGTAGTTTTCAATATATTTGTCTACTAGATAAAAAGTTAATATTAAGTCTCAGTTATATATTTACATCTGAGCATATTTTCAGTGACAGCAGCATTTGTGAAAACGTGTCGCATCTGAAATGCCAAATTTATGTGACTTCTGTTGGATGTGAGTCTTCTCTATGGACTTTGTTTCTTTGGAGAAATTGTTCAGTAGAAAGGATGAGACAAGGGATGTATTGGAGTAAAAGAGTGATTATAGATTATGATTATTGCTATATTGATATTGAAGCACCTTGTAAATTGCCACTTGGAGGTATTTATGGACATTCTCAGAAAGCACAGCAACTGATGGATTCCTTTATTTTGCTACAGTCATTTAGTTATAGTTCTTTCTTTAAGATGGGTGTAGTGGAATCCCTTTGTATCTTACTTTCATTAACAAAAAAGGACTTTATGCATGTTTTTTCATCTACTCTCTGCTTTCCTCTACCTCACTGGAAAACTTTCTAGGCTCTCCTTTTATCCGTATTCTTTTCCCTATCATTTACAGAAGGAATTTCTTAACATACAGTTGGGGTATCTGTCTTCATGACCATTTGGTAATGAGATGCATTAAAACTTTATTTTATTTACATTGGCTCAATTTACTGCCAGTGAAACTCTGGCAGACACTTCATGTGATCCAAGGTTGAGGAATCCACTATTAGCAGCTCTTGATTTCTTTTGGACTCCAGTCAAATGAATTTTAGTCTACAGCTGTTGGGTGATACACAGGGTGGTAATTAATAATCTGAGACAATTAAATAAATAGATCTCTTGCCATAGCCAACAGTCATTTTGCAGTAATATAGCAGCTTTTCAAGCAGAGAGGTAAATATTAAATAAATGTTTCTTAAATTCTGACAGTGCCATTGCAAGAGGTGAAATGTCCACATTCTGAAAGTAAGAAGTAGAATTTTATTTTAAGAGCTATGCTTTACAAATATAAGACCTGGGTGCTGTAGAGATGTTCTTAGAATCAGAAGACACTGGCACATAATCCAAGTGGAAGAGTGGTTTGTGTGTTATTCTCAGAGAAAGGCAGGATTTTGGCCAGAGGAAATAAATGAATAAGATTTGTTCAGTATAGATACTCACGCAGGATCTCTTGAACAGTCACAGGCTCTTTTATTGTTGCTGCTCCACTCTCACCAGCCAGGTTTACAGCCTTGATACGAAAATAAAGTTTGTCCCCCGTGACCAGATCTTTAATCAGTGCAGATGTGCGCTCAGTTAGCCCAGGAAGAGCAGGAATCCATTCTGTAGCTACAAGTACAATATTTGCATATTGCAATAATACATTATTTTTCCAAACTGTTGCCTTGCTTGCAATTGAAAGTAAATTTCTATTAGAATAAAATGAAATTAAGTTACAACACCACACTTAAAAGGGAATAAAATAAGTTGGAAGAAGAACTCTGGATCAAGAAGATGTGTTTACACATGGAGTTAAGCAATCTCTACACTCAAAATAGCTAAGGATAAGGGAATCATCTTTGGGTAGTTCCTTTGGCATTTTGTTTTGTAGAGCTTAGTGCTGTAGGACTTCTTGACATTTATTTTTATTACGTTGGAAGGGGGAGAATTTTGGAAGTAGCTTTAGCAAGAAAGTGAATCCTTAATTTAATTTTTTTTTTCTTGGAATAAGTATACCTTCTCTGGCTGTCCAGATCAGTGAGAGCTACATAAGCTGAAAACAATAATGGAGCACATAACTGTTGGAATTTATTGCTTAATTCTCAATTGACATAGTAGAAAAGAATTCTTAGTGCTTCCTTATTATAAAGCACAAAATCAGTCTCTATGACAATGACATAGAGATTCTGGTAATTCTATAATGATGTCTCATTAAAGACTATAAATTATTTCTGCATAAATTATGCCCTGTAAACCCCCTAGTTTAGATTATTTGGCAATTGAGCCTAGTGTGAGGAAAAATGTCAATATTAAATTTGTTGTTTGACTTTTATGACATAAGTATTATATTGTACCACACAGAACATTGAATTTCATAGACATGGTGCTGTTACACCCTTTATTACCAGTACAAATATTAAATCAGGCAAGGTAATGGTTATTTTAAAGTTTGGCTGATGTCACTATCATGTTATTTTATTTGTTTTAAGGAATATGCAGTTCATTAATGATACAGAAGTATAGTGGTGACTAAAGAACAGCAATGATATTTTTGCAATACTTATGTTTATTAAAGCTTATGATGATTGTGGAGATGACATTATGGATGTCACTACCATGGTTTCACAGTCACATCATAGTGATTATGGTGATGGTTGGCAAGGATGGTAGGCATAGAATAGAGCTAAAAATTGATCATGGTGGACATAGTTAGGTTGTTGGTAGTGTATTGAGGTGAAGTTATTGCAGTTGTAGCATTTTTAAGATGCTCTGTTGCTGCTGCCTGGTACTCATGCTTACTTACATCCATCTTTGCAGTATTCCACCATGTAACCATCTAATCCCCCAGCTCCAATCCGCTCAGGGGGCCTCCACTTCAAGGAAACAGTGCTGTCAGAAACATCTTCCACTGTAAAGTGGGTTGGTTCACTTGGAGGAGCTGTAAGGAAATATAGGCAAGCAGATTCTGAGAAATAGCAATGCAACTATGAGAATTCAAAGGCTATACAAGGAGTGATTAACCACTGATTTATGTACCACTGTCTATATTAATAAAATAAATCTACCTGAAGCTCAGTTGTAAAGTATAACACCTATTATATCATTTAATAAAAGGACAGCATAACATTCCTCTCATAGGAAGGGGAACAAGAGGTTAAGATAGTAGTTCCTATTAACAGATGCTCCTTTATGAGAAAAGCCACTGAAAAAGAAAGACTAGTCGAGGGGAGTCAAATTGTCATCATAAGTCTGCAGAGACATCTAGAAATGAAAATATGTATCTTTTGTGTTCTGTACCTACACCCTGATTGTAACTGGATAAAATTTGCATGGTCAGAGGACCAAACTGACAATGGCTAAATTTCACTTCACTGTAAAAAAATGATCAAAAGTTATGACTACATGTTTACAGAAACACTACTTCTGATTTGTGCATTTGTTTACAGAATCATACTTGAGAAAAATATTTTGGGGAAGAAAAATTTTGATTTAGATGCAGATTTTTCATATCTCTTCAGAACAGATGTGTCGTGGCTTTTTATAAATGCACAGTTCAGAAAGACCACTAGCTAAATTCAGTCTTTTGCAGCATAACTATTATCTACTAATTTAAAAATAATAAAGAAAAGCCCTTACTAGAGGATTCAAAATACACATAAATATTACTGTGAAATAATTGATACCAAAAAGCAAACAGAAAACAAGTTTTTCAAAATAACATCTAGGGTGCAAGACCATAAAATTTTAGTATACATATCATAAGAGCAATCATGTTAACAAAAGGTATGTTTGGCATAATCTGTGTATAAGTGTAATATAAACTGGACATCTTTTGAATACATGTAACAAATTTTACAAAGTAAATTAAATACAGGTTCACAAATTGTGGAACTAATTCAAATCAGTCTTGGTTCCCAAAGGCATTGTAAAAAAACAAAAACAAAAACAAACAAAAAAACCAAAAATATCACCTAATTTCATTTATGTAGCTGTCAAAAATTTTCATATTCACATGGTATCAAAGACAGCACACAGGAGGCAAATGCAATTAGGAGCATACACAACCACGCAGTACACGATCAAAACCCCAAACCTCTTCTCTGAAGAAGTAAGTGTGAACTTTATCCTTAATCAAGTAAAACTCTGCCTATCCCATGAAAACTTTGGACCTTTTTTTTCAGTAGCTCCACTTGGTGGTTCTTGTTTGACCTCTTTTGTTGCAGACCAGCCGTTGTGTGTTTGAAATCCAGAATTAAGAGACCCTTCTTGCAGTTCAGCCTTCCCTTCTGACTCCTTCACTGCATCATCTGCTTTTACATTATCTCCGTCAGCAGGCTCTCCCCCTTCGCTGTTATTTGTAGATTTAGAAACTCTAGTCATTTTAATCTCCAGCTATTTGTATTTTTGTGAGTCTTCTCCCTAAAAGTGTTAGCAAGCAGGCTTCCTGAGGACTCCTTTAGTTTGCTCCTTGCTCAGGGAGCTGCAGGAGACACTGCACTGCTGTGTTGGGAAGGATTATTTATAGAAAATCATTCCTCAAATATTTTCTTAATCATCTATCCTTTTAGCTGTGGAGAGGGCTGGGATTAAGGGAGCACTGGACGGGATACTGTGATATTTGCACCCATGAGGGAATGGGAGAAGCTGAGGGAAATCTCTGTCAATTAGTTCTCCTCCTTTCCAGATCCAGCTTGACTCTCACACTTCTAATTATAACAACTAAAAATTGATCAGCAATTTCATGAAACTGGAACCTCTGTGCTGTTCAGGAAGAGGAATGAGAGATAGAGAAGAGGAGCATTACAAAAGAAAAGGTTGATTAAATATAGAATATAGAGATGGTTGATAGCCTCTTTCCTGACACGTTCTTTTTAGCTGTAAGAGCAGTTGAAGACAAGAGGTCAAAATTGTCCTGTGTTGGTTTTATCCTAGAAATACCATGGAGTTTCAAAACTCACCAATTGGCATGAAGGGTTGTGAGGCAGGGCTTGGCCGGGACATGCCAATAGAATTCACAGCATAAATCCTCATCTCATAAACTACTCCTTCAATCATCCGCTTGGCTTCATAGGTTAGCTCTTTTAAAAGGTCAAAGTTCAGTCTCATCCATCGATAGCTCTTCTTCTTCTTTCTCTCTAAAATATAGCCTGGAAAGGACAGCTGTTATGATGTAAAAGAACTGGAAATTGTTATCTCACATGCAGGAAAAAAGAAAATCCTTTTAAACGAATGAGAAATGTCCTTGAAATTTCTAAGGTGTTGTATAGCATTAAAAAATTAATTTCTTTCTTCTCTTCTGCTTCAATTTACTAATCTTGACTAATGGCCTAAATCCCCCACAAAGAATTAATTGGATGAACAGTTTGATAATTCTTTTATTATTGTTATTAATGTTTTATCAAAGAACTGATGCTAGATGTCCATGTTCTTTGCAAAGTGGTGGAAATGCAGAATGCTTCCCAAACAATGCAGGTCTCACCTTGCTTCAGCCCTGCAGTGAGTGAGATGGCCACTCACCATTTTTCTTGCTCTGATTTCCTTGGGAAGGAAAGTGAGCCTGTGTGATAACAGAGAGCAAAGAGAGCCAGGTGCAGTGCAGAGCATATCTGTAGTATGGCTTAAGGTGCCATCTGTATCCCTAGAATCCATGTCTTAGCACTTCTCCACCCAGAAGCCTCCATCCATAGCCCTTCCAACACTACCATACTGTTTTCCACAATGACTAAGTGAGGCTGGATTATCAGTATAAAATTATAAACTTCTCCTTTCCCAAAACTGGGAATGGAATCTGTGATTCCTGATGCTTAATATGGAGGATGGTTGTACATCACATTGGAAACATACATATCAGATATTTTCCAGTTGACCTACTACAAAGGACTACTGAACTCTTTCTTTCCATTTAGCTGTATTAAATTTCTGCTGCTTCTCTGTGTTAGATAGCGTGACTGGATGTGATCCACGTAGGCTTCTTTTAAACAAGCTTTGCTATGAAAGCTGTTAATCTTTTAACTACAGAATGAATAATCAGAGAATACACTGAACAGTCATGTACACATACCATGTACTTGAGTGTATTGTATAGGTGTGTTCCTACCCATAGACTGCAGAGGTCTGCACAGGTGTCTGTAACAGGGGTCAGCTGCAATACTGTAAGTTCATAGCAAGGGCTTACATAATTGAGCCGTGCAGGGGAGTGATTCAGTCCCTGCTGCTCACCAAGGTCAGGGCTGTCAAACTTGCAAAAGTCCCCTTGGTACACCTGGGAAGTATGAGTCACACTTAAGGTGTCTCCAGGGAAGAGGAGAATGACAGGCACATTTGATTTGCTGTCATGCTGTAGGCACAGACACCATGCAGCCTTTCCTGTCAATGCTGAAATGCAAGGAGAGCATGAGAGTCTACAGAATGTTCTGGGAAAAGAACAGTGGAAGTAACTTTAAGCTGACAGGTTGTATAATCACTTTAAATGCATAAAGATGTACTCCTGGCATGTTTTTTTTCAGTAGCTTTCAAAATTAAATGCTGTAAGCAAAGAACCTGTGGTTCCTTTGGTATGTTCCTGTATTTTCTCTCTTCACTAGGGTCTGTGAGACAGAGAAGTTTCATCAACTCAGTTTCTGGGGCTTTTTGCCATTATAGAAAGCTGTGTTAAGCTTCTAAGTGTCAAAATGAAGATGTTTGCAATTTAAAAAACAAAAAAAAAAAGAAAAAAACAGGCAGAAAGGAGGTGAAATGACAATACTGGTCATATTGGTGACATTTGGTAAAGCAGATTATTTCCCCAAATAGACCAAATGTGTGAGAGTTAAAGATACTGTTTTAGTAATACAAAAAGCTCACAAAACCCCAGGAAAGGTGAAGATGGAGTGTGAATTTTCTATTTATATCTGTTGGATATAGCTAATAAAGACTGTATCTGACTGCCTACAATGCCATCTGTAACAATATGAAGACAAATAAGAATGAATGTGCCTTTTCCCCCGCTTTTTAAACTTGCTTTTAAAGCTCTGTTTGAATGGGTAGTGCTGCATCTTGGCTTTTCCTTTCCCCCTGCTGCAGGTGTTTTGTTGGAGCTCTGCCAGTAGTGCAGCCTTGTGCTAACTGAAGAAACCTCCTCAGGTAGTGTGAAGGGTCATTACTGGAACATTAACAAAATCCTTCCTTTGACAGTGAAAACAAAACAAAGAACTTTTCAAAATATGTGCCCTGAAAACCTTACAAAACAAAATCACAGGCTTTGTATAGTTAGTGAGGTGGGGGTTGCCTGTGGTAATGACACAACTACTGGTATCTTTGCACATAATATTTTAAACTAACTTCTTGCTTGCTTCCTGTCAGAATAGATGAAACCACAAAGCACTGGCCCAACAGTTCCTTGTTTATTCCTGCACAGGTAAATTCTTTGATTTAAATGAGATAGATCTTGTGGAAATAAATGAAGTCCAAACATCCAAAAGCAAACACAAATCCCTCTCTTCCAGATATAATTTGGGAGATTAAAAGAATTTTAGACACTTCTAGCTCTGCCATCCCCATGGGAGTCCATATAACTTTCAATGTATTTTGTTTTTTAAAGAAACTCAAGCTCCAGAGATCTTTATTGAACAATTTTCTAGATATGTACTCCAGAGAAATCTCTCCCCCTAAAATTGGTCAAGACCTTGTGTTATTTTCTTTTTCTTTTGAGGATCACAGAGATTTCTATCTAAAATTCATCATGCTTAAATTCACAGAACTTAAAATGGTGTTAACCTTGATTGTGCCTGCTGATTTCCTGCATCACACAATAACTTTGCACTCTAGTTTAAAGTACAGATTTTAAGGTACTAAAATGATTGAAAATGTTTTATGACCTGCTGTTTTATATGAAGTAGAATTATGAAGTAATTTTCTGCTATAGAACATGTATTGCATGAGTACCTGAGTTGCAGAAGTCTGGAGTTGGTGATTGAGGTAGCCACAGATCTGTTTCCTAGGTAAGCACAAAGGCCAGTATACTCACTTAAAAATTCAGTCTTGAATGAGAACAGTTAGCTTTAGCTATTTTCCATATCACCTTTTCGTGCTTTAGTTTGCTGAAATACTTCTCTGACTCAAATAACACAGGCAGGGGGCACTCTCTCCTCAAAATTGGAGGGGCTGAACCTAAGCAGTGTGAAGGTTCAATTCATCAGAGCAGCTCCTGTCTGAGGGTCAGCCTTCCTTATGTCTAAACGGAGAATCCTTTTGTGCCATTTCAGAGGAGCAGCAAAAAACATATGCAAAGCTGCAGGGGACTTCATGATTTTGGACTCTTACCAAGTACTGGTTGCCCACCATCATATTTAGGGGGTTGCCACTGCACAGTACAGTAATCTTCTCCAATGTTGCTGATTGTGGGAGCTTCTGGAGGGTCGGGAACATCTGAAAAAAGTGTGAGAATGAATGAGAGTTGTTATTGTTTCAATTTCTTTATGCAAGTAAATGAAATACTTTTAACACTTTTTTTTTTTTTTTTCTGTATGGTATTGATATAGTGGTCTCCCCCAGGAATCAGTGTTGGGCCCAGAGTTGTTTAATATCTTTACTGATGATCTGAATGAGGGTATTGAATCAATCATTAGCAAATTCATAGATGACACCAAGTTGGGTCAGAGTGTTGATTTGCTGGAGGGCAGGAGGGCTCTGCCCAGGGACCAGGACAGGGTGGATCATGGGCCAAGGCCAATGGCATAAGGTTCAACCAGATCAAGTGCTGGGCACTGCACTTTGGCCACAATAACCTCCTCCAGCACTACGGGCTATAGGAAGAGTGTCTGGAAAGTGGTCCAGTGGAAAAGGACCTGGGGGTGCTGATCAAAAGCAGCTGAACATCAGCCAGCAGTGCCCAGTTGGCCAAGAAGGCCGATGGCATCCTGACCTGTATCAGCAATAGTGTGGCCAGCAGGACCAGGGCAGTGATTGTCCCCTTGTACTCAGCACTGGTGAGGCCACACCTTGAGTGCTGTGGCCAGTTCTGGACCTCTCACTACAAGAAGGACACTGAGGGTCTGGAGCACATCCAGAGAAGGGCAATGGAGCTGGTGAAGGCTCTGGAGCACAAGTCCTGTGAGGACTGGCTGAGGGAGCTGGGAGTGTTTGGCCTGGATAAAAAGCAGCTCAAGGGTGACCTTATTGCTCTCTACAGCTGCCTGAAAGGAGGGTGTAGCCATGTGGGTTTTGGCCTCTTCTCCCAGGCAACCAGCAACAGGATGAGAGGACACAGGCTGAAGCTGCACCAGGGTAGGTTTAGGTTAGACATTAGGAAGAAATTCTTCACAGAAAGGGTGATTTGATTTTGGAATGGGCCGCCCAGGGAGTCACCATCGCTGGAGGTGTTTATGTAGAGACTAGATGTGGTGGTCAGTGCCTGATCTAGTTAACATAGGGGGGTTGGACTTGATGAGATCAGAAATCTTTTCTAACCAAATTTATTATGTGATTCTGTGATACAGCTTTGTCAGCAACAGTAGGAACAACCAGAATACTACTAACTTAGTCTAAAGGGAATGCTGCTCTTTGATGCTTCTTTGTTAGGTTGGTTTCCTTTAAATACCATTGATTATTCAGCTCCCGTTTTCTTCCCAGACATAATAAAATTTTTGCAAAAATTTAAGGTAATTCTGTTCTGTAAGATGAGGCTTGCTCTAGGGTTTCCTATTTTTTCTAGAATAAATTTTATAAAATACAACTGCATGTCTTGCATATTATGTCCCTTTGGAGATATTCATAGAAAATATCCTGATTTAATATTTATAAAAGATGGAAGAAAACTTGTTATTTATCAAGCAATTCTACATTTTTATACTGTAGGCAAAACTCTTATCATTTCTGATGTGCTTATAACTTGTCCTTTTGTTAAGTGCCTGCATATCAGCAAATTAAATATGAAAAATTTATAAAACTTACTAACTCAAAATCATATCCCTCCCAGGTCTTTTGTGGCTCACTGAAGAGTCTGTCAATGTGTTCATCTTCTATCAGATACATTATGTTTCTTTATTCCATTAACTATTTACTGCTTATAGAATGAAGTAATTTCTGCTTAAAAACATAACCCATGACAAAATGACTAGAAACTTTTCTTATCTCTGACAAGCATGACGCACGTACTTCAGAATGGAATGTCATCCATAGAATGACAGAATCACCTGAAACAGGGAATACATTGATTACTACTGGGAGTTGTTCTCTTAACTTTTCACCTCCGAAAAAATACTTCTGCCAAATTTCTGATTGATAATGTTCATCTCATTATGATCCTTTCCCATTTTTCTAAACCAAAAATCAGAACTTGTATTGGAGAGACTTTTAGGCTTTTAGAGAAGGTGAGTTTCAGCAGACTTAGATTCTTTCATGCTCTGGTTGTTTCTTTCCTTCACTTACCAATAACTTTGACTGTGATATCAGCCTTATCTTCTCCAACTGGATTCTTAAGTATAACTCTGTAAACTCCCTCATCCTCTTTTTCTGCCCCTTCAATGATGAAGACGCAATGGTCTTCATGCATCTCCACACGGACTCTGCCTTCAGATTCAAACAGGAGCTGTGGGAAGTGAAAGTGACAGATAAAATCATTCAAGTTGTACCAGGGACAGCCCGATAAGTCTGTGTAAGCTGGTGAAAAACTATGAATCATTGAATATTACAGTAATTACTGGAAAGCTATAAAATTTTTCAAATTCTATTTGTATGTAGAAGAGAATAAATGTAGAGTGGTTGGCTCGCATAAATAACATTTGGGAAAATTGGTTTTGAAAATCTGCAGGCTGTTGAGATTCACCACTAGTTACACAAACCCAGTTATGTTTCAAAGAAGTTACTAAGTAGTTCCAGCAATTCCTACTTGGTACAGCTGCTAACATCACTGTGAAGAGTTTAATGGATAACAGTTGGTTACTGTATAAATTAAAATAAGATTCTTGTAACTGTTAATGGCATCAGTGTGATTTCTGCCACTCAATAATTTCATATAGGGAAACTTCCTACTTTTGCTAAAATCTAAACAAAATGACTAAACAATTTAGTTATACACATGCAATACACTCCTTTCTTCCTTTGTAGCTATGTATCTTTAGATTTAGAACAGGAACCACAGAAAGAATGCATGTCCAAATAGTGATTAGTGCAGCAGGATCCTCATCCTGAGAATGGTTTATTGCTGTATAATAAATGTAAAATATTTTTACTCTGTCAAGAGAGAAATTATTTATGTGAAAAGTCAAAGTTCCTGCAAAGTAAGTCCTGTTTCACTGCTTTATAGTCCATCCACTCTTTTGCCCCTTTGTCATCTTTCCATGGGTCTGTAAGATTTTGTCCTAGTTATTATTGAAGCTTACAGGTTACTGAGGCAGAAAACCCCCACAAATAAATCTGAAAGAATTTTCAAATAACTGCTTTGATTCCTTGTAACCCAGTCACCATGTGATGGTAATTAGAAAGACTTTCTCCATCAGCTTCTTACTGAAGTTGCTCCCCCAGATCTCTTGTGCCCAGCAGTGTCTGGTAATTACCACTGTGAGGCAGGATACTGGGCCTGATGTGCTGTTCAAGTCACCATTTTTAATATCTACTGACTTAAATTTTATTTCTTTTTGAGTATGACCTTTTATCTGGAAAACACTAAGACCGCTTGTGCAATTGCATAAATAATAAGGAAGTTACCTTATTATCAGTATTTAAATCACTGCTGTTTTCTGAGGGAGTCGTGGAATCATCATTATTTCGAATGAGGTCGTTTCTCTAGATAAGCAAAGAAACCACAGAAAGTCAGCTAAGGCTGAGCAGAGCAGTAAAGCTGTTTCTGCACGACAGAGAAGAGTTTGTTAGGGGGGTTGAATATAGAGGTGTGAGAAAATCTAAGTGAGGCAGCAAGCAGATCTGGGAAGGAAGTCTACCAAAACCAAAGTAAAAAGCAGAAATGGGAAAAAAAATCAGAATGTTGTGAGTTAAGGGAAGGATAAGTCATCAAACTCAGATTTGCGGCTTAGCAAAGGAAGAAGCACGCCATTCCTGCAGTATTGTTGTAACTGTTTGTGAACCTGTCTGTGTCCTCTGGTACTAGTTACTCTATATGTGTAACTGCAAAAATAAGGATTACTTCTCTCTGTAGCAATGGGATAGGAAAATGATGTAAATATTTTAACACTCAGAAATACAGTCATATCTGTAACACTCATCGAACAACATCTTTTGAGGCTGTGCTACTCTTTGTTTAGAATTTTATTAGTAAGTATATTTTACACAACTTTCAATCAAGACTGGCTGCTTTTCCTTATATGTTGAGACCTCACACCTCAGAAGTAACACTGTATAGATGTTGTCTGATACCCAATCGTAATTTTATCAGAGAAACTTCTGTATAGAAGAGTCAGTTTCGTGGCTTTTTAAAAAATTTGTTTCCATGTAATTCTACATTGCAGAAAAAAAGTTCTGAGTGCTGTTAAATATGCTAACCTGAGGAAGAATGCAGCATAATCATGAAGAAATAAGAGATTGGTGTAATTAGCATAATTGGAAATATTACTTTTTCTGTATCTACACATATGGAAGTGTAATGATCTGTAGAATGTTATGCAAAATATTTCTGTTTTGTGCTAGTTTGGGCTCAAAAGCCCACAGATGGTGAGGGGTGGGGATATTTTGAGATATCCAGAAAGGAAGCTCACTTAACATTTTATGTCTAGCTTCTAAATTCTTTCTCTGATGTTTTGTAATTGCTTTGATAAGGTAAATACAGGGTTCCTCTATTTTTATTATATGAAATTCAGTTTTATGCCACTAATCTTCTAAAATGACATTTTCTTCACAAATCGTAGAGTTCTTGATAAAGATTATAAAAAGAAACTGCCACCTCCAGAAAATGTTCGTTCTATCAGGTGAAGGTGATGAGGATGACTCATAATTTATTTATTTTTCTCCGAGGTAGGAAGGGAATAAATGTGTATGATATCCTTCTAGCTGCATGTACATGTGTCTACTCATATATAGTCAGCCCCTTCTTTTGGACTAAAAAAACAGGGAACAGTTCATAAAAAGGAACTGTTCAGAATGAATCACAAAACCAGCTCTGTCCCAAGCAGCTGCAGTGCAGGTAATTAATTTTTTTTTCTTGAGGTTGAAAAACGTACAGTTGAAAGTAAGATGGAAATACTTGTAAATAACCGTAAACCAAAATAATATTTGAGAAAGAAAAATAAATTTGCTGTTGTGACTTGCCTCAGACACTGTGTAAGGTTGTACATTACCTTGTTTACTTTCTGCCAGATGACAGTGGGTGTTGGATCTCCTGATACAGGAACATCCAATCTCAGTTTGTTCCCAGCTACCACAACAATAGTGTCAGGGGATTGGCCCAGACAGTCAAGGTGGATTTTAGGGGGTTCTGTAGTAAAGGTAGAGAAAATAAGTTTTAAATACAGTTTGAGTAGTCTGAATAGAAAAAAAAAAAGAATATTCATGCATTAAAGTAGAAATGAAAAAAAATATACTGCTTACTTTGCTGTTGAAAACATTCTTGCATAAAAATAATGGCTGCTGTTCTTACCTTCTCTTGGTACAAAATCTATCTTGACCTCTGGGAGGGGGGAAAGAAAAGAGGAGACAGGGAAGGTGAAATAGATCAGAAAACAGAATTTACATAGCATCTGCACCCAAAAGTAATTTTAAAACTTATTGAAACTTCATAAGGCATATTAATCAGCAGATTTATACAAAACTTAAAAAACAGTCTCTGTAATCCAATGTGAGAAAGGTAATGAAAAATAATAGGGAAAAGCAATATGCTTACACTGACATATCAGAAAAGAGATCAGCATTCTTCTTCCTGGTATAACCATGATTATCATCACCATTTTATCCCTGTAGAATTCCCCTTACGTTTTCTAAGAGAACTTACCCAAAAACTGGAGCTTGGCAGAAAGGTTGTAAGCAAATCCTTGCGGAATGAAGGAATAATCAGCCTCGTCCTCTGGAGTTACATCCTCAATAGTTAGCTTATGGATTCTGGAAACATGAACAAATATATTCCACTCCCTTACCTTACCTCCCCAGGAGAAACAGGGCTACCTCAAGATAGAAGTGCAGGCTATAGGATACTAACAGAAATTATTATTTCTTCTTCCCTTGCCATGACACAAGTCAACAACCACCAGGACTGCAGACTGCTCTGCTTTCAATATTAAGCCAATCCATATCAGCACGTTGTCTATGAATGGATTTTTTTTTGTCAAGGTAGATTGCTTGAAGAGAAGAAGCAGTTTCCTTGCTCTAGTCCAGTCCTTTACCATTACAATGGCAGTTGTAACACTGCTGACTGGTTTCATTTGATCCTATTGTGAAACAGTAACTCTGACTAAACAAACTTAAAAAGTGATTCTCCCTCCCTGTATTATTTTCAGTCAAAAACAGAGTACAGAAAAGAGTACCAGGAAAGACTTCATCTAGTGTTTAATGCTGAATCTTCTTGGTCTCCATTTCCATTAGTAGCTAGTCTGCTAGGAAACTTGAGCGCAGAATTACACAACTCTATATGTTAATATAAAAACTGATTTTTCTGTATGGTTAACTCATATGTTAACTCACATACCAAAACATCACATAATCCTAATGAAAAGTAAGATTTTTGCTGATATAGCATTGAAACATACATATAAAATGCACCAACTTGGAAAGACTGCACACATACCAAAACAAGTCAGTCACTAAATGTTGGTTGCATATGAAAAGCTTTGAAACTTTTTACTTTTTAGCTGGAGCCAGGACAAAATCTTGCTTTATATTCTTATCCCCTGAGATAGCAATTCTTATGGATTGCACCACAATACCCAAGCCTGTACCTGCTTTCTGAAACAAGACTGACCTGCCAATGTGGGAGATCTTTATCCTTTCATCTGGGATCACCTCCTTTCCGTTTTTTAGCCAGATTCCTTTCACGTTCTCATCAGAAACTTCACACTTGAAGACTGCCTGGTCACGTGCCTTCACTGTCAGGTCGGCAATGCTCTGATAAACTTCAAGCTTTTTCTCTGATATTGTGAGAATAATTGATACATACATCAAAAATCAGAATAGCTCTGTAAATAGATGATGTGGATTTACTGAGTAGAAAAGGCAAGGGCTGAGCAAGCTGTCTATTGAAGGAGGAATTATGAAGGGAAATACACAGCATGCAGGGCTTTAACAGGACTAATAGCTAAACACCTGTTGTTATCAGAGTATCTGTTATATCCGGCACACAGGTCTGAGTTCTCCTTGGAGCCTTTATTACCAAACCCCGTGCACCTTATTGCATCATCTTTTTCCCTGTCAGGAGGATTATCCTACCACTCTGCATGATCTGGAGAAGGTTACCTTCAGCTTGTTCTCATTTTTCAGCTTCTCTGGTTCTGGGATATTCCCCATGCCTACCTTGCACAATCAGTTCAGCCACTGATACTCCACCATTGGTCTTCACAGTGTAGTGTCCACTATCCTCCTTGGTTGACTCATTAATAATGAGATACTGTTTTTTTCCATCTTTTTTGAATCGGTATTTAAATGTTTCTTCTCGTGTCAGTTCAATTCCATCCTTTTCCCTGAAATACCAAATAGTGTTGAGTCATTTTTGTTATGGTTGAATGAAAAGAGTAAGGGGTCAGCTCAATGTTACTAGGGATTGGAAGACACAAGATGAATGCAATCTTTGTGGCATTTCAAGTTAGCAAAAAGGGATTGTTGCACAAATATTAGTGGAACCAGAATACCTCTATTTTGATCTTTAATTTTCCCTAGGTATTTGACATCTGGTTCAAGAGAATTCACCACAAGTAATTACTTGATTTTTTTCTATTTATATGCTATAGATAAATATGAAGGTTTGTTAAATGCTGTAGAAGATAAAGGATTGAAAATGCACTTCACCAGCAGGGAATTTACTGTCTCAAAAACAGCCAGAAAGTAAATGGGACTTGATGGGATATTACTTAAAAGTCTTAATTTTCCTGATGTGAAATATAATTGTTATAAATTATAAATTGTGGGCATCAGCAAAAGTAGAAGATTTTAGGATGGATTCAAATGAATGTGTATTTTGGATTTTGTTGTTGCAGTAGGACATGATGCTTGACTCCAGTCAGCAGGCAGAAGATAGTCAGAAGGCTTTATTTACAATTAATTCAACCTTTTTATAGCATGCTGCACTAAAAAAGGCACATTATTGGTCTGTAGAATTGACACCTCTATCCATTGGTTAAGTAACAGAAATAGCAAACAATACCTGGGAGAGGGGTTGTTATAGGAAAGGAATATTGTTTACTTGGAAATGTTATGGGAAAAGGTAGTTATTTACACAAAGTTGTTTGAGAAAAGGAAAACTGTTGAAAAGTGTCCCTTGGGAAGAGCTAGCAATTCTCAGGCTCAGAAATATTGGGCTCACGTTTTGTAGCTCTTTCCATTCAAGGATGCCACAGTATACTTAAGACTTAACTAAATTAAGCTTCACCATCCAGCCCGGGAGGAAATTTAATTATTGTAATTTCCAGTCATCATGAAGGGAAATGAGCAGGGAGGACTCATGCTGTTTAATCAAGGTCATACAAAAATACATAAGGTGTTTTAAGGGTTTCCTGTTCCTAATCCTACATAAAATAAACAGGCTACAAGAAAATACTTGGAATTTCTTCAATTTACTAATTTTGTAGCATTACATTTTTCATAATCAGTTGAATATATTTATGTTACTTGAATACAGCTGCAGTTTGTAAATGAAAAACATTTTCTCTTTGATAGTCACATGGAAAAACAAATAGAAAATATGTGTGATTTTAATAGAGTAAAAATATTCTTTCTACTTCTTTGTCATTTCCCTTGTTTGTGACTTATTTGTGATCAATAACTCAGTGACTACTCAGCTTAACAAATGAGCTTATAGAATAGCATATTGAAATGCTACATGCGACTCATTAAAATACTATAGCTCTAATGGCTAAGTAGATGTACGTAAAAAAGCCTTTTACCTCTGTCAAAATCTGCTGAAGTAAATCACAAGATCAAAGCTTTAAGCAGAGATAAGGATCCTACAACATGTGACTCAGATGCTCCTGATGCAACTGCATTTCAGAATACCTACAGGTTACTCCCTCGTAACTGTTACAGCAGAGCTCACTGGAACTTAGGGTTGGTTTAGTGAAGGACTGGCCTCCCTTGCAGGGCACAGAACAGCACTAGGAAGGGAGGAAGCAGAGGATGCCTTTAACAACCACTTGAAACACAGTGCTTAGTATTATTTTCAGGATAATGTTTCCTTTTCTTTCCTCTTCATTCCTCTTCATTCCTCTTCAGAGTCTGAGACAACATGTAAGGTGATCTCCTAAGGCTGGTGTCGTGATTCACGCAAATTAGTTCTGGAATAAGTGCTACAATGCAATACAGAAACCTTTCAGTTCACTGAAAATGGACTGTAATCCCAAAGTCCAGCATGCTGCTGTCACTAAATGCAAAGCCAAGCACATACACTGTGGCTAGAGAGCTGAACTTTTAAATTTATTTTTCCATGCTCTATTTTGATACGTGGCTCATGAAAAATATCTGAATGTTATATTTCTTACCCATTGGTAAGAAACAGTTCTCTTGAAATCTTGACTAAATAATGAAAATAATATTTTTGTAATGATTAGCATCTTAAATCCTAGGAAGGGAATGCTTTCTTTAACTTTTGTTTGTTTTACTGACTAGCACCTTGCTGATCCTGTGGATGAGTAGAGAGTTTGCAGATGGGTAGGTATAGTGACAAATAAAGACTGTAAACTTTGAAAAATAACTCCCAGATATCACTTGGCTTCAAATAATACACTGCTGCTTTGAAAAGCAGAAAACCTCTTTAAGGTAATATTACAGGCCTTTATTTGACAACTGGACCTACAAAGCAGAAGAATCTGTTGATATTTAAAGTGTAAATGAAGCATTATACAGAATCAGAAGTGTTGGTTTACAGAACACCATGAGACATTGGTCCAGCTTCTCATTTGAAGGAGAACTAGTGCAGTAATAGGGGGTCCATCATGGTTTAGTCTTTCCAAGTCCTGAACATCTGCAAGATCAATTATCTGTTCTCAACTTTACCACTCAATGCCTCTTTGTCTGGAAATGCTTTCCTATTTCCTGTTTGGATTCTAAGGATTAATTGGTTAATGTCTTCTGACATGTCACTTATGTAGGTACTATGTGATAATTGGGACACATAGATTTATTGCTATAAATGTACATTACCATGTACCATGGTTTATTTTGATTTAGAGCTGATAAGATTGTACATCAAACATTCAGAGATGGAAAAATTATATCAAAACTATGCATTTTATTACATATTTTTCTTCAAGAATTGTCTTATTTCCAAAATCATCTAAGTTTAGAAAAAATCTTGTACTGCAAGAGTTGTAATGTGAAACCTTTCTTGGTGATCAAGAGAACATTCTTTTCTGATTGCTCTGAAGAGACCCACGTAATGAATTCTCTGAGCCCTAGTCTGATGGCCATGCCCTCACCCTTATGTCTGTCTTGTGCAAATCACGTAATTGCCTTTGCTCACGTGCTTGTGGTTTTATATCCTGGGTTTGAAGTGTAAGAGCTATAACAGGTGCTCTGAGTTAGCACCTGTTACTTGGCTTAAACTGGTGAGCATTTCCCTAATGAGCCATAAAACTGGAGCTCTTTCTCCACACTGTTTCAAGTTTTCCCTGGACACTTCTCTCCGCTGTCCAAAATGTTCCCTTTCGTTGCCGAAGAGCATTGACGGAGTGTCACATAACAAAACCAGTAAAATACAGTGTGAATATCTAACTGCTCAGTTTTCCATTGGCATGATTTGATGAGTTTCTCTGACCACTTGCTGCATTTCAGACTGAGACAGCTGCTGGTTTGCCCTTGTCACATCAAATGCCCATCCCACAGATAACAGGTCTGCGAGATGTATGGGAGTTGTTCAAAGGCACAGGATCAAAGTGTGGCAGCTGCACTGTGTTCTGAGAGGGACAGATCTGGTTGTCCCCATCTCTTGTGACCAGGCATCTGCAGGCAGTTCCTGAACAATAGAATGCATGTCCCTGTGCTTGTGGCTTTAACAGTGTAATGCACACCCTGTACTAGCTCTTGGACTCCATCTAAATTCTCAGTTCCTTCCTTTGGGACAGCAGATCATTAGTTGGCACTTTCCAGGAATGTAATGGGCATTGTGGGAATGCTTGATAACCATGTGTCTGAAGCTGTTAACAAGCACAGGGGAATTTCATCTGGTAGAGAAACGAAGTGAGAATAGTGCGCCTGAGACAGGGCATATGAGCCCTGCTTGTCATGCCTGCCCAAACAGCATGCGCCTTCCAGCTTCTGCTCAGTGGGAATGCCCAGGAAAACAGGCTTCATGGTCTGTTTGTCATCTTAATCTGTTTCACTGCATAAGCATAATGACCAGCTTTGCAGGATGGCCACAGCAGATGTGTTCTGTCTGTCTCTCAAGAGACACTAACTTTTTACCTAAGAAAAATACTTCAGAAATCCAAACGCCTCACTGCAGTTGAGAAGACCAAAAGATTTCAGAAAGTACAGCAGACTCATCACAATAGCAATCTGATTAGTCTGGGCAATACTTAGACATTACTCAGAAGTGTAAATACTGAGCAAGAAATCCTAGAGACACTATAAAATATCTATACTTAATCTGGAGTTTTGTGTCATATTTTTGCTTCTGCATGTTTAATGTATAGGAGGAGGGACACTCTTTTCATGAAAACAATTATGTAGGATGTATTGTCCCTTTTTATTCCACACCTCCTGGGATGTTCCATGGAGGAACCATGGAGGAAGGTGGTTTCATGTCAGTGTGGTTTGCTTTGGTTTTTTCCTTCTATTCCCTTACCATTTCACAGTAGCTCCTTCCTCAGACACTTCACACTCGAACTCCACTCTCTCTCCAACCATCACCATCTGGTCCTCCAGAGGGTGAGTGATCAGGATTGGAGGTTCTGGAAATAAAGAAAATTTTATTAAAACAGTATTCTGAAAGGATGGAGACCAGAGGTAGATTTCACCACTCTCTACTTCACAGGAAGATTTTCTGGACAAATAACTGGTGATGATGTCTGTCTTAGAACTTAAAATTTACTATTCCAGATCATCTTATCAGAATTTTCAAATGACATTTTTCATGAATTGAAATAAAAATAATCCTAAACAGTTTTCTTATATATTCTAAATTTTTAACACAAGAGGCATTACTTTTCTGTACTATTTGATCTGCTTGTAGAGCTTGGAGCATATGTGTATCTTGAGTGGAATCAAATTTTTTAGGTAAGTTTCTAGTCCCATTGTTGAGATGTAAATAACTTTCCAAATGAGAATTAATGATAATATCACTGTGCTGCTTTCCTGGTTGCTCTTATGCAAAATTTTCCTCAATTTAACAGTAAGAAAAATATCTACTTCAACAGATCTCAGAATTTGTTAATATGTTTAAGAATTTCCTTTCCTGTAAGATAAATCTGAGAGTAGAGAGAATGACAGTAATTCAATGCTAAATGTTAGGGGATATCTCTTTGCTTTTGCTACCATTGCTCACCTTTTACAAATAATTCTGTGAAGCTCTTCTCATCCCCTACCACACATTCATATGCTGCATCATCAGCCAGAGAGCAGTGGTTTATGGTCAGTATTCTCTTATTCCCAACAGCCTCAAAAATATATCTGAAAAGAGAATCTAAATGTAATTATCAGGGAAAAAACCTTCTGAACCCAGTCACTGTCTTCTCCTGCCTGGAAGAGAAAAAGATTCCTGCTCTTTTTCTGACATCAGTGGCAAGATTTGTAAGGACTCAAGCCCAATAGGCATGTCCTGGTGCAGTGAACAGCAGCAGTGTTTGAAAAGCTAGCATAGGAAATTATGGGGAATCTTCCTCCAAGTGTGAGATGTACAAACTCCTGTGAAAGGCATTGGATGCTGTTTTAAGATCTAGCATGACTACCATTAAAAATGGCTTCAGCACAAAATCAGTGGAAATTGGTTTTACAAACAAGTTATGCTGAAGTATATCCCAGATCAGATAAAGTACAGTTGAACCCTGGATATAGACATAAAGAGGAGAATATAATCTCAGGACTTACTTGCTGAGTTGGTAGATGGAAGCATCCAGTCCCATATGTAGATATATAGAACAGAAGGAAGAAAAAAGAAAAAGTTATGACAACAGCAAACTGACCGTGAGCCATAGTGCTACAGAGTCTTTCTCAGCTCCTATTTCTCCCTATTTACTCCATTCTTTCTAAGAAAAGCTAGCTTTTTCACTTTGTCCAAGCTAGAGCTCATTCCTTTTTGGATTTTTCATATTTGTAGTTTACCTGCCGCTCACTTGGATCTCCTGTCCATTCTTCAGCCATTTCACGTCAGCATCCGGATTGGCAACTTCAACCATTAATTTAATCTTTTGCCCCTTGTCCACCTGGTAAGCTGGATCCAGTTTCTTGAGGAATGCTATGATGAAGAATGATTAAATAAAAACACCTTATCATTTTTATACTTGTTTTTTTCATTCTGGGTCATGAAACAAATCTTTATTCCCTTTCATGTTGTTTACATCATCTTAAAGATTCCCCAATTTCTGCATCCCTGTTTGAATTTTCACCCTGTCTGTCATGCTGTACCATTTTTTCTTAAAGTAGGATGACATGCATGTGTTACAAACCAAAATAAGCAAAGTAGAATAGTCTAAATAAGATGTAAATATGTACTGCAAGACATCCTAAAGAGTTGCATCTCCCCATGTAGGAAAATTAAACTTGGTCTTCTCAGTACTGATGAATGGCTGTTCGTCTTCTGTTTCAGACTTTTTAAAAGTTCAGTTACAATTACACAATACTTCAATGGACTAGAAAAGGCTCAAGAATTCCAAATGTATAATACAAAAGAAAATTAAATTCTTTAAATACATCACTGTTCCCTGACACACTGACTAGTTGGGGTAGGGGGCAATTAGGGGATGTTGTTTTATATTCAGGGAAGTAGAAGGTACCAAGCTTAAGGAACTGATAAAGCAAGTGTGTTCAGTATAGTCAGAGTTTCAGAGCAAGCAATGTCAGAGTATTGGACATAGCTGCAATCTTTGGTAATCAGTATTTCATATGTAAAGCCCGAGTAATAACTGGAACAGGAAATTACTGTTTCTTATGGTCTTGTGTCTTGCTGCTGTAAAGAAGATATGAACACTATATTTGGAAGAAATGCATCTCACCAACCTGTGCTTTTTTTCTCTTCCTTCTTTATGCGTTTGAGGCGTTTCAGCATCCCACGCAAATCTGTGATACCATACTGGAAAGCAATTTTCTCGTATTCCGTAGGAGGAGCTTTCCTCAGGATATCCCAGACATCAACATCAGATTGTGATTCAGATTTTCCTTCTCCCCTGCAAAAAGGGATTAGCATCTCTGAGTGCTACTATAGGAGTATTTTAAAAAAATTTTAGGGTTGACATCTTGCCTTGATGAAGCCATTTCTTAAAAAAAATTTCAGTCTAACTTTTTACTGAAATATTATGTAAAATAATGAAATTAACCTGGTCACCAGTTTTAATTTTATTTATATATATATAGTGATTAAAATAGAATTCTGTCCTGAAGGGTTTATTTCTAACAACCAAAACTAATACATTTTAACTTCCTCTAATAGTGGATAATGGAAACTTTTTTATTTTCTTGTTGCGGTCAATGCACAAAACATGGCAAAGCAAGGAACTGAATTCATATGCTGGCAAAACCTTAGAAAAAAGGCTCTTGGTTTATGTTAATAAGAGACATATCCTTTTCTACTGAGGACATTTTTTATCTTAAATAAAAAGAATCACAGATTATTAAGACTTATCATGTCTTGTGAAGAAAATTGTTGTCTGTAGTAATCTATAAAACATAAAGAGACTGGGGGGTAGTGGCAAACAAGATAGCATTTACAATGAACTACTTATTTTATATTTTAAAGAACTAGTGATTATGGAAGAATTAATATTTTATTTAGTAAAACTAAGGGAAAACTTAGCTGTCTGGCTTTGGGAGAGACATTCTTTTTTATCTGTCATCATACTTTTCACTTGAGAGATCATAAATAGAACAAGAAATCAGCATAATCTTACCGGTTTGAAGGGCGCAGGAAGCTGCTGTACTCCAGAATGATGCAGAGAACCATTTGGAAAAATATGCAGCATCCCAATGGGCAAGAGAAAGGGCATCATGTGTTAGTGCAAAAGACCCATGAATGTTATCTTCACCCTTAGCAGAACATACTTGTGCTTCAGTAGCAGGGAGATGAAGGAACTCATGCAAATGCTCTGAAATGAGCTTAAGGGAAATGCTGATCCATATTGAAAACAAACTCACTCCCACGCTTTGTACAGTTCCAATATAGGATTTATATGATAAGTGCAAGCATTTCTGTTTATTCCTACTTATGGCTGATCACCTTCCAGGGAAACAAATAACTCTACTTTGCCCTGTTATGAGGGTGGTTTTGCCTGTCATAGTTTGCATTTTGGTAAATAGAGAAATGATGGAAGGAGTAACATTTTATTAAAAAATTCTTAGGAGAAAGAACTTCCTGTTGCTGTTGGTTCTGATTTTCACCAGGACCAAGCAGATTCT
>WEIU01022164.1:0-18077 GCA_013389925.1 Aegithalos caudatus
CATCTGGAGTGCTGGGTCCAGTTGTGGGATCCTCAGTACAACAAAGATGATTAAGGGACTGGAAGATCTCTCTTATGAGGAAAGGCTGAGAGAGCTGGGGCTGTTCAGCTTTGAGAAGAGATGACTGAGAAGGGACCTCATCAATGCCTAAAAGATTCTGAGGGGAGGGTGCCAAGAGGATGGAGCCAGGCTCTTCTCAGTGGTGCCAAGCAATAAGAAAAGAGGCAACAGGCAGAAACTGATGCATGGGAAGTTTCATCTGAATATGAGGAAGAACTTTATTGTCTGGATGACCATGCAGTGGAACAGATTGCCCAGAGAGGTGGTGGAGTATCCCTTACTGGAGATATTCAAGAACTGTCTGGATGCATTTTCATGCAATGTGCTCCAGGATGACCCTGCTTGAGCAGGAAGGTTGGATCAGATGCCCCACTGTGGTTCCTTCTAACCTTACTCGTCCTCTGTGATTATGTCCATGATAAATACCAGTGCTTCCCAAAAAATACACACACATATAATAGATGCAATTACTAAGGCCCCAACTAGAAGAAAATAGTGCAGAAAACAATGATGCAAGTTTTGTTGGTCTGGATTCTTTTTTTTTTAAGGCTAAATGTTAGCAAGGTAATAGAGTGAAGAAGGACACTATCAACTTCATATGACCCTGTATTTATCAGTAGCAAAGATTTTGACACAAACAATTGCGTCAGCATTTATCATTTTAAAATAGGAAAAGTGAAATAAAGAGAAGGAATGAAAGCTGCAAGAAATGTAAAAGCAAAGTCATCCTATAGTACCCGTGGTAACATAGTGAAGCCTTTTTTAGGGGACAAGGAACACACTGTGAATACTAGCAGGTAACTGGACAAAGGGGTTTTTTTTTTTGTATCATTATGATTAAAAACTAATTTTTGTTGCTATTTCAGCTTCAGGAACTTGTGGTTTTAGAACCAACCACAGACAAATGTCTGCCTGGTGAGCACATGTGAATTGTCCCAAGCAGAGTGAGATGTCCTACTCAGAAGTGTCTGGGTAGTCATCAGTGCTGACAGCATTTGCAACACTGGGTAAAGAAAGGGGGAGTGGGAGGAGGGAAAAACCCACAAAATAAAACCAGATTTCTGCTAGCTGTCCATGAGGCTGATTCTCTTCCTCACAACCTGGTTTTGAAGAATGTTACAGTCAGGGGGTGGAAGAATGGATACAAGGAGAAGAGCTTTTTTGGAAAGGACTGATAATTCTCCTATGAATCTAAAAAATATCTCTCTATAAGAGTGAACGAATTTGAAAACTTGGTCTCCTTCTCAGCTTTTCAGCACAAGATAAAGAGCCCCAAAGAGGAAAGTCAGTTCTGTTTGCACATGAACATTTTGTCCAGCAAACAAAACCAGCTTACACTTTATTCTTCTGTGTTGAAGGCAGCTGTTACACTCCCATTTGGCAGCATTTCATTCAGGAGAAAACAGCAGATTTCTGCCCTTGGGAAACTAAAAACTAAATCTGAACAGAAGTGGTGGCTTGAGCAAATGTCTTCATTTGTGACCATCCCTCAGCCTGTTGGAAAGGAGGAAAGTCAACACAAGGATGGGGCAAGTTCAGCATTTAAATACAATAGCTCATTTTGCATCTTCCTCACTGGAGAATCGATGCTACAAAAGACTATTTTGCAATGAACAGTCTCCATTATATTTTTGTTGTTTGCATTACAACAGAACACAGAAATCTCACCCGAGACCAATGCCTGACTAAGCGACAACTCCAAATGTTTGTACACTGACTTGGTGACCAACATATGGCGGGACCAGAACTGAGCTCAGAGGGGAAGTGAGTTACTGGAGGTCAGAAATTAACTGAGAATGGGCTGTTTCCAACATCTTTCAATTGCACTGCGTGGCACCAATACTCTTCTTTTTGCAAAGAAATACAGATTTGTTACCCTTAGGCAAGCTTTTCTTTAAAAACATCATACTATTGTAAATGAAAATTGTTTTGTATGAAAATTTCCAATATAGTTTCCCTCAGTTTTGATAGAACAGGGATGGAGTTAGGAGCTTCATTTCTTTGTAGCAGTAGAACATTAGTAGTGTAGAACACTACTTCTAGAATGCACAGCTTATTTTCTAACCTCAATAAGGGAGATGACCATTAATCTTCAATATATGTTCCTTATTGTACCTGCACCATTCTAAAAAGAGGGCATTTGAATGAGTTCTGTTCTAGGAGAAAACTGAGGTCTCTAAAGCATCATAGAAATGCTCAAAAGAAGTGCTTGCTTCTCTTAATGACCAAAAAAATGCAAGTACTTCTAAACTCAACATGTGACATGTAATATTGTATATAAGAAGCACTAGATTAATCAGTAGAGAAGTAACATTTAAATTTTCCAGATTTCCTGTTAGATCCAGACAGTTTTATTCTTTCAGGCTCTCTTGTCAAGATGCTATCCTCAGTTACCACATTATGGCTTTGGTCATGTTCTTGTTTGAAAAATCTAAAATGTTATTGATGGTCTAGTCTTTATATTATAAATTTCTGTAAGCTAGTATCCTATTTATAGAGCTGAAACACAGATGATTCAAATAAGAATTGCTCTTATCCCAATATCCCACAGGCTAATCTTTCTATTAGGTAGTATGCAAATTCCCATACAAACAAAATTTCAGTTATATATCTCACTACTTTCCAGTATGTCACTTGTAAGAACCATTCCAGCTGAATTTCCATACAGCTGTCTTAAAAATGGCATAGATATACTGCATGGAGCATTTTTTCATTTACATTTAACTCTGCTTAAATTTGCCTGACAAAGCATCAGTCCTCCTGACTAAAACTTACAGCAGTTCTGGGAACAGAGTGCAGAAGATCTATGCTAATGAGCAAATAAAACAAGTACTGACCCCACGCAGCTTGCTAGCTCCAACCAGGTCTATGCCATACAAACACATAACTAAGTGCCTTACCAGAATTATTTCCACAGAAAAGCACTTTTTCTCCTCTATGAGGCTAAATTTAGGGAATCCTCTCATCCTGTTTTTCCTTCAGTTTATAAGCAACACATCTGACACCTCGTCACAGGTAATATTTTTTTCCTCTGCCAAATTTCAAATGGGTTGGACAGCAAGGCAGGTTTGAAACTTCTAGTGCATTACACTAAGCGTGTTTTCTCCTAGGGTACTCAGGGATGCATGAAAAATATTTCAGGGAAGGGGACGGGGGAACAAGCCAATTGTATCACAATTTAGAACAGGACGTGTGAGTAGCAAAGTGAACGTTTAGGGTTACTGACACACTGAACACACCCATAGAAAATCAAAGTTCATGAGCTCTAATGTTCACATGTAACACAAGACAACTTGAAATAGCAGTGGGTCCCCTCCAAGTTTTCAATACATTCTCTCACCCAGGGTGTAAGCTGGCCCAACAGCGTAAAGCTTGTTTGCACTCTGTGTCGATGGAAGCCAAGCAGGAAAGAGTCTCTGCTGCACACCACGCATGGTATTATCCTGGGGTGGATTCTGTAATATTTTGTAACCCCTTTTGTTCACAAATTTACTTGGAGAATTACCAGATGTTTTCCTCTTTCTCCAACAGCACCAGCCTTCTGCTTGGCTTACTTTTGCAGTTACTTTTTCGGCGTTAACTAATAGCCCATCACAATCCCTGTTTAAGGGATCAGTTTTCTTTCAAATGTTTAATTCACTGTAGGCTTTTCTCTGAAAGGAACCCTGTTCACTCAGGGTCCCTACGAGAAAAACTTGATGTATACAACTAAAATATAATTCACACCTGTAAGGGCTGAAAAGTGCAGCAACCACATGCTCTGATGGGTTTTTTTTTCCATGTTTTTGAAAGCCTATAAACAGATGTGACATTTGAAGTTTAAAACCTTTAGAGTTACATGGCTTCTTGGCTACCCTAGTCCATGCACCAGTTGATGCCTTGATGCAAGTTCTTCAGTTTGGAAATATTTTGACCCTTGTTTTGAAGTTGTTTTCTAACATATAAAATAGAATTTTTACTTGACTACATGTCTATTGATATTTCTAAACTGACAGTAAACTTTTTGACTGTCATAGCTGTCAAATGGACCAAAATATATCATAGTGGCTCAACAGCTGTCAAAAGAAAAAATTCTTTTGAGATCCTACGAAGTCAGGAATAAAAATAAAATTTTAATTATATATGCACTAAAACATAAAATGTGAAATACCTATACACTTGAAAATAACTTTCCAGAAATATTAGAAAACATACAGCACACATAATGAATGGGCAAACTGCCATTTATGCACTGTTATTGGCAATGTGTGTCACAACTGAAAGTGAATAGAAGACAAATTTTCAGTTAAATGCAGGATGATTTGTAGGACATTTAACATTCACATACTGGAAATTTACTCCATCCCTCTCACTTCACACTGCTGGCAACATGTGGCTGTCCAACATCTATGTTCTTGTGGCTTTGATTCATGCTCAGATCAGTGATTCTCCCTCTGTCATTACAAACAGAATGTAAATATTTGCTCTGTCTGTATTCTGGTTTACAAACTTGACCCACTACTGAATATGAAGGCTGTAATTCAATCACAGAAGGATCTGTTGCCATGTGAAAATGGGGATTTTATATTTTATGACTTAGACTTTGCAGAGCAGCCGTCTTCCTACTCACCTCCTCCTCTCCTTGCCCATGACTGAATTATAGTTGTGTCTCTAATTGAAGCCTAGTATTATTCTATTTCTCTTCTGCAGAGAGAAAGACCAGAACTATCATTCTGAATACACAGCAAGCCACAGGAGCCTGAATGAGGTACTCTAATGACAGGTCCTCCTCCACAGCACATTTTCAGTCTTTCTACTAATTAATTTAATTTCCTTTGTCTAGACTAACATAATACAGCAAGTTATGCTCATTTAAAGGGAGATCGTTAGTCCTTCAGTTCACTCCAAATGAAGAAGAAAGAAGAGTCAATAGACTGGAATCTGGGGGAGACTGACTGACTTTGTCCTTGACTACACCATTGCTTATGTTTTCACTTGACCAAGACTTTGTCTCCAGGAGAACCCGAGACAGCACTATCATCAGAGGAGAGACTATAATCAAAATCAGATATCGTCGGTATGTGCATGGCAAGGCAGTGGCAGCTACACAGAAGGGTTCTGTCTGTGATGGACTGCAGTCAGCAGCTTTCTTCCTGGCAATCACTTGGCATTTGCTGTTCACAGCTCCTGACATCCTCCGAGGGCTGAACAAACATGTAATTAAAAACACACACAAGCTGGTTTCTTCAAACTCCTTTCACAGAACAAAAGGAGATTCAGTAGTTGTGCCACTGGACTAGTAAACCAGAGGCAAAGCTAGCAATGGAGTTAAAGAAGTAACTTCCTCACTATTTGGAAGGCAAGACCTACATTTGCCAGTTTTGACGATCAAAACTTAGGAGCTGGACAAAGTCTCAGAGCTGAGCTGTCAGTCAAATACAGAACTTGGGAAATGGAGTGATGCATGACAAACAGATGATCAGACATGGATTTGAAAGTTCAGCCTTCTGAGTCATCCAGGTAGATCCAGTTTTAAACCCAGCAAGAAAAGTGACAAGAAATCAGACATCATATAGGAGCCCTGTGGGGTAGAATGAGTTCAAACATTTTTTCATAATAACAGGGAAGATCTTCCCCTATGACAAAAGAAGAAGGGAGAAAGCTGAAAGGGGCAATCACCAACCCTTTCTACTCACACATCCACAGAAAAGTGCCAGAGCTCCCCTACTGTAGACAGTTTCAGGACCACTTCTATCCCTGTAACCTCAGTTGCCTTATAATTTTGCAGCATCAGAGAGGAAGGATTCCAAATCCATGACTTACTGGCTGAGGGGTTATTTTTTGGCTCATAGTACCTGGGCACCTTCTTTACTCAAACACAAGCAGAAGATAAACTGCACCTGGAGGCTCTTTATTAACTTATTCCGACCTTGGTTTTTTTTACAGTGTTTGGCCAAGAGCCATTCAAACTGTGTCACCACGGTTAAGGTTTGAGTATTTTTCCATTATTGACTCTTTCAAGCTCAGCAGAAATAGACAGTAAGTAAAAGGAAATCTAAAGAATCCTTTCCTTGTCTCTTTCAGAAAGCTAATCTCAGAAAGGTCAGGAAAATATCTTGGAAAGAGTTAGCCAATATCTAGGTACAAATTTAGGTGTGAGACCACAAGCTCCATTTCTCTTTCAGGTCTAAGCAAGGACTCTTCCCCAGATCTACCTTAGCCAGCTCTTCCTTGAATCTAGAGAAGAGACAACACTTCTGGTAATCTGGATGACCTCATGTTACTACACAGAAGGAAAAAGGTACCAAGACCCTCACTGCATGTCAGTGCTTAATTGGATTGAGAGTAATGAATGGTCCAAGTGAAGTGGCAAAGAGCTGCCCTTTTGACAGGACTACAGTGTGAGATCCTAGCTAACAGGTCCACATGTGACCAAGAAATGCAAAACTGGGAAAAGAGGGAATGAGTGATCAGGAAGGTTTCCCATCCAGGGTTTGCTTCGGTTTCTTTTCTCTTACTGCAAAGTAGTCAGAGAACATAGGCATTACAGTTTACAGCATTTTACTAATCCTAACCCTTCAAGGCTGGTTCAAGCAATCACATATCTCATACTAAAGCAGAAAGGGAGTTTGATCAGATGCAGGTTTTGCTCAAAAAGGTGAAAGCTCAGCAACCAGATGCCATCTGTGGCACTAGCTAAGTCTCACTGCAGCTGATTATAATCAAATAAGATCATCCCAAAGAAAATGCTATGATCCATAGGTTTACTCTGGTTCCTAATGAGTGATCACACACAGCCACATATTCATTTATGAGTGAATTGGACCAAAAATACAAAAATCATTATGTACCCACGAACTAGACTTTTCTAATTTGTTTCCCTATGTCTTGGCTGAACAGTAGACTTTTAAAATAAGTTATCTGTAATATGGAATTAGAGGACAGGAATCTAATATAAGGAATGAGGGAAAATATTTTCTGACACTATGAGAACCAGACATATTGAAAGCCTCATCTTGGTATTGGAGCAAATATTAACATTGGCCTATGTCTCCACTTAAGATCAGCTAAATAATAAGATTCTGAACTGTCCCTTATTTTTCTTTTCAAGAAGGAGGTGAAGTGAGCAAAAATTTGTTTTAAGATACTTTCCATGTAAAATTCTAAATCCTCAAAAGCAAAGAGGACATTTCAGTGTGAACATGAAACGTGTTTTTAGTCTCAGTAATGGGAAAACCCTAAAAATGCAAGTCAATTCAAAATTTCAATCTAAAAACATCTGTATCTTTTCCTTTGAAAAAGTATCTTTGAAAGGAAAGTTTTGATCAACACTTCTGAAAACTTACATTCCCACTGTGTGAAGAGACAAAAAAAGTTTCAACTGAACTTACCACAATTCCTGTAGTATGATGGACCTCAATGGGTCAGTGATAACCACAGCCCCGTGGGATTTTCTATGCTTGTATTTTGAAAGGAGGCTCAGTAAAGAATTTGGCTTAGCAAAACAAGCCTATGCGTCCTCTCTTCCCTTACTTAGTTTCAGAACAACAGCTTTTGCTTTGAGTGATTACTTCAGCTTCTGTAATTTTTCTCCAGCACAAGATTATAGAGAAGCTTCATACATATCACATCAGTGATTTGAGCAGCATAAGAACATGGTGAATGTCAGACCAACAGAACTGTAATTAGGAAAAACATTATAAAAAGTGCACCTAGCAAAGGTAAAACTAAAAGGAGCTCACCTGTTTGAAAAATCTGTTAACTTGGCAAAACCCCTTCTTCTTAGAGGATCCTAAGAAGCTCTTAATTAGCACAAACACTGAAGAGTGCTAATTGCTACTTGGCAAAACGCTGCTTATTAAAAACACAGGGACATTTGTGTTTGGTTTTTTTTCTTGTTTCCCACTCTCAAAATCAAACACTTTGTTTTACAACATGAATGAACCAAAAAGCTACATCAAAGCAAGTGCACACTTCTTTATCTACATCTTTGTTATAAACTTGAAGGGGAGGACTCTTAAGGTTACCTAAGAAAATTTTTTTAAAAAAGAAAAAAAAAGGAGTGATAATTAAACCATTAAACTGTATGGTTTAAGCAGAATGTGCAATGGCACTGCAGACAAAACAGAAAAGAAAGCAAGACAGGTGATTTTGAAATAATAGAATAGACTTTAGACTGAGAGCTACTAGTGGATTTGCAGCTTTACAGTTGTACATAACTGTACAGAAGACATAAAGCGCTCCCCTCAACTTTAACAAGGTCTTCTCTATCTCTATTCTCCACCCCTCCATAAAAACAAAAGTATTATTTGTTTAGAGCTGCTTGCCAAATCCATGGCAAAGCATCTAAGAGAAACAAGAGATTTAGAGACACGTTAGAAATAGGTGACAGGGACGTACCTATCACTTGAATCAATGTGAGGAATCCAGAAAACATCTGTTCCCACACCTACAAAGCCTCCAGTTTCATTCTGGACTGTGTCATTGCTTATGTGTCCACATGCTAGTGTTTCTGTAGGATGCTCAGACATACAGCTGGGTAGGTAGTGATGCTGTCTTCTGCCATTCACACAGAAGACAGATGAAGTTTGGGAGCCTCTCAGCAGCTCTCCAAGAGCCCTGCTTTGTCATGTATGTTTCATATACAGCCACCACTGAGTGGAAGATGAACAGCATCAAATGCTTGCTACCAGTCATCCAAACATGTAGCCAGTGGGGGACGCTACTTATCTTTCTTGTAACAAGCCTTTCAACAGCATCTTTCCTGTTTATGAATTTACATTCATGGTTTCAGTACATACATGAAACGGAGATAATTTGACCCATATTACCTTCCCATTGTAAAAAAAAAAAAAACAAAAAAAAACAAACAAAAAAAAAAAAAAAAAAAAAAAAAAAAAAAAAAAAACACAAAAAAAAATCAACCCCACAAACACGTGACCTCTAAAAATTGCAGAAAAAGTTAGTGAGAAAATGGAAAGCACAAACAGGCATTTACCATATTTTACAGTTAAAGCTGGATTATGAGGTAGGCAACAAACACAAAATTCCTGGATTTGAAGGGAATTACAGTACCATATCCAACATTGTTTTGATGCCATTAGGCTTTGAGGTATGGAGGGTGAGGTCTTGATTTAAGCTCCCTGAATTATATAATCTTCCCTGACAGATTAAGAAGGTCAATTTTTCTAGATTTTGAAATCCAAATGAAATTAATCACAGACCAAAACAATTAAAACCTATGCCTTTTCCCCTCAATTTTTACATTCTGATTAGAATACTGCAGCATATTGGTTCAAATACATGTCCACACTATATATAGTCATTTTAGGACAACTCAACTCCACTTTCAGGAAGAGAAAAGGTACACAGAAAAATCCTCTATCTCACCTTGGGAAATAACCAAAACAGCAATTAATGTCAGCTGGATATATTTCTTTTTGCAAACCATGCCTCTCTGAGATAAAGTTTAAAACATCTTATGCTGTCACCCAGTCCAGGGTGCAGTTAAAGTCCCTGGGACTGTGAGCCCTTGTCACTCTGCTCATGATCTGCTGTTCCCCCACACCCAGGACACAGGCATGTGTGCAGCCACACAGTCAGGAAGACAAGTTTGCTGATCCGACCAAAAAGATTTGGCTCTTTCTGTTTTGCTGCAGGATCAGTGGTGCTGCTGGGCTCCCGTAGCACTGCTAGGCTGCTCTGCCATCCCAGTTCCAGCCTACAAGCACACTGCCTCCAACCAGTGGCCACACCACACCCTGATACTCCTTCCAGACTGGGGCCTGGGAAAGCTGTCACCCAACTTACCTGTTTCAGGGCGGAGGAGGCTAATGTAACTGGGAGGGTGTGGCTGATAAAGGCAGCGTTGACAGATGAAACTGCATGCTTTGGCTTCCTATAAGAGATGCATGGTCCTTATATCTTATAATGGCTTGATGTTAGTAGTACAGTCTGTACCACTGCAGTGAGAAGGACTGATAATAACAACAATAATAATAATAATAGAATAGAATGTGATGAGTAGTACCATTTCAGATGCCCGAGAGCATCACAAAGATGTTTGTTTAGGCTGACACATCAGAGACAGACCCCGTGAGAGATGCACACTCCTCCACAGTGGCCACTGGAAAGCAGGTGAGAGATGCGGCATATTTGAACAGGCACATGTGCTAGGGCAGCCAGCTCTCCATCAAAACCTAATTTTGTTACAAAGACACAAAAACTTGATTATGGCAAGTGTCTTAAACACTACAGCTCTGAATTATGACTAGATTTCCAAAAGTGGTATGTGCAGTTTATCTCAAGTCCTCAGTAGATATGGGGTACTTAAAAAGAGGATGTTTTATCTTATCTTGAAAATGTGCTCTGCAACTGTAGTGCAAAACTAAATATTAAACATAGAAAAAGAAGCACGAAAATGTACTCTTAACTTCTCCATCCTACTGTCTGACTTTGGAGTGTCTTGCCTTTTAAGTACAAACATTTCTACTGCCAAAACACCGGAGTTTTAAGCAATTAAACACAACCACTGGTTACACTGCAAAAAAGTGATCTATATGATATATGAAACACTGATGCCTTCTGCTTCACTCTTTCTCCATTATCATTATCATCCTACCTGTCCTAACATTTACCCTTGCTGGATTCTCCATGCATGATCCAAAATCTAACGTGGAAGATGGTAGCAAGCTGGCTCTTCATTTGTGTGAAGATGCTAAGTGCCCATGCAATTACTACAATGCAAAATTAAACAAAATTGAATTAAGGACAAACAAACAAGTAGTGTGGTTTGGCAAAAAAAAAGTTGGAGGAGACACTTTTCCATTCTCTTTCCACATCACAGATTTTCCAGAATACTCATGATACAGAATCAATCTGCTGGTTTATAGCTTGGAAAAAACTCTGTCAGAAGTTATAATACATTTTGAATGCAAATATTTGTCCAATCTCCCTTTCAGAACAGAGCACTAGAGCTATAAAAAGAGTTGGTCTTGTTCTTATTCTGCTATTGAATTCATATATGTTTTTGCCCTCCTTAGGCAAAAGTGTAAGTTATGCATTACCACATGACATGGTTAGAGATTGCATGATGCTGCTAGTACCTGAACAAGAAAAACACAAGGCAAACACTCAGAAGCATTCATTCAGCAGAAGGTTGAAGCAGTCTGTTCATTTGGGCCCACCCTGTTTCTCAGGTGACTGCTTCAATGCCAAAGAGCATCAGCTTGTACGTCTGCCACCATACAGACACCACAATGACCATCCAGTCAAAGGCAACATGCCTCATGCACAGAACCTTTTAATTAAGCTTCTCCCTTGTTACTGTACAAAGGCACCTTCATTCTCCAAAAGCCTGGGTGACTCTGAGAAACACGTGGGCTAAGGCTTTCCATTTAACTGCAGCTGCTTTTATGCAAGAATAAATGTAATATAATTAACAGTCAACAGATAGGACTAAGCTCTCATGCAGGTATGGGAGTATTTTAGTAATTAGGACTCTGATTAAGACAGGGCAGCTTTAAACTAACACTGTAGAAGTTAAGCAAACACTTAATTGGCTTCCTGAATTCAGGCCTAAAAGCCTGTTAAAGCTACCAGACCTTAGAAGAAAAGTGTGATAACCTATCCTGCACACCAGCAAGTCATGAGCACCAGGGAACACACCTTCTACCCACTTGTAATTAGAACTAAGAGATGGAAATCATGCGGCAGTTGGATAAGTTTGAAGTTGGATCACCTGGCATTTAAACAGGGAAAGGCGGCTGCCATCTTAAATGTATAGCTCTCATTTTTTATCATGTTGTGAAGTACTACTTATTTTTCTTAAAGGCTCTGTACTTAACTGACAGCTTTTTGCTAAATCAGCTTCCATACACTCCCCCAATTTTCTGTTGTTTCAGCAAGCATTGATGTCTCTCACAAAGGGCATCACAGGAATACACAAGGCCCAACACATTCCACAGTAGACAAGAAACTCCTCTGCACCTGGAAATTAAAACAAAAATACAAAAGCAGAAGCTAATCCAATTTATATGCTAAACTCAGATCTATGACCAGCGTCCTTCACTGATGGTACAATGAGGATGTTAAGGACAAATCAAGAGTCTATTTTTGGCCCTGAAAACACAGGTGCACAAGTAAAGAATTGAAAGTAGTAGATTATGAACTAGTTCTGGGCACCATGCTTCAGGAAAGCCATGCAGTCTTCCCAAGGTTAGACAAGGAAGAAAGACAATAGCATATATATGCACAGAAACCAGCTAAATGTGGCAAGATTGCAGGAATCAGTGATCTTTAATACAAAGAAGCAAAGTCCAGAGGAGTGATGTTAATAGCTTTTAAACATATAAAAGGCAAGAGCAAAGAATGAAATTATGTTTTTAGTCTTCGTAGATTCAAATGTAGTAATGTTAGCAAATAAGAGTTCAGACAATATTCCTATTAGCAAGGACCATGATACAGATAGTGAGGCATTGGAATTGATTTGCCTACGTTTGTAGACACGTCATCAGAATTATTAAGGGAAACATGATGCAAAAGGAAAAAACAAAATCACATCTGACATGGATTATGTTCAATGAAATGGATCCTACAAGCAGGAGAAGAGTCAGACAACTTCTCAAAGTTCCTTTAATTCCCTTTTAAGTAAATAGACATATATATATATATATATCAGAGAACAACCATCATCCACCAGAGAACCATCTTTTTAATAGGTTATGGAGGCTTTTTGCCTAGTTTTGTCATCTCTCTTCTCATTTTCCTAGGCTTTTTAGGTTTTGTGCTATCACAGAAATAAATCATCATTATTTTTGCTACAGGGCCATCAAACCACTACTGAAAGCCAGCTTGATGTTTAACACACTGAATCTGCTAAATGTGAACCTGCCAGGTTTATACTGCAGATACCATCAGATGGTTTCAGAATTAAAGACTCAATTTGACCTTCTTTTTCTGCAGGCAGAGTATGTAACTTTTGTGCAATGCTCCTCTGTTGGAAAAGGAGGTAAAGATTCAAGATTTTGAAGAACATCTTGGCTTTTCCAAAATTTCAGTTATTTAGAGGAAACATTGCTTTATTTTTTTAAGAAGATGAACATAAGTTATAAATCATTAGAAAATAAGTCAGGTCTCCTAAAGCATATTTAAATATCCATAGAACACACAGACACCATTTTCCACATAAGGCTAATTTGGGCACAGTTTTAAACCATCCTTGAAGACCAGTTTCAAAACAGAGAAGTCAAAACTGCTTAATTAGCCAGGGTGGTTAGACGAGAAGATGGAAATATGGTGCCATGAACATTTCTTCCCCGTGATCTCTTTGGAGTCAGTGACAGATGCTGAACTAGAAGGCTGGCAATGGCACTACTGCTGCCACACCAGCTGATGGAGCTGCCAAATTCCACAACCAAAAACTGAATGGGACAGCTGAAGGGCTTCTTATCCAGTGGTCTCAGGATGACAGCCACATCCTCAAAGATCTGAGGCCAACTGCAGAGGTTTGCACAGAAGAAAACATCTGTAATGTCGTCATGACAGCAAACACCCAAATTCCTCTCTATTTGCAATACCTGTAATTAACAGGTGTGGAATAGTTTGTCAACAGCTGTTATCATAAAGCTATGGTATTTGTCCTTCAAGCACAGCAGTGCTCTGTGAAGCTGTACCCACCGTCCAACACTCCCTTTCCCACAGAACACGACAAATAAGATAATGAAATTGCCCTCAGAAACTGAGCACACTGTAATAGGATTCAAGTTTCCCATCTGCCTTCTTTATCCTTCCAAAACTGTTATAAGTTGAAATTTGATTTGCTTACTGTTGCTAGTTCCCTAAAATTAATATAGAGAGTAAAGGCATTGCCTTGACACTTTCCCTATGAGGGACTGCTCCCTTACCTAGATATAGTCTAATATTTCTAGGTGAGGTGACATCATAGTGTATGGTTTCCTAAAAGCCAGGAAAAAGTCGTTTACCTAAGAGGAACCTACAACCTATATCAGTTATTTCTTTACTATTACATCCTTATTATGTACTGTTATTTAGTAACCAATATACTGCTATTTCTGAGAGAAGCCAGTTGTTGAGGTACCTTTTTTAAACCAATGCTACATTTATACTATCTTGTAACCCAACGCAAAGCTATGATCAAGTGGATATACATATGTTCATAGCCTAATGAAAAGTACATCCATCACTCACTACCAAGGAATAACTGCAGGATTGAAACAAAAGGGAAGTTTAATACAAGACAGAATCCTTAAACAGATGAGTACAGCAGAGGATGAGAACATCCTGCAAGGCTTCATGCACTAGGCAATATTGCTATGCTTTCTACCAACAAAAAGTTCCACATCTGCCCACTATGTTCAGCAAGCTCAGGAAAAGAAAATATGGCAGATGGGTGGATTCTCTGCAAATATGTATTTAAAAATATTTCAGAGGCTTTATCTGACAAATACTGACTTCAGTGAAGTGAATGGGGAAAAAAAAAATACTTTAGTTCAATAGAGACAATTTTACTCTGTGGAAATACCAGTACAAAATCCTTAAAGTTTTAAATAGTCATGCAGATCAGGCAATGATCTGCATTCAGATAGACTTGCTGATATATGACACATTTTAGGCACTGCAAAAATGTACTTCCATTAAAAATACTTGATCAGTTTGAAGTAGCCAGCAAATGCTTACAGGTAAGTTATTTTGACAACTGACAGATAGGAAAAAAAAAAAAAAAAAAAAAAAAAAGAGAATAAAAATGACACAAAAAGTGTTTATGAGGAAGATTAACAACATTTATACAACATTTATGTTCTTAGAATATCTTGCAATTCCAGAAGAAACTATTTTTCCTTTGCACTTAATACCATGCTGCTTCTTTGGTTATTTTTATATTTAAAAACATACTATAACTTTAAATAATTATTTTTCACCTAGCTACGAAGAGGAAAAAAATGGACAAGGGAAGAGAAAACTCCAAATATGTTTTCTGCCTAGTGTGAAACGGCAAATAAATCTAGCCTAGTAAATCCTAATCTACATTAGAGAAGCCCTTGGCTTTACAAGACCACCAGTATTTCAAGAGGTTCCGTAAAATATGGCTAAAAATGTATCCCCCAAAAGTTCCCTCTTTTAAAAAACACCCAGACCAAAGAAATCCTGCAAGCCAGAGGTAAACCAAACTTTCTGCTTTCTGATTTTTCTTGCTTATGCAAGTTAGTGAAGCTGCCTGGCAGGCTCACTTAGGACATCTGAGAATGGTTCAGTCTCGCATTAAATGTCTTTCTAAGAAGTTTGAGCCCACAATAATTTAGTATCAACACACCATAGATGATTATCTAACATTCTCTGTTTCCATGACCCTAGGGACAGGGATCTAGTAAGAACTTAATGGAAGACCACTGTGGGTAAAATACTGAAGTAAGTGAAGAAGGAGAAAAAGCTGTAATACAAAATTTTTATGGGAGAAAATGTAAAGAAATGAGGAGTATTTTGTGGCACAAGTGCCATGCAATTCTAATGCAATAAATACATAAATATAATAGGATTGACCCCACACTCCATTGATTTACACTCCCAGTTTGAACCAAATTAAGACTTAGTTAAGGTTCACTTCAGAGATACCAGACCAGCCGAAGAAACCATAGATATCAGATCATCTGAAGTCACGAGGTTCAGTTTCAGCAATGATGACACATAACTGTTTTTCTGAAGCTAATGGTAATTTTCCCACAATGTTTGCATTACTTGTTGGCTTCATAACACAAATGTCTTGTTTGGTAGTTTCCTGGCTGGAAGGACATAGTTACTGCCAGTTGGCGGTACCAGGCAAATCATTTCAGCAAAGAAAGTCTGATCCTAATCTCTTCTCATGCAAGGCTAATTCAGTATCTGTATTCCTTTGTGTGCAGTTCCCAACTGAACCTTGGACTTGTAAAATTGGTTGTTATATAGGACTTCCTCATCCTGAAGTAAAGTCATGTTCAGTTGTCCTTAAAAGCATCTGGGAAATCCCACAGCCCTGGAAAGGCTCACCAGCTCTGAACTGTGACATTCTGGACACTGGCACCAAGGGCTACTCCTTATGTGAGGGCTTGACAGTGGAGGGGAGGGGGTAAAAATGCGTCTAGTTGTACTGTGGATCTAATTGCATCTTCTTATAGCTCCAAGGATCTTATCACCTTTAGTTCCAGAGTGTAATTTAACCCATGCATTCAATCCTCATAAGGATCCTCCCCAGCCAGCATTTGCACCTTTTTCCATGCAGATTGAAAATCTCAGCAGATACATCCAAAACCGGGAGCATTAAGCACCATCTTGCAGCATTTCCTAATCTTTCTTCCACCTTTTTTTTTCTGAACACTTCTGCAGAAACCTCCACTTATGAGATGTAGGGCTCTGTAAACACTCATTTCTACAACATTACCTGAAGTTTAATAATTTCCCACTTTGGAACGCTGACTTATGTACACTTAAAGGCTAATCCCCCGAACTCCCTATGGGCAACACAAAGAGTGCTACCTCTGGAATTCCTGATACTGGACATCTAATTCTTGTGTTCTTCAATAATCCTTAGGGGTCCTGAGAGTGATGCCTCTACCGAATTATTTTGGTTGTTCAGTTTCACATTCAAAAACAGGTGCTTTGGAAAGCCATGACTTGCACTTCCATAATACTGTGCAGTTCAGTCTACAGATCATTTTGCTTGGAAGTCACCTAGGCAGGTTATCACACAGCAGTTTCTCTTAACTATTAGTCTCATGCAAGATTTATTAAATTCAGACTGTCAGGCTAATCTATCTTCACAGCTCCACGTACTGAGCAAGGACTATGTAAGATTCCTAGACATTTTAGTTCTAGGCAGAGGAAAACTCAAGCATTGTTAAGAAAAAGGGTTAAGGCAAGTTAGTCAAAAAAGGTTAGGGGCTTCATGTTCACAAACTAGCACACTGAACATTCTTATTTGTAGAATTCCTTTGACCTTCTTACCAGGCCAGTCTTCTGAATGAAGTGAAAATAAATGGGATGAAAGAAGGCAAAGGCTACTTTTACCTGCCACATAACTAAGCAGTGCCAGAGGGGCCAGATACATTTAGATTCTTCTTAAGTTACTCAGGAATTGTGCTGAAATTTCCAGAATAAAAGCAAAATGCTCCTTTCATTAACTTATACATGAATCAAGGTTTTATTGCAAGTCATAAACATATGCAAGGTTGGGCTAACAGGTATACTTCAAGTAAAGGATAAGCTGATATGAGAAGGTGACCGAGACAGAGGAGCAATGTCACAAGAACTCTGGATTCTTGATTTTTTTTGTTTAGCAAAATAATGCAATCCTACAAATAGAAAGAGAGAAAGAAAAATGGCTAAATATTTAGCCTTCATCTCCCCACATCCCTACTATGCCCTGCAGAGCTGCCCTGCGAACAGCAGCAAGCAAGATCTACAAATATGAAACTTTTCTTCTTGCAGACACCAGTGATTGTTGTCCTCAGCACAGATTCAGCCAGCATTTGTCTTTCTCCCCTTTCTCCTGCACATTCCTCCTGCAGACCACTAACAACTCTGCATCAGGGCAATAGTTGCATGCCACAAGATGATCTGGAGAGAGACTGCTGTCTCAACATAGCATGGAGATGACTCAATAGTGACAAAGTAAATCATCCTTCAAAGATAAGTCAATAGGGAATAAGTAATTTTATCTGTCAAGAGTTAACATGCAATGAATACTTGTAAAGGTTACCCAACATAAAATCTACTAGTGGTTAGACATGAGTTCTCTCACATATGCTAACCAAGGAAGTCTATGAAGGAAAAAATCCCACTTGACTTCTCATGAGAAGCCTTAAAAAGAGCAAATTATATGTATACATGCCTTGAGAAAGATTATGCCCCGACATGGTTAGTTTACAGTCAGATATCTTACTTAAAGATGCATCTTGTAAGTATTTCTTAAAATCATGTTAAATTGCCATGTAAAAATACTTCAAAAAACCATGAATGTGTGAGAGAATAGTTTGCAATTAATAAAA